>LR738716.1:57820744-57836296 GCA_902687465.1 Secale cereale
CAGGGGGGGAACCTTTTTTCGCCAAATACGGTGGCCTGTCCGGTGGGTCCCTGCTGTCAGGTGGAGGAATAATTATTTTCCGCATAATAAGGAGGCACTTCCTTGCAGCTGCGATGGACCCAGCTGTCAGCCTCTCCACGTACAGTACTCTTCTAATGGAAGTAGTTCCTTGATCACGTTGACCACGCCGCGCTGAGAGCACCAGGGCTGTGGCCGATGGCGAGGCCTAGGAAGGGGACGATGCGGAGCCAGGGAAGACGCGACAGTGGAAGCCCGCGCGGAGAGGAGTACGAGGGTTCACTGGTTTGGCTGCGGTGTGAGGCTACCGTCGCCGCAGGGCCTGGCCAGTGGTGGGAATAGTAGGGGGCGGTGAGGCCTCCGCGGCAGCACAACCGGCCACGAGAGGCAGGAGCATTCGGCACGACCGGCGCTGCTTTGGGCGGCTGGAGCAAGAAGACCAGAGGTTGAAGAAGCACTACGCCGTTGGATGGACATCGTACGGTCACTGGAGCTAGAATCGTTCATATTGACTAAGTTAACCAAGCACCCCGTCCCCGTCAACTTAGTAGGTCCACAAGTCAGCCACCCACCAAGGTGGGTCCCAACTAGCAGGGGGGGTATTCATTTTTTTGTGCATAATAAGGAGGCACTTCCGGTGGGTCCGAGCTGACAGCGGGGGGAACGTTTTTTTCGCGAAATATGGTGACCCGTCCAGTGGGTCCTAGCAGTCAGGGGGAAACATTTTTTTCGTAAAATACGGTGGCCCGTCCGAAGGGTCCCCGCTGTCAGGTGGAGGAATAACTATTTTGCGCGTAATAAGGAGGCACTTCCTTGCTGCGTCCGTGGACCCAGCTGTCAGCCTCTCCACGTACAGTCCACGTCCGATGGAAGCCGTTTCTTGACCACGTTGACCACGCCGCGCCGAGAGCACCAGGGCGGTGGACGATGGCGAGGCCTAGGAAGGGGACGACGCGGAGCCGGGGGAGACGCGGCAGTGGATGCCCATGCGTAGAGGAGTATGAGGGTTCACTGGTTCGCTGCGGTGTGAGGCTGCCGTCGCCGCAGAATAACAGCGGGTGTGGGTGAGTAGAGGGATGGCCTGGCCAACGGTGGGAGAAGTAGGGGCGGTGAGACCTCCGCGGCATCGCAGCCGGCCACGGGAGGCAGGAGCACGAGGCATGACCGGCGCTGGTTTGGGGGGCACTTCCGGTGGGTCCGAGCTGACAGCGGGGGGAACGTTTTTCTCATGAAATACGGTGGCCCGTCCGGTGGGTCCCAGCAGTCAGGGGAAACATTTTTTCGCCAAATACGATGGCCCGCCCGGTGGGTCCCTGCTGTCAGGTGGAGGAATAATTATTTTCCGCGTAATAAGGAGGCACTTCCTTGCGGCTGTCGTGGACCCAGCTGTCAGCCTCTCCACAACAGTACTCTTCCGATGGAAGTCGTTCCTTTACCACGTTGACCACGCCGTGCCGAGAGCACCAGGGCGATGGACGACGGCGAGGCCTAGGAAGGGGACGACGCGGAGCCAGGGAAGACGCGGCAGTGGATGCCCACGCGGAGAGGAGTACGTGGGTTCACTGGTTCGGCTGCGGTGTGAGTCTGCCGTCGCCGCAGAATAACATGGGGTGTGGGTGAGTAGAGGGATGCCCTGACCAGCTGTGGGAGTAGTAGGGGGTGGTGAGGCCTACACGGGAGGCGGGAGCAGGCGGTCCCGCCGGCGCTGGATTTGGCGGCTGGAGCAAGAAGATTAGAGATTGAAGAAACACGACGGCCGTTGGATTGACATCCAACAGTTACGTCTGCTAGAATTGTTTGTTGACGTATATAATAACTAAAAAAATCTTGCATATGCGTCAACTTAATAGGCCCATAAGTCAAACCATTCCCTGTTTTTTTTAATAATTTATATATAGCTCATTGCGACTTCTTATGCAATTTATTGCAGTCCATTTTTTTGGTTGGCCAGGGCCAATTTCGCATATTTCTGTGGGTTCCAAACTATTTTTAATACCGAAATGTCGAGCCAGATTTAAAGTACTTTGAATATATATTTAAATTAGGTTAATGCCCTGTGAAATAGGAATCTGAAAATGTGAAAAAAATCAGAAATTATAAAGTAATTGCCAATTTGGCATCTGTTTTTATATTTACAGCCAATTTCATATTACTTTCAAGATTTGCAGGCGTCTTGAAAGAGTTGCAGCCCATCAGGGCGTAGAAAAATAAATAGGCCTGGATTGGGTATTCTTCAGAAAAAATAAACTGGGCTCATTTCCACAAAGAAAAAATTGCTGGGCTGGTCACATGGGGAACATAAAATATAAGCCTGGGCTAGATGGGCCACAACCCAGTTCAAACCCTACTCCGTCTCAACAATAACAAAAAAAAAACTGCTCGAGCAGCTTCGTCCCAGGTGTCGGCCGATCTTGTGCTGTTCTCTTGTCTATTGACTATAGACGCTCACAATGTCGTGGGTCCCAGATGTCAGGAAAACACTAGGAGGAAGCATTTTATTTTTCCATACGCTGACATGGTGGGCCCGTACTATCATCCTCTCCACGTACTTCTGCCGATTCCGGTTGTTTGTTGACCATGTTGACAACACGAGAGGGCGGCGCCGCGGCGAGCGCACCAAAGCCTGCGGAGGACGACGGCGAGGCCTCGGACGTCGACGTTAATGATTTAGAAGACGGTGGGGCGGTGATGCGTGCGCTGAGGCGCAGCCAGCCATGGGAGGCGGAAGCAGGCGGCCCCACCGGCGCTGGTTTGGTTTTGGCGGCTGGACGAAGACAGGACTGAAGAAACACGACAAACTGTAAAAGCAGCAGGAGTACTTAACAACCTTAACTGAAACCAGCAGGGGCACTTAACAACCATAGCTGACAGCAGTATAAGTACTTATACAGGTTCAACCGCACAATGCACGCCTCGAACAGTGCTACTTTGCCTACAGTTAACCAAGGGTGAGGCCGCCAAGCCCCAGGACAAGGCCCAGGCGCCACCCCGCGCATCCACAACCTTCTGAAAGCGGCTTCATCTCGCAATGTGGTCAATAAACAAGATATTCGCTTTAGAGCCATGGAAAAGCAGGAACATAATCTTCTGTCCTATTCTCCAAGATGGACGGGCCTTCATTATTTGAGACCACCCATGAATAAGTATCTTTTCACCTCCAAGGGGAATGGAGTAGGTCGACATAAACATCATGTTGTGACCAAGCGCAAGTCTGACCCGACCATGGTCAGACATCTGTATAGGAACAATAGAACTGTGCAGTTTCTGTTTCAAGAAGATCACAGTTGTAAAACTGTGTATAAGCAATAGTTTATGAACAACATATATAATAGAAAACAGCTCGTACCATAAGTTTCTCGACACAGTTGGACCTCTTCAACGAGTGCAGCAGTGGCACACATATCCCACGTGGCCTTCCACCATTGAAACGCCCCACAAGGACCTCAAGACGATCAATAAAGTGTAGGAACTTGTGGATGTCGTCCCAGTCAACTTCAGTGCCATCAGTAACAGCTGAGTTATTACAGAATAACAAACGAGTAGCCTGCTTAACTCTGAGAAAACCTACACGTGCCACCAATTTTAAGAAAATATTAGTTAGAAGTAGCATCTTCGTGAGAGATTCGTTGCTACTTCTAAAGTTAAATTGTGATTAGTTAGACAGAATAGGTGGATTAAGAAGTAATTGAGGCAACAAGCAAGAACCAGATACTAACATGGATGAACAATTGGAACGACGTCGGGGTGGAAGATCACAGTGAAGATGAGACCAGGTTCTGCTATTTCCATCAACATTCGTGCGCCAACTTTTAGTCTGTAACAGTTGAGAAAGTTTATCCAAGTTCGGCCCTAAAAAAAGCAACGATCTTCTTGGTTCATGAACCGAACTCGGAACTTATATCCATGGCTTGTCTTCACTGTGACCATTAAACTGGTGTATTCAGTTATGGCAAGGCCGAGCATCTTGAGTACATGTGTTCTGGTAGAGCAAATAATGCACTGCAGGAAAAATAATATGAGAACACAATGTATTCCCTATCCAAATCTAGAAATAACTTCCTCCTTCACGTCAGTGTTGACCATCGTATTGGTAGTACCTTTTATCCAAATATAGCAATCCAAATTTTCAAATTAGTCGACATCATGTTAAAAAAAACCACCCTCCCGGATAGAAAGGAGGATTCTAGGAACATACTGTGCGCGTTTTAAAATCCTGTGTTAGGATGAGAAGGAACAAGTGTGGCGTCTCGCCGAGAGCGCAGAAACCTGTAGGGTCCTCACACTTTGGGCACTGCAAATGAAACACACTAGATTCAGTAGGAAGAAAAATGCATCAACGGCGGCTGCTGCCATCCTAGGATTACCCGCGACCAAGGGACTTGGATTTATCGGGGATGGATGAAGAATTTGTACCTGGTTCTCCATGAGAATACCCTATGCAATTGCCGAGAGGGGGTTTTCTCTGAACAAACAGACGTGTGAGAAGGGGATTCAGGCCCAGTGAAATATTGCCGCTTCGTTCGTCCAGCTTACTGCTAAAGCTGGAAAGGGGGGGTTTGTGATTTGACGGCTCATTGGGCATTACAGCGGCGCTACAACCGAGGTGTGTCTACCGTGCAGTTCTGCACTCTAATGTGCATATGCCACGTGGACCCCGTTGGCGGATGCCCCACATATCAGCGAAAGGTAGTAGAAAGACATGAGTAACTAGTTACAAAAAAAAATATTTTTGACAGGGAGATACTCCCTCTGTAAAGAAATATACAAATCTTTTATATCACAATTTTATACATACAAAATTATATGTGACGGATAGAAAGGAAACTATGGCAATTTTGCAAAAAGGTACCTACACACCTCTCCACATTTGCAAATAAGGCCTTCCCTCGTTCATCCTTTTCTCTCACAAGATAAAATACTCATACAAATGCATCTTGATGTTACGTGCAACGCACGGGCATTATGGGGGTTCAGCTCTTTTATTGAGACAATTATGGGGGTTCAGCTGAGAATATAATACTCAGACAGGCTCATGGTTCTGGACTTGGGCCGCAGGCCCACCCAGCATGTTTGGGGGCCCATGTGTTCTACCTCAGCGCTTTTCATATTGCAAGCGATCGGTATGGCGCTAGTTTTAGATGCTGTCGCAAGGCGAATACATAAAATTGAATAAAGCACGACAACTGTAGGAATGAAATCAAACGATAGTTCCTAACCAGCAATGAGAGTTGCAATTCTATCAATGATATACCATTTGATAAATAATACTGTCATATTACTTATACACACAGGACACTTGTTTCACCATGCCAGATTATTACATCAAAATCTCTCGTAGGATAGATAAGTTCGGCAGTTGCGTGCTGCTACTCAAGAATTTCAAAGTTGATTTGGACCAACTCTCCTTGCCGAGAAAGTTCGATTTTGAGATCATCCCCTACTGCAAGATATGATTTAGATTTGAACCTTGACCATCCTTTAGCATCAATCATCATGCAACCATCCTTTGTACTTACGTTATATTGAGCAGGTTCATTCACACCAAGGCTGCGCATGGTAAGAGAAACCTGGCCATTGTCGCCCGGATTGTTGAACGACTCCCTCGTTGCTCTAGGAATTCTCTATTTGCAAACAAGAAGACATACCCAAAAAGTTAGATCAACAAAGTGAATCATGCGAAACAACATGGAAATAAAAAAGAACGAAACACTTGAGCGGCCAATGCTTACCAAGAAGGTGGACATGTCGGTTTTTGTAAGGACTTTGGTATATGAAGTGCAAACTGCAGCCCAGTCTGTTGCTGCTGCACCGGCCGGAGCAGATGTAAGTGCAAGTGTTAGTGTAGGTGCCAAAGCCGCTGCTGCTGCCGGAGATGGTGCTCCTTGTAGAGCTGGTGCCGGTGTTGGAGCAGGTGCCGGTGTCGATGCACGATCCTTCGGTAGATCAGCCCGATCCGCTGACGTGGTCGGTGCCCAATCCTCAGCTGGATCAGACTGAGCTGTTGCCGCTGTCAGTGGTAGAGCAACTGCCGGTGCTCGATCCGTTGCTGAAGGTGGTACCAATGTGCGAGACAGCGGCGATCATGTCTGGTCTGCTATGATCAGCTTTCTAACTTGACTAGGCTTCGTGAGTGTGATCCAGTTTTTTTCTTTATTTCTTTTAAACGCGAGAAGGACTAATTGTGGCGTTTTTGTTAAACCAAACTGCAGTTCATCATAGGGATTAAACTTATACTAAGACAACAGACTGATCCAATTTTTTCCAGTAATATAAGTGATGGACAGTGCCTTCGTTACTGACATGACATAAGAAGTGAAACCTGCAAAAATAGCCACCGTAGAGCAAACCAAATGGTTTATTCTGTGATGAATGTCACATGGCAAAACCTGCATCGTAGAATTGCAGGAAAAGAAAGAAAACATGACATTAAATCAATAAGATTTAGACAGTAAATCAATAAGATTTACTTGATGTGACATGAGTTAATCCTTACCAGGAAATCACTATGTTAAAGTACTAAACAGAAGATTGATCCTCCAACTACGGGTGGCATGCAGGGGCCCCGCCTACTCCCACAAGCAGGACAGTCCAAAGGTCGTGACAAATCGTATGGACCGAACATCCATGGGACTGGAAATCCTGGTGGGTGCAATAAACCCTGCAATGCATACAGATATTGGAGTGTAACCATAATTCATAAACCGTCCTCACAAAAAAGATGATCTCTATACTTCAAAATATACAGACTGAATTGAGTGGACAGACATTAACATAGACCGTTCTCAGGACTGACCACACACCAAAAGCGGCAGTACTAATAAACAATACAGGGTTCACAAACACAAATCAACTACTGAACAATATTACTTACTACAGACAAGCAAAGTTGCACTAATTAAACTCTGCAGACTATTTCTTGCCACCGACCTACGGGATGAACCCCGCATAACAGACTAGGCCATGGACTTCCTGAGAGATGTCTACATGCACCATCACCATCTCGACAACCTTGGAGAACCTAACAGAGTGGTATTTCCACTCATAAACATGATGATGAAGACATGCCACATCAGATTTGTTGGGAAGCTTTACAAGAACCACACCCTTCGTAATCGAAGGCACAGCCAGGAAATTGTTGTGGTCAAGTACAGCCTCGAGAACACGCCTGACAACAATGCTATAGTAAAACACTAGTTCAGGACACATGGCGACAAGGACACAACAGCTGGATAGTTTAGTAGTAAAATTCATCCTTAGGTCTTCCAGTTCACACGGCATGACTTTGAGAACTTCATCTCCACCGCGGACCTGGTTCTAATTCAAACAGAAACCATATTTTATTACTACCTCCGTTCAGAAATATAAGATGATTTTCGATATTATACTCCATATATGACTACATATACGCACAGAAATGAGTGAACAAAGACACTAGAACATGTCTTCAAAGGCATGAGAGCAGAGGGATTACTTGCAATATCCATAACAAAAGTTACTAAGGCAAATATACCCTCTTCAAAGGTATAGTAGCATTGATGTTCATAAAGTACTCCCTCCGTCCCAAAATTCTTGTCTTAGATTTGTCTAGATACGGATGTATCAAGTCACATTTTAGTATTAGATACATCCGTATCTAGACAAATCTAAGACAAGAAATTTGGGACAGAGGGAGTAGTTGAAAGTAATCTATAAGAAATTAGTGTCAACCTCTCGCATGTTTTGGTCAAAAGAGGAATTTAGAACCGTCATTTGGCACACAAAAATCACATGCAAGATCACCCAGAAAGTTGTACTACTAGTACTAGTACTGCATGTTAGATGAAAAAACACGATCAAGATCGAGAAAAAGATCGTCAAGAAGAGATATTACCTGGACTTGCTTAATGAGGGATCCCGGAGAGGGGGGCTTGGACAGGGCGATGGCTTTGAGCTTGTCTGCCTTAGTCTCGGCGGGGTGCTTGCGCTTCTTCGTACCATGAGCCTCGACAGTTTTGGCCAGAGCCATAGACATCACTTTGGTCGGTGCTCCAGCGTCCATCAAGAAACTGTCGAATAGAAATAAAAGAAAAGAAACCATAATCACAAACCCAAAATAAGAAAAGAGAGGGATTTATAGGATCAGTCTCGGGGTTGCAAGACCGGGCCTTGGCCAGAATCAACACCATTGATGCGCTCACCTTTCCTTCTTTGGGAGAGAAGAACAATGCCAGAAGCAGGTCGGGATTTTCTTGAAGAAATGAGGAACAAGATGAGGGAGAAGCGGGTTGGGTAGAGAGGAAGCTGAGAGAGAAGACTGAAATGATGGTTGCTTCGTTCGTCCAACTTACTGCTAGAAAGGAGGGGATTTTGTGTTTTGACGGCTCATTGGGCATTACTGCGACGCTTCGATCGGGGTAGTCTACCGTCACTCTACTACGGAGTAATTTAGTGCATGGCTGGTGGACCCCGATGCTGGCTGTCGCACATGTCGGCGAAAGTGAGTAATTTAGTGCAAGGCTGGAGGAGGATCCGCACCGTAGAGCGTGTCCACTGTTTTTCTGAAGAAAAAAAATGATTACAGCAAGCGTTTCCACTCTTACGACGGAGGAGTGCGAAGCATGGCAGCCACTTGAACATACACGGCGCTCCTGCCACTAGGAATGTGAAGTGGTTCATACCTCTACATAATCTTGTTGCTAGTGTAGTAAGATATGACGACAACAAATGATGTTGTGCGCATGTCAACTATATGAACAGTAATGTAGTAACATAGTACCGCTTTCTCGACTGTCCGGTCGAGAATGAACGGTAAGATCAATGTTAACAGAACTAGGTCTACAGCGCATGGAGAGTACTGCAACCAAGGCAGAGAGGAAAACAAGAAAACTTAATGTCTTTTTGCTAATTAATAGCATTGCATGCAATGAACTAACCACTGCATGTCATGTTTATTAGTCTCAAGTCATTGAAAGCATGCACGACCCACGTCTCTTATTGGTTGATATGTCACAAAACAAGAAATGGGGAGGGAGTTAATGTACCGTGCCTAAGTGTTTTGGGATTATTTGGTTTTCGTAAGGTGACTTACACACCTAGATAGAGGAGTATATTGAGATGAGAATGCAACCAACAACACCCACACGCTTTGTGCTACAATGACTGATCTGCACCGTCTGAGTTTGATCCAACGGTCATGTTGCACCGAGACATGGACATGCCCATGCAGAGGGCGCCTAAACACCACTGAAGTCCCTCTGCTTCTCGAGGCGTAGGACATTGGTGATGCAGGGGGCGAAACGGCTGAAAGGCAATGCAATCTACGGGAAGCCGGAGGGAGCCAGCTGAGGAGCGGGGAATCTTTTGGTTTTCACCATGGTAAAACACCAGTCGACGACTTCTCACATCAGGGAGCAGTGGGTTTTACAGGGGGAGCCATTGTGACTAATTGCTGCCACGCCTGCTCCCGTCAATTAAAAAAATTAAAATTCCTGCCGCGCCTGCACCCGTCAATCAAAAAAATAAAATTCCTGCCGCGCCTGCTCCCGTCAATCAAAAAATTAAAAATCCTGCCGCACTCAAACACTAGAGCAACATCGCGATGGATATTTAAATTTACCTGCCGGCAAGTAGATAAAAAAGGGGTGAAAAAACAAATGTGGCGGCAGCCTAGCTAATCGGCCGAACTAGCCCAACTAGCTAGCCAGCGTGCTTCATTGATGTACTCGTCGGGAAAAGTGGTCTTTCGTGATTTGACGACTCATTTACTTGCTTCGGCGAAAATACGTGGTAGGGCGTCCCACGTGAGGAAGAATATATGCGTGCACCACCCGAGAGGATCCCGAAACCGTGCGGTAGGGTGTGCCATGTCTCGGCACGAAGGAAAAACGTGCGTGTAAAAATTTACTGTATCAGATGTAGTGCCTATGGTTCGACCTCGGGACCCAGCCAGTCAGTCGAAAACACCCCACTAGCCACACAGCTTCATCATGCTAACATGGCATGGAGGATAGGTGTGGTTAGCTCCGTCTCGACCAGCCACAACGTCTCTTGTTCTAGGTGATTCTTCTATTTTCCAAGTTTTTTCTTTTAGTTGTAATAACACCACAGCAAGCTAGCGCCGCTTTTCGTGTGTGCCCGTGCAAAGGTTAGACGATGGAGAGAAGAGAGAGATCGCAGACCTGGGACCCACCAGTAAGTGAGTCAACGGTCATGCATGTGTTGACGAGGCACTCCCTCTACTCTACTCAATGTAATACTGTATAAAATCAAGTTATGGGACAAAGCCAACAACCGTTGTTGTTTCAGGCTATCGACTTACGCTTTGTAGTCCAGGTTGCCAGTTCCAATCTCGTCTTTCATATTTGTTAGTTGTAGGTCTAAATTTGATTAATGACAAGTCGGACCCCCGTGTGTTGTTCCGATATTTCAGTGTAGGATGGTTTTTTTGAACAAACACTTTGCACGGTCAGACAAGTAACGGCACAAGTTACATGTAATTTGGAAGTTTACGAACAAAAATGATAGCGGCATAGAATATCACATCCACCCCGCAGCTTAGATGCTATGGTGATACGAGTTTTTACACTGTTGGAAGTGAGATCCAATGGCTTGGGAGTAGTCCTTGTAATTATGCGCAATTTCCAAACTCTCCAAAGGTTTTTTTGCAAATAAAACAATCAGGCATCGTGTGTGCCGCTGCATCTTGGATCCAACGGCTGCCCGTTGCTCATATTAGGTGCTCCCCGTAGCTTAATTACCCGCTACGGTGATTTGAGCATCTAGGTCGTATGATCAGTGATCAGATGGCACATACGTAGTACTTGTACTTTCTGCGCAATTCCCAAACTATCTCAGCCGTATATTGCAAAAACATTCAAACCTCCTACTGTGGGCCGTTAGATCTCAGTGAACTCGTATCACCATAGAATCTACGATGCGGGAGCACCTCATATTCTCCCGTGTGAGAAAACATAAGGTGCTCTCGCAGCTTGGATGCTATGGTGATACGAGCTTCGATGTCGTTTGATCTAAGATCCAATGGCATCCGAGCAGTCTTTGTGCTTGTAAGCAGTGGCCGACCTCTTTGGGGGCTTTTCTGCAAAAAACCATTGGAACCACCGAGGAGGTGTTGGGTCACAAATCCAACGGCTCCGAAGAGCTTGTATCACCAAAGCATCTAAGGTGTGGTAGCACATGATATTCTTACATATAGGAGAATATGATGTCCTCCTTCATCTTAGATGCTATGGTGATACGAGCTTCGAGGTCGTTGTATATGGGATCTAAGGGCATCTGAGTAGTTTTTGTACAAATTGTGTGCAATTCTCAAACTCATCAAGGTTTCCTGTAAAAATATTAAGACATCATGTGACATGCTATATCTCAGATCTACAAGCTCCAAGCAACTCGTATCGGCATATCTAAGGTATGGGGGCACATGATATTCTCCCGGGGAGGAGGGGTGGGGGTGCACAACCAATCGGTGGTTGGGAGGGTGGGGACAAATATAATCTAAACAATCCTAAATAGAGCTTCACAATTTTATCTAAGGTCAAGGGGGTGACCCCCGACAATCATAGCTCCGCCTAATTAAACACAACATTTGCATGTATTGTAGTACTAGACCTAATATTCATGTTTCAGTTTCATGTTCGTTTTAAATATTGAATTGAGGACCATGCATGTCTTACATTTTACTCCCTTCGTTCCTAAATTTTAGTCTTTTTAGAGATTTCAAGTGGACTGGCACATGCGGATGTATATAGACATATTTTAGAGTGTAGATTCACTCATTTTGCTCCGTATGTAGTCGCATGTTGAAATCTCTAAAAGACTAATATTTAGGAAAAGAAGGAGTATTTTTGAATTCGTGTCATACATGCATGGTTTGGAAAAATAGATGCACTATACTTATTGGATTGTTGTTGTGTTCGTGTGTGGGTCTCTCTCTCTCTCTCTGTGTGTGTGGGGGGGTCATACGCTTGATATGTACAAAGTTTTCTCACCTCCATATTGTTCATCTTTTAAATTTGAATTTGCATTGAAAAACTTACCAGGGATACCATGAAATGTGAAATCCACGTTGAGATCACTATATCACAAACTCACTCTAATTCAACAACTCATCATAAATCAATTACCACGTTGAGATTAGTATTTGCAAGGAAAATACGGGCATTGTAATACACATAGATTCGTGCAGTAATTTAAAAGGTTCCTTTTGTATTCTCTAATGTTAGGACCCAATGGCGTACCAGCCAAACCTTGGCTCGTGTTGATTCTAAAAAAGTAAAAAAAAATGGGCTTGTGTCCTTCTGGTGGCGTGCGTGGTACGCACATTAGGCATCCCCAACCAGTCGATCCTCTGCGTTTCGAGTCGAAATATCTGGCGGCCAGAATTCCAGCCCTAGGAAATTCCCCTCATGTCCCCGGTCCATAATGACTACCGATGAACAACGGAGGGATGCTTTAGTAACTAGACAACGTTACCTACCCTGTCGAGCTAGGTTCAATTCCCTCGGTCGCCGCTCACCAAGGTTACCCGTCAACTGCATTGCCTAGTACTACTTCGACACCATGATGAGCACAGAATTGAGCCCGTTTGTTCCTGCCTAGTACTTGAGTTAATATATCAGGCAATGCATTGGTACGGAGGGATTATCCTTTTGCTCTACATATATAACTTGTCTGAAGTCTAACTAAGCAAAATGTTTGACCAAATCCTTTCTTAAGAAATACAACAGGACAGATGTATGGCTTGAAAATTTATTGCATGACGCGGGTTATGATATTGATTCGAATCCTCGATCTTAAATTTCAGAAAATCCAAAAGTGGCCATAAATTCTTGAAACTGAGTATGGTCACGTGATATGGCACAAATATTAATTCGTAATTTTTTTCTTCAATTTGAGACAAGTTGCTTATGACAAGTTGCACAAATGAAGAGCCAAGGTATTTTGGAACAAAGACCTGTGACGTTAAAGGCGAACGCTTTCACTATTGAAACTGTGGGCGTTTACGTGCCACAACGAGTCCCGCTTCTCATCGGCAGGTGTCTTACGAGCAAGCGTGTGAGTCGACGGGGGGCGTGCGAGCAGACCGCTGCGCCGACTGACAGGGAGGCGTGCGAGCAGACCGCTGCGCAGGCTCACTGGGAGGCGAGCCCTTTGACCAGGCTGTGCCGCCCACCTTCGTCCCAACTGCTCCCACATTTAATGTCGTCGGCCCCCAGTTTAAAATCAACCCCACACTACCCGGTATCGCTACAATCTTCTCTCTTCCTCTCCGATTCTCCTGTCGTCTACCTCCAACCAGCCTGACATAAACATACGCCATGCCGCATCATGATGGTGTGCCCTTAGTCTTCTACTTTCCTGAGGAAGACACCCAGCCGGAGTCTCGAGAACATAAGGCGCTTTGGGACGAGCTTGAACTGGCCTTGCGGGAAGATGTCGCGCCTGTCCCCGCTCCCGTTCCGGCTCCCGTCACCCCGACTGCGCCAGCGCCCATCCCCGTGGCATCGATGGGCTGGGAGCTGCACATTGTCGCTGAGCTTGATGCCACGGGGTTCCACGAGGTCCCCGCCAACTTTCACGCACCCGTGCACCTGCCAGCGCATGCGCCTGCACGTGCACTGACGCGCACGCCCGTGCCAGTGCCCGTGCACCTGCCAGTGCATGCGCCTACGCCTGCACTGACGTGCGCGCCCGTGCCGGTGCCCGTGCACACGAATGTCTCCGCCGCGCCATTGACAGCGCCTGTCCCCGCGCGGGTACCAGTGCCCCCCTCGGCGGCATGGATGGCCGCTGTCGACCGCTTCCTTGCTCCAACGCCAGTTGCCTCCTCCCGCCAGTTGACTCGCTCCGAAGTCCAGAATATTTTGGCCTTCCTTGAAGCTAGGACAACATCCAGGAGTACGCCAACAACGGCGCAATGCGCCGCCGTCGCCATCGGTCAGTGGCTCAATGACACACAGAGCACGGCAGAGGAGCCGCTTCCCACCGCAAGAAACCCCCGCCGCCGTCGCGAAATTTTTATTTTCCATGAAAAACGTTCAGATTGCCATGCTTAAAATCCGAACGTTTATCATTTCAGTTTATTTTAGATCGACCATCGTATAATTTAAAGTCGGAGCCAGACTGAACGAAATCTATGGTTTGATCGATTGAATGTTCTGTTAGAGCCGTATCAAATTAAATATAAAACGTCATCAAGCCACATGTATTCCTTGTCATCCAACGACCTAGACTCCTTTAATGTCGAGCGCTCAACACGTTTAGCGTGCAGTTAATTTCATACCAAAAATAGTGCTAATCACATAATAACACGCAAATAATATCCTACTTAATATCCGCATGCACTTAATATACTTCCAAATTAACGTGCATTGCACGTACACACTGACTAGTGCTGCTAGCACGTGAAACTGGTGCCGTAAGTTGTGAACGCATCTAGATATGGTCAACGGCAACATCGCCCGCGAGTTCTTCGTGTTTGCCCCGCGTCTAAATGCAGAAGGGGAGGAGAGAGAGCACACATGGAACCCACCAGTAAGTCAAGGCGAATAGTACTAAAAATAATATTACATGTTATCAATTAAATGGGCTGTGGTAATATAAAAACATTATGTGAACAAAAGGAGGTACAACAAACAGTGCTCTTCTACGTATGTTGCATATTGACGTGCGGCTTGAAGGCCCTGGCCGCATGTTCGATCCTCATCCTTTATTTTTTAATTTGTATATGGGTCCAAATTTGTTTCATGACATGTGGGGCCCTCGGTGTGTAGTTTGTAGCACTTTAATTTGTGGGTCGAATTTTTTCCCATTCCAAGTGGACTATCGGTGTGTAGTTTTGTAGCTTATTTATAATAATTAAAGAGAACAACAGAGTTTTTTGCAATAATATCATGGTGCGACGTTGAAGGCGAGAAAGGACATGCGAGAGAGCGATGACCGAGCCACAGGGAAATCAACTAGGGGAGTTGCGGGGGTTGCAACGGTGTTTCGAGTAGTTGTGGGTCGAATGCTACGAAAATATAATCTAAACCGACCGGAATAAATGCCTACACAAATTAATCCAAGGTTGGAGTGCCCCTCGCAATGTAAATAGCTCCGGCTTTGCGAGGGATGGAGAGGTAGCTTCAATGTGTGGAAGATACGGCGTGAGAAAGCGAGGTCAATCGAGAGACATATAGATAGAGAGACAAAGTGAGTGTGGTCCGACATTCATTGAACAAATATATATGCTCTGGAGAGATATTGTTCGATTGAACTTTTGGCAAGGGTGAGGGCTGTAAGATAGAGCTTGAGAGATGATCCAGTCACAGACGTGTAGATATATTTTGTGCGTGGGAGGAAGCAAGGTCAATCGATCACATAGGGTCGTTGTGCGATCGAAAGAGTGAGACGGGTTGGAGAGAGTGACCTAGATAGACAATGTCCGTGAGAGAGTATACAATGTGAATAAGTCGAATTGGACTCAAACATGGTGATATATCATTTTTGTCTGAGAAAGAGCGAGGTCAATCGAGACATACAAAGAGAGAGAGAGGG
>LR738716.1:57836645-57854183 GCA_902687465.1 Secale cereale
AGATCGAAACATGGAGAGAAATAATATATGTGTGTTGGAAACCGATAGCTTCCTATGGTGGTTAGGAGAGGAAGATTAACCGATACAGAAAGTATGTAGTGTGTGTGCGGGGGAGGGGGGGGGCTAAAAACAACATTTGAATGTAGATAGTACGAGACTTAATATCGATGTTTCAATTCGGTGTACATTGTAAGATTTGGACTGAGGACCATGTATATGGGTAATTATTTTGAATTCGTGCCATACTATGTTTCGAAAAGCTGACATTGATTCGATTTGTTGTGCTATTTTGTAGGTCATATGTTTGAATCCATACAAAAGTTTTCTCACTACCATGGTGTTCATCATATACATATGAATTTGTATTAAAAAAGTAGCGTGGATACAGTGAAATGCGAAATCCACGTTAGAATTGGAGATCGCTATGTGACACACACTCTAATTCAAATAACTAATTGTGTGACACACACTCTAATCCACGTTAGCATGGATACCGTGGATACCGTTTCAATTTTTTTCTTCAAATTACTCCTGATTAATTAATTTATAGTATCTCGTTTTGAATGACTAATTATTGGAAGGAAAACATAGGCGTGGTAATACATACAAATTCGTTTTCAAATGAAAGAAGATTCATTTGCACTCTCAAATATAGGTGCACAAGGCAGACCAGGGTCATGTCATGGTGGTTGCGTGTGTCGGATGGCAAAATAAGTTCATGCTTCCACGTTTCCGATTGAAATATCTGGCGGCCCCAATTCCAGCCCTGCAAAATCTCCCTTCTCCACCGTCCCCTTCCGCGCCCAGATTGCTCAAATCCCTAATTTGCCGCCAACCCAAGCAAAGTTCGAATCGCCCCTCGTCTAGTCTCTTTCCCCACCTCTGTGCCGGACGACGACGACGAAGACGACGGTCGCGCTTCACCACCGCACTGGAGCTACCTCATCTACGCCCTCGTCCACCGCACCGGGTGGTCCACCGACAACGTCGGCAGCCGCAACCGACGTGCCTCACAGCGACCGACTTCCATCGCATCAGGTGCGCTTCACCGACGCCGTCTCCCAGCTCACCGGGGCTACTTCACCGAGCACATCGTCGCGCCTCCGCCCCCCGAGGCCGTTGGGGCTTCACCAACGGTCTCATCCACCGCATCGTAGCGCTCCGCTGCCACTCAAGATCTGCATCCGTGCGCGGCCAGCCAACGCCAGCGCATCACCCTCAACGGATCTGAAGTGACCCGCACTCTAGCTAGGCGAGCATGCCCAAACGCCGGCCCGAAATAGGTATCCACACATCACTCCCTTGTGCATTGTTCCAATGATGTTTGGATATCCTTTCACTGCTCTCTTAGCTTACACGCCTATCCAACTCTGACTTTAACTCTTATTTCTTCTGGAGATATCATCTGAAACAAGCAAGCCATTTTTTAGCGAAGCATGATGGCGCTACGGGATCTGGTACACATCCCGCACACCCGTATAACCTTGTAAGTATCGGTCCTCCGGTACAACAGCAAGGTCGATTCCTCTTATCTGATCAGCCATTCGTCGTGTCAAAAATGCAGAGGGGGATGCAAGGAGCACAAGGCCTGCACATCCAAGCAACTGGTAACATGGACTTGTACATGGAACATCCAAAGCGCAAGCAGAGCTGCAGTAGCCTGTACAACGAGTTAGCGTAAGTCCCTGCATTTCATTTAATTCATACTGGCATTCGTGTATGATTTGTGTGTAGTGGCGGATCCACGAATTCAAGTTACCAGGGGTGAACATTTAACTTAAAAAATACGAAGGCACTTGCACTCCGGAAATCAACATAACTTGAGAAATGTGAAGCTACATGCACTTTGAAAACCAGCTAATGATCCAAAGTAGTTCAGATTATAAACACAAAATGATGCAAGCACCAAAAAACACAAAATGCAACATGGTGTATAAGGACTGCAAACATGGTCTGTGCCTACTTGAATTATTCGTTCTCTGGCTGAAAATATCGAAGTGTAATTGCACCTATAACCAGTGCGCAAACTGCATATCAATATATCTATCCTGCACAAGTATGCCAATAGTTTCAAACAACAGATTAGAAAAGTATTTATGCTACGTTGTCATGATACGGGGACTTTCTGGTAGATGACCTCGACGTTTCCTCAAGCCATGAAAATGCACTATAATTTGCTTGTCATCAATGCCTGCAAATCTCTATGTCTCTCTCAACATAGCAGATCATCATTACAGACTAAATCCTTAAATGGGAGCTTGCAAAATGCTTGCATTAGATGCCTCATTAGACACTATATGTTCATCACCAGGAGCATGTAAAATGCTTGGATCAAATCCTTCATTACCAGTCTGTTCATTAGACACTTCAGGCTCAAGAACAACATGAGCTTGGATGTTTGCACCGGAAACTTGATTAGATTCATCAGATTCAGTCAACTCAGTATTGATTGGGGGAGTTATAAAATAAGTAGAAATTGGTTTCATTTTCTCATAGATTCCCTACATACAAGCACTTTTACAACACCGTCAGGTTTAACTATTCGCCGGAAAATGAAGAGTTGAATTAGATATAATCAGGGATGTGATGTACCTGCTCGTTGTGCATGCTACTCTTGCAAGCTGTGACTGTCCGTTTGCGCAAGTTCGATGCCATGCCCGTGCTGCCGCCACTGCCTCCCATGCAGGCTACACCCAGCGTTGGATCTTCATCTTCTTGTCCTTCAGTTCGCTTGAAGCCCGACGACCACCCTCCAACGAGGGTGCGAGGAAGTGCTGTATCGGTCTGTCCAGCGGCGACTAGGTTAGGAGTGAACCAGGCTGGAGGCTGGAGCGGATGAATTGGGATTTTTCCTGCTGTTGATCGATATGGGAGGCGCTCGTTTGGGTCGCGAGCCTGCTATAGGGCCTGCCTTGCACTTATGTTATTGGCCTATCCAAATTCAAACATTTTTCTTCATTTTTTACATTGCCTGCTTGTGCGCTGGGACGAACAAAACTAGCCTGAGCCAACCTGGACGACTCAAACTAGGTGCACACTTTCAAGCCACCCGAGGCGGCCGCCCATACCAGCCCCTATGGTGGCATCGCCCCTTTTGCGTGTATGATAGGAGTAGTGAAAAATATTCCAGTGGCGCTTTTGATTTGCCCACAGAATGGTTGAATTGCTTGTTTTTATGAACTGAGTTCGCCAATAATGTGAAGGATGCCAGTGTTTTTATCCTATTGTAGATTGCTTAGATCTCGATATGCCAAAAGTAATCGCATGAAATATACAGTAAAAGCCAGTGTGATGTGTGTGGCTACAACTAGTCCGACTACACGTCCTCATATAACATATCAAGGACGCACCATCTTACCAGATTAACCATTCAACTTACCGATGCAGTGTGGGAATAAAGAAGTATTGGGACTGTGTATCCAAGCAATTGATACCATGGACTCCTTCGTACAACCTTGTAAGCGAAAAAGATGTTGCAGTGTGCCTGTACAAAGAACTAGCGTAAGTTCAGTTACCTGCTTCTCAGAATTTTAGTTAGCCACTTATTGCAAAATTGCTCAATTACGTTGCTTGGCTTAATTTAGTTTGCTACTGATTACATAATGCCACAGCCTGTTAATCCTATTATAGACTGCGCCTATCTATGTGTTTGATACTTACTGTTAAGAATTACATGTTTGCCTGAACTTAAATAGCTACTTGTTTGTTTAACTGCTTTGCTGCTGCAACAACGGGTTACAATGATGTTAATAACTACTTTTCAGCATCGAATTGAAACTCTTTAATTCCTTGTTTGTATAACCGGTTTGCTGTTATAACTCTCAGTTGAGATGTTTTGCTAACTTCAACTTTTCTGAATCCAATCGGAACTTTAATGGCAAGATAGGTTAGCCCAAGATCAAAGAGCGAGGTCTCCATGGACGTTGTATCATCCCACAGCAGTGGCACTGGCCCAATCGTGCATTATGAATCGCCAACTGCTGATGCTCTAGAGGCTAAACTAGTGGTAGAAAAAGATTCTGCTTTTGCACTTAGATATGAAGTTGACATGTTGAGGAAGCAAACAGCACAATCAGTAGATGTACTCAAGACAACCATTAAATATTTGGTGGATTTCAAAACGAAGCAAGCTGAGACTGACCACATTGTTAAGGTCCTGAAGGAAAAAAGGAAATTAAATTCCCACTTGGTAAATCATAGGTGAAATGTTCTTTCCATCGTTGAATAACCTTTGTGTTGTTTGTTCATGTAAACAATCAAACCATTTGTTTTAGAGATCATGTAATAATTTTTTTGTTTTTTGTTTTTTGGTTTGTAATTTTTTTAGCACAAGTCTGTATTAATTGATAAGACTTGGAGACGTTTCATTTTGACTGTTGTGCCAGACCTACAAATACGCCAATCGGGCTGAATGTGCATTCAACAATAATAGTAGTATAGATGGACCATACGTGGCACGCATCGGAAAGGGCCAAGATGCTGTAGTAGCTTGGCTAAAAAAAGGACGCTGTTGTAGCAAAGAAAAGTACAGCGGCCTGGCTTATGTATGTTAGTTGATATTATTGATACATATTCTATATACGTGTTTATATGTCTATTAGTTCTGTACATTCTTGGTTGATTGACTCGGTATTTGAATCTTGATACATCGCTTGTGTACATATCTAAATGGGAGTACACATTATGCTGCGTGTAACATTTGAGTTGGACATGAAGTGTTCCAAATATTCGACTTCACCTTAAACTGGATTCTAGATTCTGAATTTGAGTATCGGCATTTGTAAACCATATTCATATAAGACAGTGGAATACATCTTTGTCGTCCTTTTAAAGATATATAAAAACACATAGAATGATTTATAAAGATTCGTATATGAATACAAAATGAATTCGAATTTAGTTGCCAGGGTAAACGTGGATGCTTATTGTCCCGAAATTCGAAAGAAGCGGCAAAATGTCCACTCCCACGTCGGCTGCCCGAAGCCAAGTGTTTGGGAGATGGAAATTACTGTCTACCCATTACACGGACAATCCATCGACCCGATTTCCACTGCTCTAAATAGGGGTAGGATAGTAACTTCAGTTAGATGTGACACGACCTCCTTTGAGCCCATTCCGACACGATGGGCGCCAAACATGGGCGGCAAAACACATTTGATTCAAGCTCGTCCGAAAGACCTGTGTTTCTCCCTCCATTTCCCCATTCATACACGATGGGCGGCAAAACAAACTCGACTCGGCCGAAATTGATGTAGGCAAATATTTTCAATAGGGGCGTGTTTGTAACTTCACACAAACGTGACACAACAGCCCTACCTATCAGCCCCGTTCATACACCATGGGCGCCAACCACCCTCTCCTGCCCAAAATCGCTCCGGCCAAATATTTGCGAGATGCGAGATTACCTTCGTATCCCCAACCGACGAGACGTCCAAATTTTAAACGGGGGCTAAGTTCATAACTTCCCATATTTTAGACAGGCGCGTCCCAAAAACATGGTTCCCCGTACCTCTTCCTCCATTTTCCCATTCATACACCGTCCGTGCTAGAACACCATCCCCACACCAGCCTCCGTCCGCCACCCCATTCATCGCCGCCATCCTCCACCACATCCATCGCCGCCATCCTCCACCACATCCATCGCCACTGTCCTCCACCATGCCAGAGCGCCTACCAAGACCACGTCGTCCACTGCTAGAGATGGACGTTTCTCATCCACGGCGACGGACCAAGAGCCTTGCATCACGTCCTCTTGCTTCATCGGCGCCGCCGTCCTCTTTGTCGGGGCCGCTCACACGACCTTCTCTTCCACCGCAACGGGACTTATCCCCCGATGCACCCGTCTACCATCGCATATCTGCTTCAACGCCACTGACAGCCAACGCACCCCCGATGCCTACACGGCGCCGCAAGAGAGGTGGTACTTCATATCTCCTCAACTTTTTGATCTCAACTAGAAAATAGATCTTGACTTGGTTACTCTACTTTCTTTTCAGCTCTTAGAATTTAGTTCTTAGTTCGAAGCAAACAATGGCTGCTAAATACCATTTCTCCGGTTTCCCCCTTTTATGATCACTATATGATCAGAATACGTGCTTCGTGTCATAATAGCATTGCTCGGCCCATCAAGCTAAACAAGCTTAGTTGTTCAAATATGAATCTGATATTATTAAAATAGATTCATTTAATTGGTCAGCTAAATGTTCCTAAATTAGTTTCAAAAATGCATGTTCGCCGCTCGGGTGTGTATCTCTACAGGGTGCCCACGGTGGGCCGGCCCACCCTGGGATTTTGGGTCGTCCTAGGCCCCGATTCCCCTCTGTTCTGCTGCGTGCTTCCGATCTCTACTCGCCCCCAGCCGCCTGCCTCTCCGGGACTTGCCATCCCCGGACGGCATGACTCTGGGAGGAGACGCCGGACTAACAGGAGGTCAGGAGCCGCTCGCCCAACAGCGTCACCGTTGCCCGGGCGCGCCGCCGTGCCTACCTTCCCAGTTCGTTCAGGGCTCAGGTGCGCAGCACCCACTAAGCCAACCCGATTTATCCTGAGATAAGTCCTCAACACTCAGCAGCCACTCCTCATCACCCATTTTCTAATTGATTCATTACTCATTAGGCAGGACTGTCATTAGGGTTTGTTGTGTGCTCAGTGCTACCTACACTTAATGGTTCAGATGTATTTTGGTAATCTATAGTACCTGTAAAGTTCACAGGGTTTTCAAAATTCCGGCCCTAGGAACAGACACTAGTCATTTTGGATTGTTGGTCGTAGTGACATTGACCCAGATTTCTACTGCAAGCCAGGTTTGTTGGCAATTTTACTTGTCTTTCTTACTCATTCGATATAATATCCAATTATTCACGTCTATTAGTTCCAAACAATAAGTGCTAGACAAACTTCTTGATTCAGATTTTGGACGGTCTCTTACTGTAGTTAAAATTCTGCATACTTGTTCTAGTAAGCTCACAAGTAAATGATTGATTCACTACATCTATGCTTGCCTTGTCATATTTGTTGTCAATATTCTTTTAGGGTGGACCACCCTGCTTCTAAATACTACAACCGTAGACATGAGTGAACAGTATTTCTCTATGTGATCTCTTCCATCATGTGTGGGCAATTAACACTACATTGTATAGAAAGAAAGTGTCATTTCCAGCTTTTACATAGGCTTCGATCTTTTACATGGAATACAATCTGCCTACTTGCTTTGTGTCGCACTACCAACACTCCACCCTTGAATCTAAACATTATGGCACTCATAATTCCTTAGTTTATTTGTTCAAATACGAATTTCATATGATTCTAATGTTCCTACTTCAGTTTTGAAATGTGTGTCTGCCTGTTATAGAGACATAAGGGGTTTGTATTTCTGTGTGTGGTCTGGTCAGCACGGTTGGGGGTGAACTTTGCATATGCAGGGGTTTATAGGGAGACACTCTTCGAGTTGAATCCGCAATGCATTCCATAGATAATCTGACTACTTTTTATGTTTTCATGAATCTCAGATTCTGAACAGCATCATAATTATTATGAGCTTGCGCGCATGAAAAGAATAAAGCAGAACAATGCCATGGCTGTCAAACTTGGCATTAAGGGACTGAAATCAAGTCTGGATGCAATGCAATGCAAACGCTCTCCACCTACAGATTCATGCTCAGAATATGATCCTAACAGTGATTCTGAGCTAGAGGGAGACCTAACTCAATGTATCTCCTTAGTGGAGGAGTCAGAGGAAGATGCCCTATCTTATTCACCCATCAAGGTGCTTGCTTTAACTTTCCAAGGTTATATTTGTCGCACATATCTTGCAACTAATGCTTTGCATTGCTTCTACTTTGTTGAACTGCCATTAGCTTAGTTTACACATCGTGTATGTGAATACGCCCCGCCTATCCATTTTCAATACATATTCAATCTGTCATCGTACCATATTTATCCATTCAAATTGTTCTTGTGTATCAGACGTTCAAAAGGAAGAGGGCGATTGCTGATCGTGGACAAGCACAAGCATAGTATTTGGAAAAGGTAGTGGCACCTGATAAATCAAATAGCCCATTAGGTGTAGTTGCAATATCACTTGACCCATAAAACACCCCAACTCTAGCAGACTCTAGCCCTACTACACTGGTCATTTCTGATGCCCCAACTCAGCAGACCCCGACTGCAGCAAACATTATGATTATGCCAGTTGACATAGCACCAGCTCTACGACGCAAAACCCCCATTCCAGCAAAGAGTACACCAAATCCAGTTGCCAAATCCCTTTTTGAACCAGAGAGAGCCCCAATTGCAGCAAATAGGACCCATGTTCCATTTCTTCCCAGTTTAGAAGACAAAGCTTATATTGTTGTCAGGAACTGTGTGCGCATCTTTCCTTCATGGAAATATTATACCGCAGACACAGAACAATTTCTAGTCTTCCTCCGCAACTTACGCGTAAGTAGTGTACTAATGTTATTCATGGTCATTGCTGCATATGTTTCTGCTGACAGAAGACACAAGATTTCATTATTTTAAATAGGGAGGACCAAACTGGATTGTGAAGACGAGCAAGGGTTGGTTGCTCTTTTCAAGCACTCGTTGATGAAGTATCGTTCCTACCTGAGGCAAGCGCACTTCGATGGCAAGCCTCTAAACGAAATTTCTGTAAAGTCTCCGGTGCTACATTTATCCGACGATGACTGGAATAATCTTGTTACACATTGGTCTAGGCTGCAGCGTAACGTACTATCTATGATATCACATCACAATTTGAACTACATTCCTGCATTTGCCTTAACATCTCACTTGTACGAAAATTGTTAGCAGAAGAACATTCATTTTCAAGGGACCACAGAATCTCGCAACTATACTGCACACTGCATTGCTCTTGTGAGTACCTCTTGCCCTGTATGACCATACTTACTTTCATAGTTGTTTGATTATGTAGCATCACTGCACATGTTAGCCTCGTTATCGTCCATTTGGTGGACATTATAAGATCTGTATGGACTTTTACATAAATTATAATCAACCCAATGCTTTTGAAGAGGTTTAGCTCTGCAGTCCTCTTGTAAGGACTGAACATCGTCTATCACTGTACTTACATTAACAGCTACTCCCTCCATCCCATAATATAAGAATGTTTTGTACAGTACACCAGTGTTCAAAACACTCTTGTATTATGGGAAGAGGGATTGGTTCATTGTGTAGCATTCTGCATCTTATCTCCCTCGCCCACCATTTACTAAAAAAGATCAGATCTATATTTAATCTTACCAAAAAGTAGAATACATAGACAATGCCAGTGCAGAAGTGTAGCCCATTGCTCTTGTCAGTACATTTTGTCATGTAATGCTTGTACTTCCAGGGATTGGTAGTTGATTATGTAGCATCAATCTGCATCTTATCTTCATTATCCTCTATCCCTTCCAGTATTATCATATCTATAATTACTCTTTACAAAATATAGAGTACATGAAATGCTTATGAAGAAGATTATGTGCTGAAATTCTTGAGTTATCCTTCCCTTGACATGGAGAAGGGCATTCTAAAGCCGGTGTTAACTGTTAATGTAAGTCAGTCCTTCTAAAGACTTTATCCTCAACTGCTGTTTAATTTTCTCATACTCCCTATCGTTTACTGTTGTTTAGTTTGTTGTTTCTACCAAAATGCATGTTCGCAAGAACCGTAAGTTCTAAGTTTTACTTGTAAAACCAAATTCCTTATTCATACCATGCACATTACTCAATACTCCCGATATGTATGCTTGTTTTTGTGGATCTATAATCGAGTGTGTGGTAAAGCAACCCACGTTTGCACCTTGTCATCTCCTGTTTTATCTTACTGATGTGGCTGATGATATGAACAACATGACATGCACATTAACCAAAATAGATACAATGATTTTCTTTGCCCTTCATCTATGTTTGTTATGTTGACATGGTAATCTAGTAGTGTGGTGAAGCTCCCCGCATTATGAACAATGCCAAATTATGCTATTGATATTTTGAACTTACTCTTTATTTTCTAATTTGAAATTGGATGGAATTGACAGCACAGTTATCATCTTAGTTTATACACGTGCAAAGCATGTCATCTCTCTGCTTTGTTTCAGGGTAATATGCCTGATGGCATGCACAAGTCTGCTGAAGGCTGTGAGACAAACCCAACATATATTGCAGCAAAGAAGGCAAAACATCTTGAAGATAGCGAGACAACCCCAAAGTCTTTTCTTGATGCAGTGTTCAAGTTACTTGAGGCTAGCAGTTAGACAAGCTCACAGAATTCGTTGTCTAAATCAGTTCGACTTCTTCAGTCCCTAGTTCTAGCAGAAAGGCATTCTGCAACTCAAATTTGACCTGAAGTCCTATCTCTAAGAAATATTGCGGAGAACCCCAATGAGAACCTCATCGCTAAATAGCTACACCTGGAAGCTATGACCGACATGCTAGGCCGGTCTCATAGCCTTGCTCAGCAGCTTGCGCAGCAGTTCCCACGCAAGGCTAACATTTCTTGAACTGTCTTGGAAGTGGTCTCGGTTCAGTATTATTTTGTTACCCTACAATGGTGCCCAGTTTTTCTAATCTGCCTCTTTGTTGCGCGTTATGATCACTGGTGGCGAACTTCGATGCCCAGTGGATGTAATATACCATAAATCCTTTATTGTATAGTGTAGGTTTGTTCTTAATTCTTACTAGTTACTGCCATCATTCGCTATCTAAAAAAAATAGATGTAGTCCACCGGGCCGAAACATTCGCCTGTAACGGCCCTGGTGTTTAGCGGGCCACAATTGGGCCAGCCTGCATCTTTCTTGGGCCCGAATCATTGGGGCCTTCATACATTGCGCGAGGCCCACAACTTACACCGGCCTATATTTTAGTTGGGCCTTTTGTGGATCCAGCGCTTAGTTTGGCCCAGGTAGCGTTGGGCCATTAACAGGCTAAATATTGTACTGGCCTGTTACGGCCCAGATGAAACCATGGGCCTTTAGCAGGCCGAAATGCATATTGGGCCTCAATTTTCACTAGTCGTCGACGGGCCTTCAGCAGGCTAAATATCACGGGCAGTTAACAGGCCGAAACATATCTCGGGCTCTAGTTGGCCCACTGATATCATGGGCCTTTAAGAGGCCCAAAGTCACGTTGGGCTTAATTGTTGCCACCTTTATCATGGGTCGTTAGTGGGCCCGATGTCCTGTCGAACCACATATGGCCCATGGGCAGCACGGGCCATTCCCAGGCCAAAAGTCACACCGGGCTGAAATGGGCCCATGTCTACATCGGGCCTCTAACAGGCTGAAAGTCATTGGGCTGTATTTGGGCCCAAATATTCGACAAACAATTAACGGGCCAGATGTGGCTTCGGGCCGTAAATGGGCCCAAATATTCGGCAAACAATTAACGGGACAAATCTGGCTTCGGGACGTAAATGGGCCTTTATTAAGCAGGTCGTTATTGGGTTGGCCCACTAGTACCTAAGTAAGTACTACGTGCCTTTGACTGGGCCGACCTTTTTAACCTACATGGGCCTTTGTTGGGCCGTACCACGTGTCGACGTATCATAGGTTGAAAGACGTCATGGGCCATACATGGGCCGGAAGTTAAAACGGGCTGGAATTATACTAGACGGCCCAGATGACGCTAATGGGCCTAATTCAGATAGGCCGTAAATGGGCCATGGGTTAGCGGGCTGTAAATGGGCTATATGCGAACATGCGTTAACAGGCTTGCCGTGGGCCGGCCCACCATCTTTGGACCAAGTCAAACGGGCCCGCCTTTTCACAGGAATGGGCCTCTGTTGGGCCGTGCCACATGTCGATGTATCATAGGCGCTTTGTGTCCAATGAGTGGATGACATCTGTCCCAACGGTGAGCCGACACGTGTTTCCCCCCAGCCAATGATGATTTTACATGTGGAAAATCCCCATTGGTCGGGGCTGTTAACGGGTTATCGGATCCAAAACCGGACCCGATAGCTTAACGGTGTTCCGTTATGGTGGATGCCACGTGTCGGTCACCCTTGACGAAAGCACTTCTGTGACGTGTGATTTATCGTCATGGAAGTGGACACTTCCGTGATGATAATTTTGGTAATGTCATGGAACTCTTCCACGACAGCACATGTATGACTATCTTGATTCTGTCATAAAATCGTCATGGATGTACATGCATGATAGAAAACGTGACCTACTATGACAAACACGTATCATCACGGAAGTGAATTTTTTTGTAGTGTTAGTTTCTTTTGATGAGCTTTCATACACTTATAGCTCTAGTGCATCCGTTGCATGGCAATCCCTACTCACTCACATTGATATCTATTGATGGGCATCTCCATAGCCCATTAATACACCTAGTTGATGTGAGACTATCTTTCTCCTTTTTGTCTTCTCCACAACCACCACTCTATTCCACCTATAGTGATATATCCATGGTTCACGCTCATGTATTGCGTGAAAGTTGAAAGGTTTGAAAAAAAAATTGAGTATGAAACAATTGCTTGGCTGAAACCGAGGTTGTGCATGATATGAATATTTTGTGTGATGAAGAGGAAGCATAGCCAGACTATATTATTTTGTAGGGATAACTTTCTTTGGTCATGTTATTTTGAGAAGGCATGATTGCTTTGTTAGTTTGCTTGAAGTATTATTATTCTTATGTCAATATAGACTTTTGTCTTGAATCTTTCGGATCTGAACATTCATGCCACAATAAAGAGAATTACATTGAGAATTATGTTAGTTAGCATTCCACATCAAAAATTCTATTTTTATCATTTACCTACTTGAGGACGAGCAGGAATTAAGCTTGGGATCCTTGATACGTCTCCAATGTATTTATAATTTTTTTATTGTTCCATGCTATTATATATTCTGTTTTGGATGTTTAATGGGCTTTATTATACACTTTTATATTATTTTTGGGACTAACCTACTAACCCAAGGCCCAGTTCAAATTGCTGTTTTTTGCATATTTCAGTGTTTTGCAGAAAAGGAATATCAAACGGAGTCCAAATGGAATGAAACCTTCGGGAGAGTTATTTGTGGAACCGTATCTTCACAGAAGACTTGGAGTACACGCGAGGGAACGAGAGAGGCGGCCATGAGGGGGCCGGGCGCGCCTAGGGGGCAGGCGTGCCCCCACCCTCGTGGGCCCCCTCTGGATCCCCCGGTGCCCTCCTTCCTCCTATATATATCCTTGTACCTTGAAAACATCGAGGCAACAGAGACAACCCTAATTCCACCGCCGCAAACTTTTGTTCCCGTGAGATCCCATCTTGGGGCCTGTTCGGGAGCTCCGCCGGAGGGGGGGATCGATCACGGAGTGCTTCTACATCAACACCATAGCCTCACCAATGAGTTGTGAGTAGTTTACCGCAGACCTTCGGGTCCATAGTTATTAGCTAGATGGCTTCTTCTCTCTTTTTGGATCTCAATACAAAGTTCTCCTCGATCTTCGAGGAGATATATTCGATGTAATCTTTTTGTGGTGTGTTTGTCGAGATCCTATGAATTGTGGGTTTATGATCAAGATTATCTATGAACAATATTTGATTCTTCTCTGAAATATTTTATGTATGATTATAATATCCTTGCAAGTCTCTTCGAATTATTGGTTTGGCTTGGCCTACTAGATCTATAGTTCTTGCAATGGGAGAAGTGCTTGGCTTTGGGTTCCATCTTGCGGTGTCCTTTCCTAGTGACAGTAGGGGCAGCAAGGCACGTATTGTATTATTGCCATCGAGGATAAAAATATTGGGGTTATATCATATTGCTTGAGTTTATCCCTCTATATCATGTCATCTTGCTTAAAGCGTTACTCTGTTTTTACGAACTTAATACTCTAGATGCATGCTGGATACCAGTCGATGTGTGGAGTAATAGTTGTAGATGCAGAATCGTTTCGGTCTACTTGTTACGGACGTGATGCCTATATATAATGATCATGGCTAGATATTCTCATAACTATGCACTTTTCTATCAATTGCTCGATAGTAATTTGTTCACCCACCGTAGAATTCTGCTATCATGAGAGAAGCCACTAGTGAAACCTATGGCCCCGGGGTCTATCTTTATCATATTACTTTCCCTTCAATTTCTATTACCGTTGCTTATTTACTTTCTTTACTTTCTGTTCTTATATCAAAAATACTATCCTATCATATCTATCAGATCTCACTTTCATAAGTGACCGTAAAGGGATTGACAACCCCTTATTGTGTTGGCTGCGAAGTTCTTATTTGTTTGTGCAGGTGCGAGGGACTCGCGCGTGGTCTCCTATTGGATTGATACCATGGTTCTAAAAAACTGAGGGAAATACTTACGCTACTGTGCTGCATCACCCTTTCCTCTTCGAGGGAATACAACGCAAGCTCGAGAAGTAGCACATACCCCCCGATGTTACCCATAGATGCATCAAAATAAGCAAACAACACATAAAAAACATAATCTGTAAAAAATATGACAGTCTGTAGCAATCTGAAAACTTCGCATACTTCTGTAACTCTACAAATTTTGAAAAAATTGGACGAAGTGGGGAATTTTTATATACATTTTGTGTAAACATTTCAGAAGGTTTCGACGTTGCTGTGATTTATTGAATTTTCTGCACTGGGCGCAAAAATTTCTATTTTTCAGCAAAATCAAGTCAACGATCACCGTAAGCCATCACAAAGGTCTTACTTGGCTCAAACACTAATTAAAACACAAAAACACAATTACTACAGAAGTAATAATGTGTAACACTTGCAACACATAACCAAAAAGTAAAAAGCAAAAATAAAATTGGGTTGCCTCCCAACAAGCGCTATTGTTTAACGCCCTTAGCTAGGCATAAAACGCAAATATATCTAGGTATTGTAGTAGTAATGATAAGGCACATCTCGAAAACTCATCTCGTATACCCTTCGTTCAGCAGCAAGTTTTCTTTGAGGCAAGCAAAAATAATCAAAAAGGCTAAATTTAATAGGATAAGAATCCCCAAGATCGATCTCGGGCGGAATTGCTTCCTCCTTTGGCCCTTTGTATTGTATGACCAACTCGTCATTATAAGCATTATTTTGGCAAAAATTCATGAACCTATTTCCAAGGGAGAATCCCAATCCATTGTTTTGGATAGCAAAATCATTATTAAGTTCGGAAATCTTATCAATCAAAACTTCGATAGGGACCTTTTTTCAAATTTTCACTGTAAGCAACATGACCAAGAGATCACAAACGCATTATGTCCTCTTGATTAAAGAGAATACTTTCTATGGGACGATGACCACCATCTACTTTATAATGCGCAAAAATTTCACTAGCTTCTTTCATAATAAATCTAAACTCATGAGCTAGGAATATAGTAGTGGCGCGTTTGATAGAAGAATGCTCAATATTAGAAAATTCTAGGAAAGTCCTTTGTATGCAAGGATGCATATGAATAAATTGTCTTTCGATTTCAACCATAAGCAAAGAAATAGCATCCATGAGGCTATTAGTTTTATGCAAAATATATCCTCCCAACGTAGGGAGTGATCCTGCACAAGTGAAAAAGTCTTGAATAACCCCCTTCCCAATAATGTTGCCGCTGCCTATGCAGAGTTTTTTACGCAAGATGGTAGGTTCTGTATGATTATTAGAAGAATCATCGAGGTTTTCTCCATCATTGCTATCATCACTACCCATTACAACTCCCTCAAATTCAGAGATGATGTCAACCAACGGACGAAGAAGATGACCGAAAGAAGGGCGAAGAAAAGGCGAATCTTTTCAAAAATCGTTTTAGAAGTTGGGTGTAATGCCCCGGATGTAATACTTTCCCTTTTGGGCATTATAATTATCTTTGACTTCATCAATTCCTTTCCGGGTTCTTCGACTTCGGGTTTTCGTCGTCTTGTTGTGTGCGTGTGTGGCATTCATTTCATATCATGTAGTCATGTGCATCGCATTGCATTTGTGTTGTCGTTTGCATCCGGTCCCACGCGTTCCTTTCCGTTGTCCGTTTCGCATTCCGGAGCTCCCTCATGTGTCCATGGCATCCCCGAGGCCTACTTTGGTGTTTGGTCGTGTAACGTTACCGGTTTGGCGCGAGACGTTTCGTGTGTTGTTGTTTTGGTGTGTGTAACCCGCCTGTCAAATCTCGTCGCGTTTGGAGTTCGTTTGCTACCCCAATAGTTATTCTCGTGGGCCGAAAGTACCTCCACTTTGAGGCCCAAGACACCCCTCCAACAGCCCACCAAACCAACCCAAACCCCTCCCTTCATCTAGGCCATCCAATTCTGATCGCGTGGCCGAAAACCATACCTCATTTGGACAACCCTAGTTCCTTGTGCCTATATATTTGTCCACATTCCCCAAATTTTGCCCTAAAAACCCTAGTCCTCCATCTTCTCCTACCTCTTCTTCTTCTTCCTACAGATCGGGCCATCGCCGGAATCCCCGCCGCCGCCGGAGCTGCCCTCGCCGGAGCTTCTCGCAGCCGGCCGGCGCCGCCACCTCACCGGCCGGAGCTCGCCGCGCCGCCCTCCTCGGCCACCCCGCCGGCGCCGCCGCCCTCCGCCACCGGCCGGCGCCGCCGCCTCGCCGGCCGGGCCTCCAGCCGCCGGCCCCGCCCCCGTCGGCCTCCAGAAGGCCATCGCCGCCGCCGCTCGCTGCGGGGATCGGGAGGTTCCCGAAGCCAGCCTCCGATCTGCCCTAGTGGGCCGGTCGCTCCAGCGCGTTGGGCTGCGCCGCCGCATCGGGTTCCCTGGGCCGGCTTCCTCCGCCCGCGAACCCCAGCCGCCCAAGCGCCCAAGCGATCCGCCGCCGCTAGCCCCGATCTGGGCGCGGGTGCCCCTAACGGGCCGGGATCTGGGCCCGCGACCCGATCCGCTTCTCCGAGCCCGGATCCGCCAGCCCGATCCGCTCCGCCGCCGTGTTGACCGCCCGTTTGACCGCGTCAGATCTGTCTGAGGTTGCCCTCTTTTCTACTAAGTCCCCAGAATTTTGATCTCTGTTGCAGTTTTTAAACGTGGATAACTTTTTGTGTGATGGTCCGATTTGAGTGAATGATATGTCAAAATGTTCGTGGAGACTTGTACCACATTTTGTTCCATTATGCCATGCATGTTTGAGATCAACTAGATGCTTAAATATCTGTTGCAAGAGTGCTAATTGTTAAAAACTGCTGTTAGTAGTTGTTTTCATGCCATCTTTGCAATGTGATAACTTTTTGCATGTTTATCCAAATGAAGCAAATTAGATGTCCACGAGTTCATCATGTTATGCTCTACATGTTGGTTGCTCATCCTTGCATGATAGAATTAATCTTGCCATGTTTATCTCCTTTGCAAAGTGCTATGTGGCTGTTATGTCGTTAAACTTGTTACGAGATGCCTCGTAGAGGAACTCGTTGCTATCGTTGTGTTTGTCCCCTTGATGCATGCTTAGATGTTTCGGATTCACCATCATGTGTACTTTGTTGTGGTGCTTACCACTTCCCATGTTTAGTTTTGAGGTGACTTATACTTTCTCTCAAAGATGCCATGATAAAACTGTTGTTTTAACACTTTGTGAAATTTTACTAAGTCTGGAA
>LR738716.1:57863855-57875604 GCA_902687465.1 Secale cereale
TTGGCTATGCTGATCTGGGGATTGCAAAACCCTTTCGTAACGCGTTCCATAATCTTACAGCACAAAGATGTCGAACGAAGCTCCTATCTTGTGTTTGTTCCATCTGTACCTTGTGTTTTTTATTATTTACCTTTTGTCCCCTATGTGGCTTCTCGTGAAGATTGTTGTTATCATTAAACTGAGAATTTCATTCGTTCCTCTTGTTCGAATGATTCTGGTGAAGACTATGTTGCATTTCAATCCGTTGTTTCAGCTTATACCTTCTGTCAATCAAATTGCTGATTCGTGGTCATCTCTTTCAGGATGGCTCCGAAACGGGTTCCCAACACTAACCCAGAGGGTGAAGAGGTTCCAGATCGTCCTCCTTCCCCTCCTCCTCCGTCTGAGGCATGGAGAGCGATTATGCAGACTACAAATCAGAACACCCAGATGTTGATGCAAATGATGCAGCAAATGCAAGCAAATCAAGCAAATCAGGGTGTTCCAGGGAACCAAGACAATTTCTTCAACCAACAGCACCATGCTACGCTCAACCAGTTCTTGGCCAATCAACCAAAGGCTTTCAGTTACTGTGTCGACCCTCTCGATGCTGAAGATTGGATTACCGATATCAAGAAGCATTTTGAGTGAAGCAATGTAAGGCCTGAGGACTATGTGAAATTTGCAGCCTTCCAACTCAAGGACCAAGCAGCTGACTGGTGGCAACAGTACAAAGACTCCAGAGAAGGGCGTGTGATCTCTTGGGATGATTTCTGCAAGGACTTTCGCTCTCACCACATTCCAACAAGTGTCATCGAGGATATGCGTGAGCAATTCCGCAACCTGAAGCAGGGCTCAATGACTGTCTACCAGTATAATGTCAAGTTCCAAAACCTCGCCCGCTATGCTAAGCAAGACATTCCGGATGCCAAGAGCAAGATCTATCAGTTCCGCGGAGGTCTCAAGGATGAACTTCAACTTGCTCTCACCTTGTTCGAGCCTGAGGAGTTCGACAAATTCTATAACATGGCGCTCAAGCAAGAGGCAGCCCAGCCCAAGATGGAGGCTTCCAAAAAGAGTATTCGAGATGCCGTTCACTCCTCATATTCTCAAGTCGTCGCGAAACAACAGAAATTTTGGCTTCCTCCTCCTCCTGTCATCCGAGCTCCCTACAACAACAACAGCAACAAGAACTCCGGTGGTCGTGGTTTCTCCCACCCACCCAATCCGAGCAACCAGTCGAGGAATCAGTTTCAGTCTCAAGGTTCCAAGTCAAGTGGTTCTCATTTCCGTCCTCTCTTAGAAGTGGTCTGCAACAAGTGTGGCAAGAAGGGTCACTATGCCAACAAGTGCCCCAACCCGAAGCGCCTTCCACCTCCTCCACCTGTCAGTTCAGCTATTGTAAAGCATGATCCCAAAGTTGCAAGAGTGAATCTGATGAATGCAGCACAAGCGGAGAATTCTTCTGATGTCATTTTGGGTAACCTTCCAGTTAACTCTTTTCCTGCTAAAGTTTTGTTTGATTCGGGTGCTTCATGTTCTTTCATGTCTCAACCATTCGCATCCAAGCATAATGTTGACATCAAAAGTCTGCCAAGGGAGTTATCAGTTATTTCTCCGGGGAGACGAATGCATTCCAGCATTTATGCTCTGGATGTTTCTATTCGCATGGGTGATTATCGATTTCTGGCCTCTCCGGTGGTTCTTGGCAATTCTGACATCGACCTTATCCTCGGAATGGATTGGCTTTCTCAGCATGATGCTCAAATTGACTGTGCACAGAAGGAAGTCAAGATTACTCATTCCGATGAAGATGTGATTATCTTCGCCTCCAGGGATAACACAATCAGGCTTTTCTCTCTCAATGACAAGGGCGAAATGAATGCCATATCTCAAATTCCGGTGGTAAACGAATACGAAGACGTCTTTCCTGAAGAACTTCCAGGCATGCCTCCACACCGTCAAGTGGAATTCGTCATTGAACTCGAGCCGGGTACTGAGCCAGCATGCCGGTGTCCGTACAAGCTCTCTCCTAAAGAGTTGAAGGAGTTGAAGAAGCAGCTTAATGAACAGGAGCATATGGGTCTGATCAGGCCTAGTACGTCTCCTTGGGGCTGTGGTGTCTTATTTGTCAAGAAGAAGGATGGCATGGAGCGCCTCTGCGTCGATTACCGGCCATTGAACAAGAACACAATAAAGAACAAGTATCCGCTTCCCAACATCAACGAACTGTTCGAGCAGCTCAAAGGAGCTAAAGTCTTCTCTAAGCTCGATCTCCGAATGGGCTATCACCAAATTCGCATTCGTGAAGAAGATATCCCCAAGACTGCCTTCAAAACGAGCTACGGCTCATATGAGTATACAGTCATGTCTTTCGGTCTCGCTAATGCTCCACCTACCTTCTCGAGAATGATGCACTACATCTTCAACCCCTACACTGGCGAGTTTGTGCTTGTGTATCTAGATGACATTTTGGTATTTTCCAAGAATGAAGAAGATCACGAAAAGCACCTCCGTCTGGTTCTCGACAGACTCCGTGAACATAAGTTATATGCCAAGTTCTCCAAGTGCGAATTTTGGCTCGATAAGGTCTTGTACCTGGGCCATATCATCTCCGCTGACGGTATTGCGGTAAACTCCGAGAAAGTTGAAGCAATTGTCAACTGGGAAGCTCCTCAGAACGTCAAGCAACTCCGAAGCTTTCTTGGTCTTGCCAGCTATTGCAGAAGATTCGTTGAGAACTTCTCCAAGATTGCCAAGCCTCTTTCCAACTTGCTGCAGAAGAATGTCAAGTACTATTGGTCTCCAGATTGTGAAGTGGCATTCAAAACTCTCAAAGAAAAGCTCGTCTCTGCTCCAGTTCTAACTCCTCCAGATGAGTCCAAGCCCTACGAAGTATTATGTGATGCTTCTCTTCAAGGACTTGGTGGTGTGCTTATGCAGGACAAGAGAATTGTGGCATACACTTCTCGTCAGCTGAAGCCAAGTGAGAAGAACTACACCACACATGATCTTGAACTAGCAGCTGTGGTACATGCTTTGATTATGTGGAGACACCTTCTGTTGGGCAGAAAAGTCGACATCTTCACCGATCACAAGAGCTTGAAGTACATCTTCACACAGCCGAATCTGAACCTCCGCCAGACTCGTTGGGTCGAAATGATCCAAGAGTATGATCCCAGCATCGAATACACTCCTGGCAAGGCGAATGTGATTGTAGATGCTCTGAGCAGAAAGGCATATTGCAACAGCCTTCTTATCAAGCCGTTCCAGCTTGAGCTTTGTGAAGCATTCAGGAAGCTCAACCTCCAAGTTGTTCCGCAAGGTTTTCTTGCAAATCTTCAAGTTGCTCCTACCTTGGAAGATCAGATCCGTGAGGCCCAACTCAGTGATGCTATGGTGCAGAAAGTGAAACATGGTATTGCGAAGGGTACTCCCAAATACAAGTGCTATCGCGTTGATGAGAGAGATACCTTGTTCTTTGAGGACAGACTCGTCGTTCCCAAAGGTGATCTCAGGAAGCTCATAATGGAAGAAGCACATGATTCCCTCCTTTCCATTCATCCTGGCAGTTCCAAGATGTACCAAGACCTCAAGCAATCTTACTGGTGGACACGCATGAAAAGGGAGATTGCCCAATTCGTGAATGAATGTGATGTCTGCAGAAGAGTGAAGGCAGAGCATCAACATCCAGTCAGTCTTCTCCAACCTCTTCCTATTCCCGAGTGGAAATTCGACCACATTGAAATGGATTTCGTCACTGGCTTTCCTAAGTCCAAGAGAGGGAATGATTCTATCTTTGTGGTGATTGACAAGTTTACCAAAGTCGCTCACTTCCTTCCAGTCAAAGAATCCATCAATGCAGCTCAACTTGCAGAGTTGTACACTTCCAGAATTGTGTCCTTACATGGCATCCCTCAAGTTATCTCCTCAGACCGTGGAAGTTTGTTCACTTCAAAGTTCTGGGACTCCTTTCAGTCTGCCATGGGCACTAAGATCAGGTTCAGCACTGCTTTTCACCCTCAGACTAGTGGTCAAGTCGAGAGAGTGAATCAGATTCTAGAAGACATGCTCAGAGCCTATGTCATATCTTTTGGCATGAAATGGGAAGATTGCCTTCCGTTTGCCGAGTTCTCTTACAACAACAGCTTCCAAGCAAGTGCCGGCAAAGCTCCGTTTGAAATCCTCTATGGCAGAAAGTGTCGTACCCCTCTCAACTGGTCCGAGACAGGTGAACGTCAACTTCTTGGCAATGACTTGATCTCAGAAGCCGAAGAGATGTGCAAAGTCATACGTGAGAATCTCAAGGCCGCTCAGTCGCGTCAGAAGAGCTACTATGACGGCAAGCATCGTGATTTGGCCTTCAACATTGGGGATCATGTCTATCTCCGTGTTTCTCCTATGAAAGGCACCCAAAGATTCGGTATCAAAGGAAAGCTTGCTCCTAGATACGTCGGGCCTTTCAAGATCCTTGGCAAAAGAGGCGATCTAGCCTATCAACTTGAGCTCCCTTCCAACTTCGCCAATGTTCATGATGTGTTCCATGTGTCTCAACTCCGCAAGTGCTTCAAGACTCCTGAACGCATGATTCCGTTTGAAGAGATTGATCTTCAACAAGATTTGTCTTACCGAGAGCATCCAGTCGCTATTCTCGAAGAGACCGAGCGCAAGACCCGCAACAAGTCCATCAAATTCTTGAAAATCAAGTGGTCACACCATACCGACCGAGAAGCTACGTGGGAATGAGAAGATCATCTTCGTTCTGAGTACCCTTCCTTTTTCCAGTCCTAGATCTCGGGACGAGATCTTTTTGTAGTGGAGGAGAGTTGTAATGCCACGGATGTAATATTTTCCCTTTTGGGCATTATAATTATCTTTGACTTCATCAATTCCTTTCCGGGTTCTTCGTCTTCGGGTTTTCGTCGTTTTGTTGTGTGCGTGTGTGGCATAAATTTCATATCATGTAGTCATGTGCATCGCATTGCATTTGTGTTGTCGTTTGCATCCGGTCCCACGCGTTCCTTTCCGTTGTCCGTTTCGCGTTCCGGAGCTCCCTCACGTGTCCGTGGCATCCCCGAGGCCTACTTTGGTGTTTGGCCGTGTAACGTTACCGGTTTGGCGCGAGACGTGTCGTGTGTTGTTGTTTTGGTGTGTGTAACCCGCCTGTCAAATCTCGTCGCGTTTGGAGTTCGTTTGCTACCCCAACAGTTATTCTCGTGGGCCGAAAGTTCCTCCACTTTGAGGCCCAAGACACCCCTCCAACAGCCCACCAAACCAACCCAAACCCCTCCCTTCATCTAGGCCATCCAATTCTGATCGCGTGGCCGAAAACCACACCTCATTTGGACAACCCTAGCTCCTTGTGCCTATATATTTGTCCACCTTCCCCAAATTTTGCCCAAAAAACCCTAGTCCTCCATCTTCTCCTACCTCTTCTTCTTCTTCCTCCAGATCGGGCCCTCGCCAGAATCCCCGCCGCCGCCGGAGCTGCCCTCGTCGGAGCTTCTCGCCGCCGGCCGGCGCCGCCACCTCACCGGCCGGAGCTCGCCGCGCCGCCCTCCTCGGCCACCCCACCGGCGCCGCCGCCTCGCCAGCCGGGCCTCCAGCCGCCGGCCCCGCCCCCGTCGGCCTCCAGAAGTCCATCGTCGCCGCCGCTCGCTGCGGGGATCGAGAGGATCCCCGAGCCAGCCTCCGATCTGCCCTAGTGGGCCGGTCGCTCCAGCGCTCTTGTGGGCCGGCCGCTCTAGCGCGTTGGGCCGCGCCGCCGCATTGGGTTCCCTGGGCCGGCTTCCTCCGCCCGCGAACCCCAGCCGCCCGAGCGCCCAAGCGATCCACCGCCGCTAGCCCCGATCTGGGCGCGGGTGCCCCTAACGGGCCGGGATCTGGGCCCGCGACCCGATCCGCTTCTCCGAGCCCGGATCCGCCAGCCCGATCCGCTCCGCCGCCGTGTTGACCGCCCGTTTGACCGCGTCAGATCTGTCTGAGGTTGCCCTCTTTTCTACTAAGTCCCCAGAATTTTGATCTCTGTTGCAGTTTTTAAACGTGGATAACTTTTTGTGTGATGGTCCGATTTGAGTGAATGATATGTCAAAATGTTCGTGGAGACTTGTACCACATTTCGTTCCATTATGCCATGCATGTTTGAGATCAACTAGATGCTTAAATATCTGTTGCAAGAGTGCTACTTGTTAAAAACTGCTGTTAGTAGTTGTTTTCATGCCATCTTTGCAATGTGATAACTTTTTGCATGTTTATCCAAATGAAGCAAATTAGATGTACACGAGTTCATCATGTTATGCTCTACATGTTGGCTGCTCATCCTTGCATGATAGAATTAATCTTGCCATGTTTATCTCCTTTGCAAAGTGCTATGTGGCTGTTATGTCGTTAAACTTGTTACGAGATGCCTCGTAGAGGAACTCGTTGCTATCGTTGTGTTTGTCCCCTTGATGCATGCTTAGATGTTTCGGATTCACCATCATGTGTACTTTGTTGTGGTGCTTACCACTTCCCATGTTTAGTTTTGAGGTGACTTATACTTGCTCTCAAAGATGCCATGATAAAACTGCTGTTTTAACACTTTGTGAAATTTCACTAAGTCTGGAATCTGTAATTTCCAGATGCCATGTTTGCTTGTTGTTCTAGGCCAATCCATGATAGTTTTGGGATGACTCTTGATGATTCCTTGTAGTATATATTGTTGGATATCTATTCATGCTCTCACATGCTTATTTGAGTGGCTGTAGCATATTTAAATCTTGCTCCCAAGTTGCAACAAATTACTGCTGTCAGGATTTTGTTGTCAAGTTCAATATGTCATAGCTTGTTGCTATTGATCCATGGCTCCTTTGGGGATGCTCCAATGAACTTGTTTTCTGTAGGATATGTCTAGTTTATGTCCATGCTCATTGCCATGATGTTTGAGTGCTGTAGCTTATTTATCTATTGCTCCGAAGTTGCTATGTGGCTGTAATTTTCAGCTTGTGCGTATTTATTGTTTCGGGTGTAACTTTTAGCCCGTAGCTCCGTTTTGAGCAAGTCCTATATGAAACTTGTGTGATTTTTCATGTAGATTCATAATATCCTATTGTTATCATGTTTTGAAGCATTTTTGCTTGATGCATATTGTTGTGCTATAACACTGTGCTTCTTTTGTAGACTTCCTGTGCTTCCATAGTGCATTTGTTTTGCTTCCTTAGTGCATCAGCCATGCATCCAGTATTTTCGTGTGCGCATTGCATCTTGTTGATTTCGTGTCTTGTGTGTTTGTGTTGAGTAGAGCCGGAAGCTGAGACCGAGTACGAGTACGAGCACGAGGTGACTACCGAGGTTGAGAACGAGGACCCCTCTTACGATCCCATCGACAACTCTTCAGGCAAGATGACCGAACCCCGATAACGTTACTATCTTTGCCTATTGCTAGAAGTCTCGATCTATAGTTTTGCCTCGATGCCCATGCTTTTCCTGTCAGCCTCCTATTGTAACCATGAACCTGTTTAACCACCCTACCTATGCAAACCATTGATTGGCTATACGTAGGCTTCGCTCAGCCCCTCTTATAGCATTGTTAGTTGCAGGTGAAGATCGAAGATTCTTGCTTCTTGTTGAAGCTTGTTGGGATATCACACTATATTAATTATTAAATGAAATCATCTATATATTGGTAATGGGTGGAAGGCTAACCCTTTTGCTTGGTGTTTTGTTCCACTCATGCCGCTAGGAACCGTATAAACCGGTGTTATGTTCCTTGATTATGCGTTCCTCACACGGTTGGGGTTATGGGACCCCCTCGATAAACCGCTAAGTGCTAAGTCTTTTCCAGCAAGTTCCAACATTGGTACTATTCGCCTAATAACTAAAAACTTGCATAGGGACTAGCTATCCCTTTTATTTTTAATCAACAACCCCGGGCCAGTGCTCCACATGAGTGTTGGTCCGAACTGGGGGTCCTGCGGGGCCGCCTTGGGGAAACCCGAGGTATTTGGCATACACCTGTAGCATCACCCATCCGGTCGTGTCCTGAGACTAGATACGCGCGGCTATTGTCAGGGTGTCGACACGCCGGGAGGATTTGCTGGATTAGCCTTACCTTAGTCGGAGTATCTTGAGCACGGGATTCCGAGAATACTCGGGCCTTCCCACCTTGGAGTTGCGACTCCGCGGATCATGGGCTTGTCATGGGCCAAGTTGGAACACCCCTGCAGGGTTATGAACTTTCGAAAGCCGTGCCCGCGGTTATGTGGCAGATGGGAGCTTGTTAATATCCGGTTGTAGAAAACTTGACACCATGTTCCAATACACTACCAGCGTGAGTACCGTGACTCTCATTTTCCGAAAGGGATTCGGGAGATGAACACGGTGGGGTTATGTTTGACTTGCTTTAGTTAGGATCACTTCGTGATCATCTCTCGACCGAGGCACCTTCTCTTCTCGCTCTCTTTTACGTAAGTTAGTGCTAGTGCTGCTGCAGACTCTTATTCTTTCTTCAGCCTTGTTCCACACCCAAGGCTTAAATAGTCGTGTTACCCGGGAACGGGATTGCTGAGTCCTCTGTGGCTCACAGTTACTTCAACACACCAGATGCAGGTACGATGGTGAGCAACACAGGCGATGGTACCGAGCTAGACTGGGAGTACGACGAGGAGCGTAGCCGTTACTACGTGAACTATCCGGTTGATCAGTAGAGCTTCTACTAGGATTCGATCTAGACCTGTGGTTTGATGTTATGTTTGGTATCTTGACATTTGGATCTTTACCCTTAGATGGGTTGTGATGTTTATCTGAATGATGTTTGAACATGTAATGAATTTGTGTGACGTGGCGAGTGTAAGCCAACTATCTTTTATGTTTTCCATCCCCATTTTTACATGAGATTGTGCAAAGATACCAAACTTGCGATCATTCCAGAATGGGCTTATATCTTTAAGTCGTGCCTCGACACGTAGGAGATATAGTCCCATCCTGGGCATTACATTGGGGAGAGGAAAATGAGAGGCGAGTGGAAAATAATCTAAATGCGAGATATGAGAGTTTAATGAAAGGTACTTGGTGGGTCTTGACTTAGCGTAGATCTCCTCGGCAATGCGCCAGAAATCTTAACTTCATCGCTACTTTCCCGAGTTTGCGTTGGGGTTTCCCTTGAAGAGGAAAGGGTGATGCAGCAAAGTGAAGTAAGTATTTCCCTCAGTTTTGAGAACCATGGTATCAATCCAATAGGATATTACACACAAGTCGCCAAATACCTGCACAAACAATCAAACAACTTGCACCCAACGCTATAAACGGGTTGTCAATCCCTTCTAGGTTATTTGCAAAAGTGAGATCTGATAGAGATAGATAAATAAGTAAAGTCAATATTTTTGGTTTTTAGTTTATAGATTGAAAAGTAAAAGATTGCAAAATAGTAGATCTGGAACTTATAAGATGTAAAGAGACCCGGGGGCCATAGGTTTCACTAGAGGCTTCTCTCTTGATATCGAATATTACAGTGGGTGAACGAATTACTGTCAAGCAATTGATAGAAAAGCAAATAATTATAACGACATCTATGGCAATGATCATGACTATAGGCATCACGTCAGTGACAACTAGACCGAAACAATTCTGCATCTACTACTATTACTCCACACATCGACCGCTATCCAGCATGCATCTAGTGTATTAAGTTCATAAAAATAGGGTAACGCCTTAAGTAAGATGACATGATGTAGAGGAATTAACTGAAGCAATATGATGAAAACCCCATCTTGTTATCCTCGATGGCAACAATACAATACGTGTCATATCCCTTTCTGTCACTAGTATTGAGCACCGCAAGATTGAACCCAAGGCAAAGCACTTCTCCCATTGCAAGAAAAACCAATGTAGTTGGCCAAACCAAACCGATAGTTCGAAGAGAATTACTAAGATATCAAATCATGCATATAAGAATTCAGAGAAGACTCAAATATTATTCATAGATAATCTGATCATAAACCCACAATTCATCAGATCTTGACAAACACACCGCAAAACAAGATTATATCGAATAGATCTCCAAGAACAACGAGGAGAACATGGTATTGAAGATCAAAGAGAGAGAGAAGAAGCCATCTAGCTACTAGTTATGGACCCGTAGGTCTATGGTAAACTACTCACACTTCATCGGGAGGGCAATGGTGTTGATGTAGATGCCCTCCGTGGTTGATTCCCCCTCCGGCAGAGTACCGGAAAAGGCCTCCAGATGGGATCTCACGAGAACAGAGAGTTGCGGTGGCGGAAAAGTGGTTTTTGATCGCTCGTCTAAGGTTTATAGAATATTTTAGAATTTACAGGCGAAAGAGGTCGGTCAGGGGACGCTCGAGGGACCCACAAGGTAGGGGGCGCGCCCTACCCCCAGGGCGCGCCCTCCACCCTTGTGGCCGCCTCGACACTCCCCTGGTGTGTACTCGAAGTCCATCTGATGTCTTATGGTCCAAGTAAAATCCTCGTAAAGTTTCATTCCGTTTGGACTCCATTTGATATTCCTTTTCTGCGAAACTCAAAAACAAGGGGAAAACAGAAACTGTCACTGGGCTCTAGGTTAATAGGTTAGTCCCAAAAATCATATAAAATAGCATATTAATGCATATAAAACATCCAAGACAGGTAATATAATAGCATGGAACAATCAAAAATTATAGATTTGTTGGAGGCGTATCAATCATCAGTCAGCTCGATTGCGCAGTGGCGTTGTGGGTCTTTGAGATTGCCAGTATACTTGCACATTAAGCTAGACCGGCGGCTTAAAGGCATGATCCGCCACGTGACCTAGCAGCGAACTATGTCGACTCCAGTCAAACCATTTGCCATCAAGGCTCTGGTCTTTGAAAAAATGGGCATATATTTGGCCCGTTCCTCGGTGTTGATCCGGTCTGCGAGAGGATGTCTGTTGCTAAGCAGGGGTCTGCGGAAACCCAACAGAGGGTTTTCGCCCTCTGGAGACGTATCTTTGCAGGAAAACCATGTCTGGTTCCAGTCCTTGGGATGACTAGGAAGGGTGGCTGTAGGGAAAGTAGCTTCTTTCCATCACTGAATTGAAATGCCACCAAGTTCTAAGATGGGTCCATTAGTGAACTCGGTTTGGCGGTTTAGATAGTAGAATTCTATGAACAGTTCTACAGTGGGCTCTTGTTGGATATATACTTCGCAGAAAACTTGAAAATTGCATATGTTTGAAACTGAATTGGGTCCAATGTCTTGTGGATGAAGTTGAAAGAAATGCAACACATCACGCAAGAATTTCGAATCGGGTGGGGTGAACCCCCGGAGCATATGGTGAGTAAAAACTATGACTTCACCCTCCTTGGGGTCAGGGGTGGTCTCGGATCCTGGACTATCTGGTGGATAACATTCTTGGCAGCTAAAGTGCCCACTTGAACATGCTCTTTCAATATCTCATCGGTAACCTAGGAGGCAACCCAGTTGCAAGAGGTAACAGTTTTAGTCATTTCTGGTGATGACGGCCTAAAAAGGAAAAATAATGCTGAGTTAAGGTTTTGCTATTAAGCCGCCCAATGATCAAAGGGGGAGTGCATTATGCGAGGCCAGTTTATATACAGTAAGTGCCATCAAGGTCGCCATTGTTAAACCGGGAGAATAATGCCGGCTTATACGGATAGTGAGCATATACTGGCGGCTTAAAGAAGGGGACTGATGGTATATGGCGGGTTACGGTTTATTGTATAAGCCCTCGTGCGATTACAGTGCGTTAGATCTATGAATTTTTCCTAAGTGATGAACAAACATGTTC
>LR738716.1:57878195-57888472 GCA_902687465.1 Secale cereale
CAGTTCTCGTAACGTGAAAACCTGAAATACAAAAACAGCCGAAAACAGAAACTGGCATCGGGGTGCACTGGATTAGTAGGTTAGTCCAAATATGATCAAAAGTGTATGGAAGTGTATGAATATCATAGCAATATCACCCAAAAGTGGCATGGAGCAAGCAGAAATTATAGATACGTTTTGGACGTATCAACATCCCCAAGCTTAATTCCTGCTCGTCCTCGAGTAGGTAAATGATAACAAGAATAATTTCTGTGGTGACATGCTATTCACCATATAGGACTTTTTACAGTCATATGACAAAAGCTTACTGAGACAATGATTCTATAGTAATTAAGTTGCCTCATGAGAAAATCACAAATGACTGAAAGTTTTACAACATGAAACTGAAACATCAAGAAGATTTGTAATGAACATGATGTGCAAATATGATAAAGTGATATCTAGCTTGCCCCCTTTAGTGAAGCAAAACATAAATGCAGGGGCACCTTCAAGGTTTAAGTGATGACTAGATACAATGATTTCAAAATAAACGATATCACAATCATGCAAAAGACAATGCTACTTTGGGACAATGCACATTACACTCAGAAGGACAATCATGCTCTCAGTAGTTGGTGCTTTTAAAAGAAGGTGGAGACTCAACATAAAAGTAAAAGAATGGTTATGTGCTAGAGCTTTTTATTTTGAAAACATATAGAAGCAATTTTGTCAACGGTAGTAGTACTTCATATGTGTCATGCATAAGACATCCTATAAGTTGCAAGCCTCATGCATCGAATACCAATAGTGCTCGCACCTTGTCCTAATTAGCTCGGATTTCCATGGGTTATCATTGCATTACATATGTTTCAACGAAGTGTCACAAAGGGGTACCTCTATGCCACCTGTACAAAGGTCCAAGGAGATAAATCGCATTTGATTTCTCGTTTTTGATAGATCTCAACTTGAGGACATCCATACCGGGACAACATAGAAAATAGATGATGGACTCCTCTTTAATGCATAAGCATATTATCATAAGAGATTGAGGATTAATGTCCAAGCTAAAACTTCCACCATGATACATGGCTTTGGTTGGCGGCCCAATGTTCTTCTCTAACAATATTCATATTCATTCAACCCATGGCAAATCACCCTTACTTCAGACAAGACGAACATGCATAGCAACTCACATGATATTCAACAAAAGTGTGACAGTTGATGGCGTCCCCAGAAACATGGTTACCGCTCAGCAAGCAACTTATAAGAAATAAGATACATAGGCAACATATTCTTTACCACAATAGTTTTTAAGCTACTTTCCCATGAGCTATGTATTGTAAGGTTAGTCTGCTTAGTACAGGTGGAGGTTAGCAAAAGACTGGGAGCGACCAACTAAGAGAGCAATGACGGTCATAATCATGCAGAGCGACAAAGCAACATTGAATCAGGCATGGTAGTTATATCGCTACTCAAAAATAAAAGATCATCAAGGCTTGACAGACTTTCTTTACAGTCTTAAATATGCGTGAGCATACGCCAAGTCAATCAAAATAAATTCTCGAAGGAAGATATTACTAAACCATACCACATCATCGGCAAACAAATCAAGTTGGTACTCCAATAACACATTGGGAATCCCCCAGCTATTTGAGACTAACCATAAGAAACCTGAACTACTAAGCACCATTATGCACGTAGCATCTTTATCATAGACATATTAATCAATGCAACGGAAGCAAACTCTCTTAATAAGGTGAGCATGATAATTAAAGAGAGTTCAAGCAACCAACTAAACAAAAGCTCTTTGAAAAGATAAGCATGAATACTAAGAGCAGAGCATGATAGTAGCTATTAAAAGACAAAGAACACACACAGCAAAGATAGACATGAAAATTCTATGTTATGTTCTAGGTAGAAGTGGAGCGTGTTTCTCTCCCACATAAAGAAAGCTGAGTTCCGACTCGTTATGAAAAACTAAAAAGAAAACTAAAAGCAAGACGCTCCAAGCATAGCACATAACACATGAAGTGATAAAAATATAGCGAAGCGAAAGACGAACTGATAATGTTGATGGAGAAGGGGATGCACGGGGGCATCCCCAAGCTTAGACGCTTGAGTCTCCTTGAATATTTCTTGGTGGTGCACGGGGCATCCCCAAGCTTGAGCGCTTGACACTCCTGAATCTTTTTATCATCTTCCCTCGCACACTTGAAAACTCCCTTCATACATAACTCATCATAATCTGATTAGCGAGGTTAGTACCCTTAATAAAATAATTATACCTTGCTGGAAATAAAGATATTCTTGAAGTTCTACTGTTTCTCAAGATTGCCAAAAGGTTTTTGCAAAGAAAAAGCAAGCTCTTGATTTGCAAGATGAAGGAAAGGCAAAACAGGACAGAATCTGTGAAAAACAGAACAGCAGGTAGCAATTGATTTGTTCGGGGCACTTCTGCAACTCAAATCAAAAAACTCAGAACAGACGCACGAAAGACAATTATATAGAGAACGCTGTCGAAAAAATTCAGACCAAAAAGATGATCTGGTGATTTTATACGAATTTTTCTATCCAAGGACAGAATCTGTTTCCTGGACAGCACCTCACAACTTTTGAACTTTCTAGCAATCAGAGGCTATACTTGGCACAAATATGAAAAACAAAGATACAATGATGATGCTACAATAGTAAACAACATCAAGACACAACAAAAGCAAAATATAAAAAATTATTCATGTGGGCTGCCTCCCAAAAGCGCTTTCTTTTATGCCTTTAAGCTAGGCATAATGCATAGAGATCAAGTTTTATCAAGAGTAAAAGAATAGCTAGCCCGTACAACGGACTCAAAAGGTAACTTGATCTTTTTCGAGGGAAGTGTTCCATCCCTTTCTTGAGAGAAAACTGAAATTTTATATTACCCTCTTTCATGTCAATGATAGCACCAACGGTGCGTAAAAAGGGACGTCCCAAAATAATTGGACATGAAGGATCACATTCAATATCCATAATAGTAAAATCAACGGGAACATAGTTGTCATTGACAATGATAAGAACATCGTCGATCCTCCCCAAAGGTTTCTTTATGGAAGAATCAACGAGACGAACACCAAAAGAACAAGAATCATAAGGTTTCAATTTAAGCATATCATATATTCTTTTGGGCATAACAGAGGTACTAGCTCCAACATCACATAATGCATAGCAAGAGAAGTCATTCAATTTAATTTTTATCATAGGATCCCAACCATCTTCTAGCTTTCTAGGTATGGAGGCTTCTACTCTAAGTTTCTCCTCCCTAGCTTTGATGAGAGCATTAGTGATATGCTCCGTGAAGGCAAGGTTAAGCGTGCTAGTGCGGGGGTCTCTAGACGTCTTGTGAAGGAAATCAATAACTTCGGTAAGAGTGCAATTATCAAAATCAAGGTCACGAGCATCAAGTAAAGTGGTAGTGGTGTCCTTTAGGTTCACTTGTTTGGTAGTTTCTATAGTCATAGCATCACCATTAATAGGTCCATTGGGACCAGGAGTACATTGAGTGCTAAGAGTTTGGATATCCTCAACAACTTGGATAGTAGCAACAGTGTGGTGGGTAGGAAGGCTCTTAATTCTATCTTCTTCCTCCCTTAGGGATGCAACCACTTCGGTTTTAGCTGCCATTTGGTTTATCAAAGTGGCTTGTGTGTGGGACATATTGGAAACTTGGGTCTCAGTGATAGTGAGTCTAGTCTGGAGGTTAGAAATCTCAATATTTATGTTCTCTAATCGTCTACTAATGTCTTGCAAGATAGCAGTATGCTCATTTAATTGTCTCGAGAAGGTTTTGTTTTGTTCATATTGGGTGTGCATGTAATTCTTAGTGGCCTTCTCTATTTCTAGCACTTTCTCATAGCCAGGCAAATCTCTATCTTTTTGGATGGAGTTCTTGGTGCTAGGATAAGCATTGTTGTTCCCATAAGAATTAGAGGGGAACGGTCTACGATTGTTACCAAAGTTACTCCTATAAGCATTGTTGTTAAAATTGTTTCTAGAGATAAAGTTCACATCTACTTGTTCTTGAGCAATCAAAGAATTTAAAGGGACATCACGAGGATCAACAGAAGATTGCTTCGAAAGTAGAGACATGATCAAGTCAACTTTTTCATTTAAGGAGGAAATCTCCTCGATAGAGTTTACCTTCCTACCTGTTGGAGCGCGTTCGGTGTGCCATTGGGAGTAGTTGGTCATCATCTCATCGAGAAGCTTTGAGGCAGCACCAAGTGTAGTTGACATAAAAGTTCCTCTCGCGGCCGAATCTAACAAGTTTCGCGAGGTAAAGTTCAAGCCTGCATAAAAAGTTTGGATAACCATCCAAGTAGTCAAACCGTGAGTAGGGCAGTTCTTGATAAGAGATTTCATACGTTCCCAAGCTTGGGCAACGTGTTCATTATCCAATTGTTTAAAATTCATTATGTTACTTCTAAGTTGGATAATTTTAGCAGGTGGATAGTATTTTCCGATAAAAGCATCTTTGCACTTGTCCCAAGAATCTATGCTATTTCTAGGCAAAGACTGAAACCAAATTTTAGCTCCTCCTCTCAAGGAGAAAGGAAAAAGCTTAAGCTTAACAATATTCCCATCTATTTCTTGGTACTTTTGCATATCACAAAGTTCAACAAAGTTGTTCAAGTGTAAAGCAGCATCATCTCCAGCACCGGAGAATTGATCTTTCATGACTAAGTTCAGTAAAGCAGGTTTAATTTCATATGAAGGTGTTGAAGTGGCAGGTGTAGTGATAGGTGTGCTGATAAAGTCATCGTTGTTGTGACTAGTGAAGTCACACAACTTGGTGTTCTCGGTGGAACCCATAGTAGCAAGCAAGCAAGATAACTATTTTTGTGATTTTTGATAAAAGGTACTAAAGCAAAAACTGAAAGGTAAACTAACAAGACTAAAAGCAAAGGTAAAAGATAGCGTGCAACTCCCCTATCCTGAAGAGTGGAGTCCCCGGCAACGGCGCCAGAAAATACTCCTTGATGGGCCTCTAACCCCTCGTTGGTTACCCCAAGTGGAAGGTGAAAGATGCAGTGTTGTGGAAGTTTTTTCCCTTAGCAAAGATGCCAAGGATCGAATCCCCAGAGACTCCTAGGTTCAACAAGTAGGTGTCAACTGCTAACGGCGCGGATTAGCAATCAACGTGGACCTGCACACAGATACAAATAACTTTGCTCCCAACGAGTACAGAGAGGTTGTCAATCCCTCCGGCCTTGTAGTTCACAAAGGATTAAAAGCAAATGATAGTAGTGATAGATAGTGTTTGCAATAGTAAATAATAGCGAAAAGTAAATAGCGGATGTGATCAATGATGGTAATATGGACCGGAGTCTCATGATGTTCACTAGTGATGTCTCTCTCCCAAAAGACGATAAAACAGCTATGTGAGGTAAACGAATTACAGCTGGGCAATTGACAGGACCACGAACGCAAACCAATGCTGACTACATTGCAAGAAAGGTTGAGGTTCAAAGCATGGGCGGTACGCCAAAGTAAGTAGACCGAAATCCATCAATATCTACTACTAATCATCCACCTTGAGATATCTATCCAGAACATCTCTCTGGTATTAAGTTGCGAGTCCCACCCATAGTGTAAACTCAAAGCAACAGACAACTGCATTAAAAGAACTTTGCGTAAAGTAAACAATCCTTGCACCCGCGGGCACAAGCACCGTTGTTTTCCCCCTTGTGGCAACAGCACATCCCCTAGACTCATGTTTCTGTCACTCAAGCTAGTCATCGAGGGGCATGAACCCACAATCGAGCATAACATTCCCTCTTGGAGTCACTACGTATTACTTGGCCAAAGCAATAAATAACAACGGAGAACATGCAAGAATTACTTATGAACATAAATATAAAAGAGGTAGATCAAATATATTACTCAAGAACAATCTGAACATAATCTCATAATCCATCGGATCCCAGCAAACTCATCATACCAACAGCATAAGGATTACATATGTGCCTCGATCATGTAGGGCAGCTCACGAGGACTAATTAGTGAAGCACAAGAAGGGGAGGAGAACATCACATAGCTACTGGTCATGGACTCATGGTCCAAGGGAGACTACTCACAACTCATCCGGGAGGCGTCCATGGTGGTGGAGAGGCTCCCGATGGTGATCCTCCCCTCCGGCAGGGTGCCGGGAAGAGTTCTCCTGGTGCTCCCAATCTTGGAGGCGGCGGCGGCGGCGGAACAGAGATGAGATCGCGAAAAAGAGTTCCCGTCCCGAGGGTTTCGAAGGACGCTCTAAATATATGCCGAAGGGGGGCACCAGACGGGGCTCGGGGGGCCCAGGCGCCCCCCCGGCGCGGCCCAGGGGGGGCGCACCGCCAGGGCGCCTGGAGCCCTGGTGCCCCCCCCCCCCCGGCTGTCCTTCGGGCGCAAGGTAGGTTCTGGAACGCTGATTTTTTATATAATTTTTCTGGATTTTTCCTGGCAGTTCTCGTAACGTGAAAACCTGAAATACAAAAACAGCCGAAAACAGAAACTGGCACCGGGGTGCACTGGATTAGTAGGTTAGTCCAAATATGATCAAAAGTGTATGGAAGTGTATGAATATCATAGCAATATCACCCAAAAGTGGCATGGAGCAAGCAGAAATTATAGATACATTTTGGACGTATCAGCAAGCAATGGAAGGCCCAAGACCCGGAGGTGACGTGAAGCCCGTGGGTGTGAACCGCCAGATGTTATACTTGTACTGTAAGGCAAGGTTTGGAAGAAACTGAGCCGGTCAGGTTTGTGTGAGCCGGCTGGGACTTCGTAAGCCGTCGGGCACCGTCCTGTATATAAAGGGGGTGACCCGGCGGCGGGTTAACTCAAGAAACAATCGCTCGAGAACTAGGTCAAGCATATTCGCTCCCTGGTTATTGAGATTCGACCAATACAACCCTAGTTGGATTATGCTTTTACCTCATTGAGAGGGGCCGAACCAGGATAAAAACTATTTATGTCCTTTGTCTCGTTCAACCCCTTTAAACTAACCTAGTTGTGATGGCTCCACATCTAAGTCCTTTTGCTAGGGCATCTGCCATGACAAATCCACGACAGAAGCCCTGTGGTGACCCCGCGTCGCTGGCCATCATCCTCGTTGCCAAACTAGATGCCACACCACCACATTGTCGGTTGGACATCAGCCAACCGCAACACGTGAGCGTCTAGCACATGGAGAGCACGAACGAGATCTAAAGGTCTTCCAGACTACGCCCCAAAGAGGAAAGTGATGATGCCGGTGCTATCGCTCGACCTGACCGGGCCATAGGCTTTCACCCGAAGAACTGAATCCGAGAGTGTGCAGGGGGTGAACTCCACGACGACGCCTCCAAGAAGGTGCATGACGCCCGCGTCCGCCGCCGCCTTCGACCGGCAAGCTTTCGCCCGGAGCACCGCCCAACACCACACCCCCACCCACCATGCCTCCGCTAGCCCGCACACCTCACGTCAAGCCGCTGCGCCGACTGCCCACGAGAGCCACCACAATCTCTCTCTCGCCGGCAACCACCGCCGACAGCTTGGATCCAGCCCCTTGACCCGAACCATCAACCTCCCAGATCCACACCGCAGCACCGCGCAGCCTGCCGCCGTCCGCATCCAGAGGGCGCACGCCAGGAGCAAGCGCAACCCTAGCCGCCGCCTGCTGCGCTGGACCAGCCGGAACCGAAGGGCAGAGGCGAGCACCCAAGGCCACCACCACATGACCGCGCCAGAGGGCCGCGAGATCCGCTGGAGCAAGCCATTGGGGGTCGCCAAATTGCGCCAGGGGAGACGCTGACCACCGGAGCGAAGCAGGGTAGATCAGGAGGGTGGAGCCTTCCCCAACACAGAATGCGCGGGCGCGCGAAGGAGCTTCCCACCATCACCGTTCACCGGGCGGGCTTAGCCCGCCGGCATCTTCCGGTGGTGGCGAGGAGGAAGGAGGCGCAAGGAAGGGGCAGCGGCGGCGGGTTGGGGTTTCGCCCGAGCTGCTGCAGGAGCGACGCGTGCGTGTTAGTTGGGTTTTTTGACCACAAATGTCTGAGCCATGGCAACTCTGGTCAATTTGCGAAGGTAACTCCCAACAAAGTTCACCAAGTTGACCGCCAGACAGTTTCGTCGAGACACTTTTATCCATCCAATAACGGACAAATAAAATGTTTGTATTGGTTCGATGTCTTACAAACCAAATTCAAGCTGGGGGAGATTTAGTGATTTCCCTAGGGCAACTCCCAACACAGTTCACCAAATTGACCGCCCATACATTGGCTTTCAGTCCACACACTTTTAACCATCCAACAACGGACAAATAAAATGTTTGTATTGGTCCGGATGTTCAAAATCTTACAAACCAGCATCAACCTTGGATATTTCGTGTTTGCGAAGGGCATCTCCCTACACAGTTCACCAAATTGACCGCCCATCCAATGCCTTTTGGTCAGGACACTTTCATCCATCCAACACTGGACAAATAAAATGTCCGTATTGGTCTGGATGTCTGAAATCTTACAAACCATCATCAACCTTGGGGAGATTTAGTGTGTCCAGACATCCGCCACAGACTCTCACAACATGGACCCATGATGTCTGAAATATTGCAAACCAGCATCAACCCTGGGGGAAATTTAGTGAGTTCGGACGACATAGTCTGACAACACGGACCCACCCAAAACCCCTCCCCGCGTCTCTAGAACACTCCATGCATTCAGAGCAGACGTGACCGGCGTGGAACTTGGAACGCTCGTCTGCTTTGGCTATTTAAGTCGGTCGGCCATGCCCTAGGACCCTACCCCTCCGAGCCATTTGTCCACCGTCCGGGTTGCCGTTGAACCACCCCTTATTAGTCTGTTCGAGCCCCTTCGCATCCTCGTCCATCAGTGGTAACAATGGCAAATGCTCGTTTGTGGCGAGGGCAACTCCCGCTAGGGCGCCACATGAAAATCATGGCGGAGGTGTGCGCCGCGTATGGTCAATGGCAGACATTGAGGCGGGTCAACCTCCAAGCTCTCCGGAGCTGAGCTCACATGAGGAGATGGAGGAAGAGGAGGATGGTGATCCCATGGTCATGACCGAAATCGCGATGGAGTTGGCAGATGAGGAGCAGGCGCTCATGCTGGTGGAGGAGCCACCAGTGACCGGATTCAGCTCGTTGCAGGTGGATCAACACTAGAACATGGTGCTAACAGAGGAGGAGCAGGTCGCTCCATGTCAACGAGGCGGAGTGCAACCGGCTCTTCGATGGGCTGAAGGCGGAGGATAACGACGCGTCGGAGCAGCACTACGACGATGCCAAAGAGACACGTCGAGGGCCGACCTCCAATGACGATGAGGACGATCTGCCCTGCACGGTCCGTCGACCTCACCTCTAACAGGGAGTAGGGTAGGATTTTTTATTAGGATTCTTTTGTTATCTAAAAATTATTCAGAAATCAATGAAAATTTGGTGTCCGCTTCTATTTGATGATTTCGGTTGGATGTCCGGCGCTTCACCCGCTATCTGCGAACACCTCAAGACATTTCCGCATATATTTGATGTTGTCCATTTGATGATCCGCCTTCAAGTTACCCTAATCTGTTTGTAGGGATCTACTACTAGTTTTGTTCGCCGAAAGTCTAACGCGGCAGCTGGCAGCTCACATGCTCTTTTTTGAGGATCTCACATGCTCGTTTCGGCACGCGATGGTTCGCATGGCCGCATGAACGCACTAGATTTTTCTGTAGTTTAGTTATTGCTTTATTTATGTGGAAGATGTCCTCTAGTGCTTACATGATCTGTGAGTAAAAAAGAACCCTTAGACATGATGAACGATCTGTGAGGGAAAAAAAAAACCTTAGACACGATGAATGCCATGGTGGTCGGTGAATCAATTATTCCATCCGATCCATATTACTCGCCGCTGCTTTATTTCACTTTTAATGAAAAATTGAGTCAACTTGAAGAGTAGTAAATATACACAACTGCAGAAACGAAATTATAATCCCTCCATTCCAAAACAAGTGTCTCAACTTTAGTACAATTTTTATATTAAAATTAGTACAAATTTAAGACACCTATTTTGGGACGGAGGGAGTATGTATACATACGTCAAAATGGGGTCACTGGATATCATTTTCATTCTGGGCCAATTCTCATGACTTCCCTAAAAAGGTTCAAGGTAAATTACGTCATCCAGCAAGTAGGTATTGTGAAAAGGATGAACCACAGGGTTTGGACGGTATGTGTTTTTGATTATAGACAAACTGCAGAGAGATAAAGATAAAGAAGGCGACGAAAGGAAAAGGTAAAA
>LR738716.1:57889950-57904484 GCA_902687465.1 Secale cereale
TTCCGGCGAGACAAATTGGCTCTTGTCACGCACATCACCCACGAAACCTAAGGCTTCCTCAATGACTCCATGCCCCTTTCCTCTATGTTCAGCCAACCTTGCAGCAAGGAGAATGCGACTTTGCTGCACCCTAGCAATCGCAGCATCTTGATCGGCACGCTGTTGTAACTGAACATCCTGCAAGTCATTTTAACACAAATAAGCAACATATTGTTTTTCAATCAGGGAATATTTGGTGCCAGATGTCTAGCTAGCATAAATGGTCATGGTGAAGTGCCCCGTCAGACAAAATCATGTAGAAGTGCTTAATTTCACAGATGTAGAGAGAAGGTAGCTTATATTGACACTTGAAATTGCTCCTTTATAAAGCAGCATTATGTTCTAAGCTCATTCGGCCAAGACTCAATCATGTATTGTACGAAAATGTACATCATATACCTTAAAATGAAATGAGGGACACGGCAACAATTTTAACAATTAAGAGTTCCTATTGATACCTTATACAAGAGGACAACCAGGAAGAAGCTACATGGGTAACTACCATTAGCCAGAAGACAGCGAGCTACATGGCTAACAACCTGTGGCAATTGTGTGTCTTGGTACCATGATTGGGTACAAGGGAACGAGAGGTCCCAATTCAACAGATAAGATTCTCCCGGTGTATGTTACAACTATGGAGGGAAGACGCATGCCAACAGAAGTGAATCTGGCACTCAAATCACATGAGGACAAAATTGACGAAGAATACAAAGGCTTGTGATAACGAAACATAACAGAGACAAACAAACAAACAAAGCTAGCATCCAGCTCATAAATATGTGGCTTAATATCGTCGGTTTCCACATGGACGCACTGTCAAACAAGGAACATCTGTGGACCAAAACACTGAACAGCAATAATGAATGAGAAGGCCGACCTAGTTTGCCTGAATAAGATGTGTGCTCATAATAATAATGTAAATGACAGTAACAATTGTTCATCTGAATCTGGATTTACGGATCAGCACTGTGGAGTCAGCCCACAAAGAGAACAAGCTGTCTAATTGCACAAGGGAGGAAGCAAAGGCATGATAACAACAACCTCTTCCACTGTATCATCAACTGGAGATGGTTCTCGCACGCGATATCAACGACCCACGGATTTTTCAACCTAGAGGAAAACGAGTAGGAGGAGGAGGAGGAGGAGGAGGTGGGGGAACTCACACGAAGGAAGTGGAGGTGGCCCTCGAGGTCCTCGAGCGCGGCGCGGATGGCGTGCAGGCCTCGCGCGTCCGCCATGGCTGCCGCCGCCGCGGCAAGGTCGACGTGCCCTCCCCCCTGCGGCGGCCGCTGCCCCTTGACGACTACGTGCCCGTTGGGGGCGCCCCGGCAGCGGCAGGCCGGAAGGCCGGCGCAGGCGGAGAGGGCGAGGATGGCGTGGCTGAGCTTGTCGTGGAGGTCCCAGATGCGCTCCTGCAACGCCTCCGCCTCCGCTTCCGTCGCCGGCGTCTCCCAGTCCCATCTCATCTCATTCACGCGATTCGCTCGTCGCCGTTGGCGAGAAGAGAGGGGTGGGGGGCTGAAGAAGGCAGGCAGGCACGCGGGCACCCCGGCGCACGACGGGTGGAGCTTTTCTTCTCCTCCCCTTCTGTTGTTGACAAAATAACCTTTTTTCTTTTCCTTTTTCTCTTTCTCTTTGCGCTCCTAATTGCTTTGTGTCATGTGGTGATGATGATGTTGTGATGAGAGGGAGGAATCATCATTTAGGAATTATGCATTTCCAAAATGTAATGCAAGTTTTTTTACTTGTACTTTCACATCATTTAGGTAACAGGTGGCAAATCCGTTATTCGAATCGAACCAACATATAGTTGGATGGTTAGATCATCTCCAGCCGCGCCCCCAAGAAGGCCCCCCAGGCATTTTTTCGTCCGCCGGCTTCAAAAAATCGGTCCAGTCGCGTCCCCAAGAGCCCAGTTTTCGCCGGCCCGGGCCGAAATTGGCGCCGGCGGACCCAACCCGAACCCGGCGCGCTGGGGGTCGCTCGGGGGCGCCGGGCGAATCGTTTTTGGCGCGAAGAGCCGCGGGCCCGCCGCGTCAGCGACTCGACTCTCTTCTCGCCGCTTCGTCGTCCTCATCGCCTCGTTTCCCGCGACGAATCAATGCCAAAGCTACGCGCGCTGCCGCGCCGGTCAGCCTCATTGATGCCTTACGGGCGGCGCAATGAAGGCTGGGTGACGCGTCCTTCGGTCGCCACGCAATCACGCCGCGCGTAACGCGCCGGCCAAGCACCACGCGGCGCCTCCGCCTATAAAAGCCGACCGCAAGCGCGCCGGAGACTCGCACAGATCATCCACCGCCGACGCGCCCATTTCTTCCCCTTTCCTCCTCTGCCATCCCAAGTTGAGAAGCATGGCCGAGCGTTTCCCCGGCGACGGCGCGGCGGCGAATGGATTCGGGCGCCGTCATCTGCACGAGGACGAGTCTCGCCTCCTTTTCGAGGCCGAGTACCCGGTCCCGCCGGACATGCGGGTGCCCGGGGCGTGGACGATCAGCGCCGGCGGCGTGCCGGTGCCCCCGCTACCCACCGGCGCGGTGCGGCGTGCGGAGATCGCACGTATTCGCTCGTCCCTGCCGCGTGCGGCGAGGGAGGGGCCCCAGTACGTCCCCGACAGCCCAATCTGGGAGCCCTACTTCCGCCTCCGGCACGACGAGCAGCTCGAGGCCACCAACGGCGTCGTGCCCTCCGGCAGGTTCAACGCCGACGGCCGGCGCCGGTGGTGGGGCGTGCCCGGGTGCACGTTGGAGTCCGTCCTCGAGTACATCGAGGGCGGCAACACGCCGCGCCTCGAGTACCCCGCTCCCCCGTCCTTCTCACGCCGCCGGGAAAGCTCCTGGACGCCGAGGCGCATGGAGGCCGGGGTGTCCTCCTCCTCGCCCGGCGGCTCTCCCTGCCTCCACCTCCGCCTCGTCAAGCCGGAGCCCCAGGACTCGCTTGTCAGCGCGCGTACCCGCAGCTCCGGCGCCCTCGTCGAGCCCAAGGCGGAGTCCGGCCTCCCCCCGGAGTACGAGGAGATAGCCCGGCGCGGCTTCTCCGACGAGGATGCCATGCGGTGGTCGTGCGAAGACTACCTGCGCGAGGAGATGGTCCGGCAGTGCCGGGCCCTGGAGGAGATTGCCGCCCGCAAACGTGGGCGCGAGGACGAGAACGGTGTCGTCGTCCTCGATAGCGACGACGACGACGCCCCTGGACCGTCCAACCCGCCGCGCCAACCGGGGGAGGGATGCAGCAGGGACGGCGGAGGCGGGGGCGGGGACGACGACGACGGCGGTGACTACACGCGGTTCTACAGCCTCCTCGGCATGTAGAACCGCGTAGGCGGGCGGCGAGGGAGACGGCGGGAGTAGTCCGCGGTATTTTTTTTTGTAAAATATGTTTAAATTTGAACGAACTCGCCCGTGTTTGCGTTGTGTTTGCGCCGAATTTGAACATTTTAAAAACCCGTGGGGGCGCGACTAGGGGGCATCACGCCCCAATGCGCGGTTTAGCGTCGGTGCGCCCCCAGGGGGCGATTTTTAGCCCCTCCTGGGGGGCCAACGGCTGGAGATGCCCTTAGAGAGACAGTGGTACCCCAGCCCACCAGGGTTCAAGACCTGGTGCATTATTATTTCTAGATTTCCGGCGATGTGCTTTCAGTGAGAGGAGATGTTCCCGTTGACAACGAGGCGCCTATGGCGACTTCGTGAATCTAAAGATGATATATCAGCTCAGTCCCTTAAAGGTGCTTATAGGACTAGGGTATGCGTGTCTCGTTTATAAGGGTGAGTGTATGTCAGGCCCAAGATGCGATTATAGCCCGATCACGTGACACTTACGTGATTGGGACACAACCGCATTTCGGGCGCTTAGCAAGATGGATATCATTACATTGTACCATTACATACATACATGGGGGATACAACAATACATACACGTCACAAGAATACAACAACATCAATACAAAGTATCCGACTACGGATACAAACATGAAAAGAACAACGACATCCATCTGCTATCCCAGGCTGCCGACCCGGAACCTAACCCAAGACTGAAGAAGAAGAAGAAATAACTCCAACACAACGATCAACGCTCTCACGTCAAGACATCGGAAACCTGCACCTGCAACTGTTGTTGTAGTATCTGTGAGCCACGAGGACTCAGCAATCCCATAACCATGGGTAACAAGACTATCAAAGCTTAATGGGTAGGAAGAGGTAAAGTGGTGAGGTTGCAACAACAGCTAAGCAAAAATATATGGTGGCTAACTTACGAGTACAAGAATAAAATGAGCATCTACGCAAACGGTCGCAAACTAGTAGTGATCGCTAAAGATCCTGAACTACATACGAGTCAAACATAACCCCACTGTGTTCTCTTCTCAAAATGAAAAGAGACAGCCACAGTTACTCACACAGTTGTGTGTTTTACTTCGGATCCTCTGTCAAGTTTTCTACAATCGGACATTAACAAATTCCAATCTGCCACATAACCACGGGCACGGCTTTCAAAAGATCATAACCCTGCAGGGGTGTCCCAACTTAGCCCATCACAAGCTCTCACGATCAGCTGAAGTGATAAATATAATATCATCACCCCTTATCTTAGGGAAATCCGATCAGGTTCGGCATCCCGGTGCACAAGACATTTCGACAATGGTAAAACAAGTCCAGCAAGACCTCCCGATGTGTCGACACCCTGATAGTAGCCGCGCGTATCTCGTCTCAGGCCACGACCGGATGGGTGATCCTACTGGTAAAACCAAACCTCGAGTTTCCCCGTGGCGGTCCCGCAGTCTACCCGTTTGGGACCAACACCATTGGCACTGGCCCCCCTGTATGTAAAAGAATCCTCGGGTAGCGCTAACTCCCTATGCAATTAATTAATTAATTAAGTTTTTATTTGTTGCAATAAAACCAATATTGGGCCTTGCTGGAGGAGTTTTATTCAAAGACGAAGTGTCAAGGGGTCCCCATATACCCAACCGTGTAAGGAACACAAAATCAAGGAACATAATGCCGGTTTATCGGCGCCTAAGGTGGCATGAGTGGAACAAAACACCGAGCAAAAGGCCAAGCCTTCCACCCATGCCCAGTATATAGGTGTGTTAATAATAATAATAGATATTGTGATATTCCAACAACAAGTTCCCACCCGGAACGATCTTCATCTTCACCTGCAACTAACAACGCTATAAGAGGGGCTGAGCAAGCGGGTAACATAGCCAAACAATGGTTTTGCTAGGAAGGTTTCAAAGGTTAGAGGTTTCATGGCAACAAGGAGAGGCTGACAATAATGATGGGTAGCGCGACATATAACGATAGCATCGAGACAACTAAGCAAAGGCAATGATAGTAAAGGTATCCAAGGGTATGTTCATCTTGCCTGAGATCCCGCAAGGAAGAAGAACGGATCCATGAAGAAGACGAAGAAGAAGCCTTGAAGAAGAACCACGGGTAGACGAACGAATCCTCATGAACGCAACGAAACAAGCACTAACGAGAAGAAGCAAGCAACACGGTAATCACACAACACAAGACATGACAATATGCTCAACCAAGTATGATGCAAGACAGTTATATATAGGATGCACTACAAGTCTATACAGGAAGCAAAACATGGCAAGGTAGGAAGCACAGAAAAACAACACAAGTCTATATATGATGCAATACATGGCAAGGTATGATGCAAGACAAGTCTATACAGGAAGCAATACATGGCAAGGTAGGAAGCACAGAAAAAACAACACAAGTCTATATATGATGCAATACATGGCAAGGTATGATGCAAGACAAGTCTATACAGGAAGCAATACATGGCAAGGTAGGAAGCACAGAAAAACAACACAAGTCTATATATGATGCAATACATGGCAAGGTATGATGCAAGACAAGTCTATACAGGAAGCAATACATGGCAAGGTAGGAAGCACAGAAAAACAACATCACCCAACAAGTATTTAGTTCACCCTTTATGTACCCAACAATATTAAATGTTTTTTAAACATGGCAAGAGTGAAGCATATATAAACTATCTATTTAGACAAGTTTAAATGAGGCCGGAACAAGAAACAACAATTCCGGAAAAACCCCATGTGCATATTTCCAACTTGCTACTGTTCTGCCTATAACACAATTTTAAAGTTGTCAAACAGAAAGAGTAATTGCACCAAGTTAAACTACTCATTTTTCTACCCCATTTACATATAAAGTTTATTACATTTGGAGCTAGGTTAATTAGTTATGAATTCAACCATTTTAATATGTTATTTTGTACAAATTAATGCAAACAGCAATTTAAACATTTTAAATATGGATGAAAGTTGCAGATTATGAATCTACACATAATTCTAAGCATTTTTCTTATATGACATGTTTTATTTGGATGCATGGATATTTAGCTATAGACAATATAAAGCAATGGAAATTCTGTAAATATGCAATGCATTGGAAAATTAAACAAATCCACAGGCAGAGAAGAAAAAAAACATGCACGGGCCCGAAGCATCAAGGTGCAGGGGCCCAGATGAGGATTCGACCCAAGTAGCTAAATGTGTGTGTGTGTGTGTGTGTGTGCAGGCAAAAGAAATATAAAAACAGAGGAAAAAAATGGGGGAGAGCTGGGTTTCGAACCCAGGACCTCCTGGTTTGAGTGCAATGAAACGACCAGCTGGGCTAGCTTCAGAGTTGTGCTTGAGGAGAGCTCGCCTTAATGAAAGTATAACAGCAAAAGTGGCAAGCTTCAGCCATGGAGGCACCGAGAAAACTCAGGCAACGGCGAGCGAACGCGGCAGCTACTACTCCTAGAAGGCAGTGGCGGGCGTGCGGGAGAGGTGTACGGAGCGGGCACGGTGGGGTTCGAGGGGTGAGCGGGCATGAGCTCATGGAGCCTTGCAGACATGTGCATTGCAGAGAAGCACAACGAGGCGGCCGGCTGTAGCTGGCGAGGCCCTCGTGCTCGCGTTCGAGCACGCGCGTGCGAGCGTGACGTGATGCACGCACAGCGGTTTGCGTGGAGGCAAGCAGCACGGAGGGAGGGTCGAGATTGTATGTGCTGATGGGTGTGTGGACGCTGCGTGTGAACCAGAGCGGGAGATGCAGAGCTAGTCGTGGCAACGTCAAAAACATTCAGATTTCGCCGGAGCAGCGAGATCACTACGATGACACGGCTCTAGCATCTCATACGGTGATCGAACCGCGGAAATAAAAGAGCAGGGAGGAAGCCGGGTATACCTAGTATACCTAGGACAAGGAGGTGTGGCCGGGGACGCAGCGTTACAACGGCGACGAGGCGAGGAGTTTCGGTGTACTTGCTGTCCATGAAGAAGAGGAAGAAGGGGACGTCGTGGATGGAGTCCTCGGGCTCCGATTGGCGTCTGAACGGAACCGGGGGTGTGCTGGGGGGCTCGTGGACGTCGATGGAGGAAGCCGGACGAGCTCCTACGCCGGAGGGGAGCTCTCCCTCAGGTCGGCCATGGTGGCTGTAGGGAGGAGATGGAGCGGGGTGGAGCTGGTCTTCTTGTTGGCGGCGGCGGAGGAGATCGAGAGGAGAAGGGGAAAACCCTAGGGCGAGGCGGAGACGCCTTTTATAGGGAGGGAGCAACGACCGTGGTGGCCACGGTGCCCATGTGCCCTGCTTTTACCGTGAGGAGAAGGAACGAGGGAGGAGAAAGGTGAAGGAGAGAGAGGCCGACAGGTGGGGTCGTCTAGGTGGTCCATGTAGTAATTACCGTCGAGGGAGAGAGGGAAAAGAGGCCGCAGGGAGTGGGTGCTACTGGGCTGCACTAGATGGGCCGCGGCTCGGCTGGAGCGGCGCTGCTGCTGCTGGGCTGCCCTGTTGCCATTGCTGCTTCCCTTCTTCTCTTTTCTTGAGATAGAAAATAAGAAAGAAAAGCACAGGTATAACGGAGAGGTTTGAGAGAGATATGAGAATATCCCCTGAGTCCAGAATTTGTACATAATTTTAATAAATTGACTTGGTAATTTTTAGAGGTAGAAAAATAGTCCAAGTTTGAAAGTAATTCAAACTTGAGCCATTTTTGAACCCAACCAAAACAACACAAAAAATGATGAAACTTGACAGAGAGATATAATGCATGGTCTACAATTTGTAGGAAAAGAACGAACATTATTGGAGGCAGCAAGGAACTTACTTGCATGAAGAAGTAAAAGAAGAAGAAGAAGAAGAAGAAGAAGAAGAAGAAGGATGGGTGTAGCACTTGATGAATGGTTTAGATGGAAAAGCAAGATGATGAGGGGAAGAAGTTCACAAAGATAACAAGCACACAACAAATATGCATCTACAATGATGATCATGATGCAAATGCAAAAAAATAACAAGACAATATCACATCATAAAGCATATGGCAAAGCAAGGATGGCACAATGCAATATAATAAAAGATGAACATGATATAAGAAGCAAACATGACAATGGCACTTATCATGATCATGGCAACAACATATAGGAATGAAATGTGCAAAACAATTATGATGATGCCACAAACACAATAAACACACGCCAACAACTAAAAATAAATGGAAGGCATCTAGAGCATCGGTCTCGGGGTGTCACAACACTCCCCTACTAACAAGAGATCTCGTCCCGAGATCTTAGGAACGAGACGGAAGATGAAAAGGAAGAACAAAGTTCTTCGAGGACAAAATAGTGAAACCACGGAGACTTGAGAGGATCAACAGCTTGAAAGAAAGTACGCAACGGAGAAGAACGAGATTGAGAAGCTCCGGTAAAATAAGCAACAAGGCATAAGACGAGAACCAAAAGGATAAGGATATGAAGCACGAGTTGAAGGAAGAAGAATGAATTTGAAACCACTCCGGTTAAAGAGATAGGAAAGAATCTCCACGAAGGAATTCGGGCAGCACTCCGGCTGAAACTGAAAGAAATAGCACACCGGTTGACATGAATGGAATAGGACAAGAACCTGAGGAGACGGAACGATACTCGACGAGAGTAACAACACAAAGCCTCCAGAAGAATGGAAATAATGGAATGAGAAGAAGGGGAAGAAGATGACAACTTCCATCACGAATGGATTGAAAGAACATCTTCAGGAGAAAGACTTGAATGGAGTTGTTGAGAAAATCAACAACAAAAGAATAAGCTTGTTGTGGACTTATTTAATCATCTCAAAAGTTGAGGTGAATTATGCCGCAACCAAAAGATTGAATAGCCGAGAATGAAGAAATGCAAAACTCCACTTCGAAGGAATAAGGAGAATTTATTTGCACTCGAGAGGCAAGAATAAGAATGCTTGAGCTTGAACCAAAAGAATTAGATGAATATTTGAAGAATGAATTAAATCACGATGAACCACCATGAAGAACTCCGGTAACGAAAGAATGATGATATAGAAATAACGAATGAAAGGAATAAGATTAAAGCCTTCCGATGATTTAGAAAGAGCTTCCGACGAGATAACCGGGAAAAATTTGAACTCCGGAAAGAAAAGATTAAGACACTTGGAACTAGAATTTATTCATCAAGAATAAACCCCGAAGGAAAGAATTGATCAAGTTGATGAAAATGAATAAGAATTATGTTATGCTTATCCTCCACTAATTAGATTGATGAAAGCAATGGATTCGCATATCACTTATTCGCGTTGAAAAGATTAACGAGGGATATATCGCGAACTTGCGAACATCTTCAAGACACGCCGGTAGGATTGGAATAAATGAATGGATTGATATGATAACACCGGAAAAGAAATCTTTAGCGAACCACCGTAAGAATTAAAGCCGAGTGGAGAAAATGAATGAACCACCTGGAAGAATTAAAATCGAATGATGAAATAGAACAACCACCGTAAGGGATTGAAATTGAACGATGCAAGAGGACAAGCCACCGTGAATAATTGAAATTGAGTGAACACAAGAGAATGAATTGCCGGGAAAAGGATAAGTACTTGAGAAAATTGAATGATGAGAACGAAAAGATCGTGAACTAGTTAAAGAATACTTGAACGAAGCACCGGACAAATGTGAGACGAACGAAGAGGCATCAAAGAAGAATATTTGGAGGACGAGGTTGAAAACTGATAACGAAGAAATCTTCTGAAATGATGGCCTTTAGAGGAACACAAAGAAAAGAATTCATGAAAATACTCCAGATGGGTAAGGAAAAGAATTTATGACAATAAGAATAATTCGAGAGGATAGCATTAAGCTAGAAGCACGAATCTCCGAGAGAACGGACAAGACTCAGGGGAAAACGCTTCTTCGGTCTCCAAATGACGACAAGGAACACAACCAAAATTATTGAGACACTCCGGAAGAATTAAAAGAGGAAAGGTTGAACCAAACATGAAAAGAAGTAAAAGCGATCTTGGAGAAGGCATATGACTAATGGCATCCATACTTACGTCACACTTGAAAAGAATTACGGAACACTCCGGGAAAATTAGAAGAGTCAGATAAGATGCTGGGAAAGACCTGTGGGTTATGAGCCCACCGAAGAGAAAACTCCGTTGAAATGGAATGCAAAGGAGATGATGCACCAGAACAATTGAATGAATCGAATGAGGTGACAACCTCGAATGAATTAGAACATAGACGAATATCCTGAGATGACTTCAGAACTCCGGAATAATTAAATGACGAGAGATGAACGAGCAATTGGAAATATTTGAGCCGATGAAAGAATATGATGATCACCGAATACAAATTGAATTGGAACCACCAGAAAAGAAAAGAGATGAAAGAAGGACGAAATAGACAAGAGTTCACCGGTTGAAACAATTGAGGAAAGAAGACAAAGACTTCACACGAGTAGGATGGATACTCGATTACGGACTCCGGCTTCGAGAAGCAAAAGGGTGGGTGGGTGGAAAAAGAAAGACAACTTCGGAAGGTGAAATAACACCGGTTGAAAAGAACTGAGGATGAACTTGCAAGAAGAAGAGGGTTGAATCCACTTGACAAGAGATGCACCAGATGAAAGAACCGACAACGCAATGAACGAAAACTAGCCGCGAGATCCAAAAAAAATTTGAATGGGAACATGAGTAATTCAAAACACCTACGTCAAGATTCCTCACCAGAGCGACGAAGGGGCTGAGGAGTAAAAGAATTCCTACTCTCTGATATAACTAGACTCCGAAAAGTTTTTGCTAGACTCAACAACGGCCAAGCTACGATCAATCAAGGGGGCTCCTATGGTCGGTCGAGGCTCTGATACCAACTTGTTAGGCCCAAGATGCGATTCTATCCCGATCACGTGACACTTACGTGATTGGGGCACAACCGCATTTCGGGCGCTTAGCAAGATGGATATCATTACATTGTACCATTACATACATACATGGGGGATACAACAATACATACAAGTCACAAGAATACAACAACATCAATACAAAGTATCCGACTACGGATACAAACATGAAAAGAACAACGACATCCATCTGCTATCCCAGGCTGCCGACCCGGAACCTAACCCAAGACTGAAGAAGAAGAAGAAAGAACTCCAACACAACGATCAACGCTCTCACGTCAAGACATCGGAAACCTGCACCTGCAACTATTGTTGTAGTATCTGTGAGCAACGAGGACTCAGCAATCCCATAACCATGGGTAACAAGACTATCAAAGCTTAATGGGTAGGAAGAGGTAAAGTGGTGAGGTTGCAACAGCGGCTAAGCAAAAAAATATGGTGGCTAACTTACGAGTACAAGAATAAGATGAGCATCTACGCAAACGGTCGCAAACTAGTAGTGATCGCTAAAGATCCTGAACTACATACGAGTCAAACATAACCCCACCGTGTTCTCTTCTCAAAATGAAAAGAGACAGTCACGGTTACTCACATAGTTGTGTGTTTTACTTCGGATCCTCTATCAAGTTTTCTACAACCGGACATTAACAAATTCCAATCTGCCACATAACCGCGGGCACGGCTTTCAAAAGATCATAACCCTGCAGGGGTGTCCCAACTTAGCCCATCACAAGCTCTCACGATCAGCTGAAGTGATAAATATAATATCATCACCCCTTATCTTAGGGAAATCCGATCAGGTTCGGCATCCCGGTGTACAAGACATTTCGACAATGGTAAAACAAGTCCAGCAAGACCTCCCGGTGTGTCGACACCCTGATAGTAGCCGCGCGTATCTCGTCTCAGGCCACGACCGGATGGGTGATCCTACAGGTAAAACCAAACCTCGAGTTTCCCCGTGGCGGTCCCACAGTCTACCCGTTTGGGACCAACACCATTGGCACTGGCCCCCCTGTATGTAAAAGAATCCTCGGGTAGCGCTAACTCCCTATGCAATTAATTAATTAATTAAGTTTTTATTATGTTGCAATAAAACCAATATTGGGCCTTGCTGGAGGAGTTTTATTCAAAGACGAAGTGTCAAGGGGTCCCCATATACCCAACCGTGTAAGGAACACAAAATCAAGGAACATAATGCCGGTTTATCGGCGCCTAAGGTGGCATGAGTGGAACAAAACACCGAGCAAAAGGCCAAGCCTTCCACCCATGCCCAGTATATAGGTGTGTTAATAATAATAATAGATATTGTGATATTCCAACAACAAGTTCCCACCCGGAACGATCTTCATCTTCACCTGCAACTAACAACGCTATAAGAGGGGCTGAGCAAGCGGGTAACATAGCCAAACAATGGTTTTGCTAGGAAGGTTTCAGAGGTTAGAGGTTTCATGGCAACAAGGAGAGGCTGACAATAATGATGGGTAGCACGATATATAACGATAGCATCGAGACAACTAAGCAAAGGCAATGATAGTAAAGGTATCCAAGGGTATGTTCATCTTGCCTGAGATCTCGCAAGGAAGAAGAACAGATCCATGAAGAAGACGAAGAAGAAGCCTTGAAGAAGAACCACGGGTAGACGAACGAATCCTCACAAACGCAACGGAACAAGCACTAACGAGAAGAAGCAAGCATCACAGTAAACACACAACACAAGACATGACAATATGCTCAACCAAGTATGATGCAAGACAGTTATATATAGGATGCACTACAAGTCTATACAGGAAGCAAAACATGGCAAGGTAGGAAGCACAGAAAAACAACACAAGTCTATATATGATGCAATACATGGCAAGGTATGATGCAAGACAAGTCTATACAGGAAGCAATACATGGCAAGGTAGGAAGCACAGAAAAACAACACAAGTCTATATATGATGCAATACATGGCAAGGTATGATGCAAGACAAGTCTATACAGGAAGCAATACATGGCAAGGTAGGAAGCACAGAAAAACAACATCACCCAACAAGTATTTAGTTCACTCTTGTTTATGTAGCCAACAATATTAAATGTTTTTTAAACATGGCAAGAGTGAAGCATATATAAACTATCTATTTAGACAAGTTTAAATGAGGCCGGAACAAGAAACAACAATTCCGGGAAAACCCCATGTGCATATTTCGTATTTGCTACTGTTCTGCCTATAACACAATTTTAAAGTTGTCAAACAGAAAGAGTAATTGCACCAAGTTAAACTGCTCATTTTTCTACCCCATTTACATATAAAGTTTATTACATTTGGAGCTAGGTTAATTAGTTATGAATTAAACCATTTTAACATGTTATTTGTACAAATTAATGCAAACAACAATTTAAACATTTTAAATATGGATGAAAGTTGCAGATTATGAATCTACACATAATTCTAAGCATTTTTCTTATATGACATGTTTTATTTGGATGCATGGATATTTAGCTATAGACAATATAAAGCAATGGTAATTCTGTAAATATGCAATGCATTGGAAAATTAAACAAATCCACAGGCAGAGAAGAAAAAAAACATGCACGGGCCCGAAGCATCAAGGTGCAGGGGCCCAGATGAGGATTTGACCCAAGTAGCTAAATGTGTGTGTGTGTGTGCAGGCAAAAGAAATATAAAAACAGAGGAAAAAAATGGGGGAGAGCTGGGTTTCGAACCCAGGACCTCCTGGTTTGAGTGCAATGAAACGACCAGCTGGGCTAGATTCAGAGTTGTGCTTGAGGAGAGCTCGCCTTAATGAAAGTATAACAGCAAAAGTGGCAAGCTTCAGCCATGGAGGCACCGAGAAAACTTAGGCAACGGCGAGCGAACGTGGCAGCTACTGCTCCTAGAAGGCAGTGGCGGGCGTGCGGGAGAGGTGTACGGAGCTGGCACGGTGGGGTTCGAGGGGTGAGCGGGCATGAGCTCATGGAGCCTTGCAGACATGTGCACGGCAGAGGAGCACAGCGAGGCGGCCGACTGTAGCTGGCGAGGCCCTCGTGCTCGCGTTCGAGCACGCGCGTGTGAGCGTGACGTGATGCACGCATAGCGGTTTGCGTGGAGGCAAGCAGCACAGAGGGAGGGTCGAGATTGTGTGTGCTGATGGGTGTGTGGACGCTGCGTGTGAACCAGAGCGGGAGATGCATAGCTAGTCGTGGCAACGTCAAAAACATTCAGATTTCGCCGGAGCAGTGAGATCACTACGATGACACGGCTCTAGCATCTCATACGGTGATCGAACCGCGGAAATAAAAGAGCAG
>LR738716.1:57904692-57915099 GCA_902687465.1 Secale cereale
TGGGGGGGCTCGTGGACGTCGATGGAGGAAGCCGGACGAGCTCCTACGCCGGAGGGGAGCTCTACCTCAGGTCGGCCATGGTGTATGTAGGGAGGAGATGGAGCGGGGTGGAGCTGGTCTTCTTGTTGGCGGCGGCGGAGGAGATCGAGAGGAGAAGGGGAAAACCCTAGGGCGAGGCGGAGACACCTTTTATAGGGAGGGAGCAACGATCGTGGTGGCCACGGTGCCCATGTGCATTGCTTTTACCGTGAGGAGAAGGAACGAGGAAAGGAGAAAGGTGAAGGAGAGAGAGGCCGACAGGTGGGTTCGTCTAGGTGGTCCATGTAGTAATTACCGTCGAGGGAGAGAGGGAAAAGAGGCCGCAGGGAGTGGGTGCTACTGGGCTGCACTAGATGGGCCGCGGCTCGGCTGGAGCGGCGCTGCTGCTGCTGGGCTGCCCTGTTGCCATTGCTGCTTCCCTTCTTCTCTTTTCTTGAGATAGAAAATAAGACAGAAAAGCACATGTATAACGGAGAGGTTTGAGAGAGATATGAGAATATCCCCTGAGTCCATAATTTGTACATAATTTTAATAAATTGACTTGGTAATTTTTAGAGGTAGAAAAATAGTCCAAGTTTGAAAGTAATTCAAACTTGAGCCATTTTTGAACCCAACCAAAACAACACCAAAAAGGATGAAACTTGACAGAGAGATATAAGGCATGGTCTACAATTTGTAGGAAAAGAACGAACATTATTGGAGGCAGCAAGGAACTTACTTGCATGAAGAAGTAAAAGAAGAAGAAGAAGAAGAAGGATGGGTGTAGCACTTGATGAATGGTTTAGATGGAAAAGCAAGATGATGAGGAGAAGAAGTTCACAAAGATAACAAGCACACAACAAATATGCATCTACAATGATGATCATGATGCAAATGCAACAAAATAACAAGACAATATCACATCATAAAGCATATGGCAAAGCAAGGATGGCACAATGCAATATAATAAAAGATGAACATGATATAAGAAGCAAACATGACAATGGCACTTATCATGATCATGGCAACAACATATAGGAATGAAATGTGCAAATCAATTATGATGATGCCACAAACACAATAAACACACGGCAACAACTAAAAATAAATGGAAGGCATCTAGAGCATCGGTCTCGGGGTGTCACAATGTATGCACATATGTATGAGCGCTTGCGTCTGTACTGTGTCAGAAAAATTCGTTATTCGAAAAAGGCGGTGAATCATATTAAAATATACTCCTCCGTCCCATAATCATCTCATAATATAATAATATAAGAGTGTAAAAACGCTCTTATATTGTGAGACAGAGAAAATACTACTCATTTTGTTTCATATTAGTGTAATGTCAAAAACCCTCTTATATTATGTGAAATTGATTCACAGACGATATGTTCTGCACGAGCTGTCATGTAGAATCGTTCACGGATCGGGCGCTAGTATATCGTGTGTATAGCAGGGCTCTATATTATGAGATGAAGGGAATACTACTCACTCCGTTACATATTAGATATCGCTGATTTAATACAAGTAGCGAGAGTTAATATGGAAGAGAGAGTTGCAAAAAGAGGGTCATTAACAGAATGGACGTACACAACAATTTCTCTATTTTTAGAGTTAACCTCATTACAAGAAAGCGAGCTTTATTCATGTAATGTACTTTATTCTTTAATCTTTATATATTGATTTGTTCAAGGAGAATTGATACCTACTAATAGTTTGCCTTCGTGAGAAAAGTATACTGAATAATTTGGTTATAAGTATACGAAGTGTGGAGAGAAATTTATTTCCGAATTAATAACAAAATACATGAATTGACTCCAATTATGCACTCTAAAAATTAAGAGGCTCCGGAGTATTGACGACAACTTTTGGCCTACTTAAATATTTTCCTCAAGATGACATCAAATGAAAAAATATGTTCATTATAAAAATTGCATGTCTTACTAAGGTGAACAAATTTTCTTTTTGAATCATCCCAATCCAAGGTCGTATGCAACTTTTACACACAAAATTTAGTGTTGAGGACAACTTTTGGCCTATACAAAATGGAGCCTAGAGGTTCTAGGCTATCTAGAAGCATGCAATGGCCTGTGCAAATATTCGGCGTGGAGGTTTCGGGTTACCTCTGGGTCATCCAAAGGCGTACAACAACGCATGAAAACTAGTGCATGAAGTTTCGGGCTACCTCCGTGCAATCCAAAATCTTGCAACATCGTGCCTGAAGGTGAAGGTTCAAGGTTGACGTGTTTGAATTAGGGTATATTTGAAGGAAGAGCAGAATTTTAAGTCATTTACTTGTATGTAAAGTCTAACCGCCTCATATGTGGATGAGAGGTGGAGACCGAGTGATACAACAACACATGATCAAACAAATCAATCTACTTCCTTTTTAATCTATTATTCTTGGTTGTTTTTCATGTTGGGATGTAGTGAACCTCAAGGCTTTAATAGCGGTTAGGATGACCTATTGAAGCCATAGCCTAGTGGTGATACCCTGACTTTGATGGCAAGTGTTATAAAAAAGGGGAAAGAGATGGACTCATCCGGGTTGTTCGAGAATGAGTCACTTCTCTCCTATCATTTGATGAAATGCAAGAAAATTCTAGAGGATGAATTGGGGGCTCAAAATTGGTGGATGTGGGCACCATGGGTGAGTAAGCATGCCCACAAAGTTTTGAGTTAAAAAGGAGTTGACGCAAAGGAGTTGGGTTTTAAGAAAAAACTAGGGTTAAGGTTGTTTCCACAAAATTGCGGCGACCAGCTCCAAGGCTTTGGATATTTGTGGTTCACATTGCAAGGGTTTGCTAATGTAAATTTTTGAGGTTTTTTAGAGTAGCAACAAATTTAGTTGCTTTGTAAATGGAAGAAAACAAAAGGAATTGTTCAAATTATTGTTAGGCATTTTATGGGAAATAATACTTTTGGTGGATGAAGAATTGTCTATCAAGATTTTTGGACAAGACTTGAGCATTTTCCAAAACACCAAGGATAGGCAAGAAAAGATGCTCAATATGTATAAAATCCATGGAAAAGAATAAATAAAATTGAAAATGGGGGTATAACTCCCATACCACTTGCTCTCTCTCATATCCATGAAGCACTACCATCACGAGGACAACAACCACTTCGCCCCTTCCCGTATGGTAGCAATGACAAACTTGACCACTTCGAGAATGGAAATGCATTAAAACTTCCCAAACCTTAGGAATGTGTGATTATATGTTGCCATGTCGTAGGTCGGCTAGCATAGACTGTGGCATGCTAGAAAAAATTTACGGGTTCCTCTATGGATGGCGTAGATTAAAATTGATGCATTATTGCTCCGAGGTAACCCGGTGGTATTGTACATTAACATATGCTCAAATTTGGGTGCAGAGCAATGGAAGAATAGTGTTTATAAGTATCACATGTTTTTTAGCATGGTTTCAGTGGTTAGCGTTTTTTTAGACCTGCATGTGAAACGACATCTTATCCCATGTATTAGGTTTATGCATTAATGACCAATGATTAGTGGGACTAATGGTTTACTCGAGCACTCTCGTAGGTTAGTCCCAAGGCAGGGATAGAATCATGGTGGGGGACCGTCTCCCTCTTCCGCACCCCAAGGAAAAAGGAAAAAACAATGTATTTTTTATTAGTTTTGGCTAATGGGTTGTTTAAGCTCAAGACTCCATATTTTTGTTTAACTAATCCAAGATCACATTGAGTCCATAGGAAAGCCAATACTATTAAAAAGGGATGATGTGTTGCTTGATGACTTGGTTTCTCAAGTGCTTAGTGATATTGCTCCAATACCCTCAGCCACTTTCTCTACCCAAATATGTCCAAACCCTAAAATTCCAACTCGGGCCCACTAATATTTCCAACCCGGAGCCACCGAGTTCATTTGGACTTAGCCACAACCAAAACCCTAACAAATCGGATCCACCAATATGTATCTCAGTCTCACTGAGATGGCTTTGCCAATTTTCTGTTGCCTTGTTGCAATTATTTCTGTCTCACCGAGAATTGCAATCAGTACCACCGAGACGGCTTGCCAACTCTCTGTTGCCTTGTTGCTTCACTTTGGTCCCACCAAATTGATGCAATCGGTGCCACCGAGATGCGGTTTTGCCCTAGCCATTGCACATCTGTTCATCCGAGTTGTTTCCGTCGGTCCCATCGAGATTCCTAACATTCACATTTTTACATAGATCAGTGCCACCGAGTTTTCTAATGGGTGCCACTGAGATGGGTCAAAATTGTGTAAGGTTGAATTTTATGCAGAGGCTATATTGAAGGAAATATGCCCTAGAGGCAATAATAAAGATGTTATTTGTATTTCCTTATATCATGATGAATGTCTTTTATTCATGCTAGAATTGTATTAACCGGAAACTTAGTACATGTGTGAATACATAGACAAAACAGTATGTCCCTAGTATGCCTCTACTAGACTAGCTCATTGATCAAAGATGGTTATGTTTCCTAACTATAGACATGAGCTGTCATTGGATCAACGAGATCACATCATTAGGAGAATGATGTGATGGACTAGACCCATCCGTTAGCATAGCACTATGATCGTTTAGTTTTGCTGCTATTGCTTTCTTCATGACTTATACATGTTCTTATGACTATGAGATTATGCAACTCCCAAATATCGGAGGAACACCTTGTGTTCTATCAAATGTCACAACATAACTGGGTGATTATAAATATGCTCTATAGGTGTCTCCAAAAGTGTTTGTGGTGTTGGCATAGATCAAGAATAGGATTTGTCACTCCGAGTGTTGGAGAGGTATCTCTGGCCCTCTCGGTAATACACATTATAATAAGCCTTGCAAACAAATGACTAATGAGTTAGTCACGAGATGATGTATTATGGAACGATTAAAGAGACTTGCCAGTAACGAGATTGAACTAGGTATTGAGATACCGACGATCGAATCTCGGGCAAGTGACATACCGTTGACAAAAGGAACAACATATGTTGTTATGCGGTTTGACCGATAAAGATTTTCGTAGAATATGTAGGAGCCAATATGAGCATCCAGGTTCCGCTATTGGTTATTGACCGGAGATGAGTCTCAGTCATGTCTACATAGTTCTCATACCCGTAGGGTCCGCACGCTTAACGTTTGATGACGATCGGTATTATGAGTTTATGAGTTTTGATGTACCGAAGGTAGTTCGAAGTCTCGGATGAGATCACAGACACGATGAGGAGTCTCGGAATGTCCGAGACATAAGTATTGATATATTTGACGGTCACATTCGGACACCGGAAGTGTTCCAGGTGATTTCGGAGATAACCGAAGTGCCGGAGGGGTTACCGGAACCCCCCGGGGAAGTATTGGGCCCTAGTGGGATTTAGGGAAGAGAGAGGGAAGCAGCCCAGGAGGTGGCGCGCCCCCTCCCTAGGGGAATCCGAATTGGACTAGGGGAGGGGGCGCGACCCCTCTTTCCCTCTCCCTTTCCCTCTCCTTCCTTCCCCCTTTCCCCTTCCTAGTAGGACTAGGAAAGGGGAGTTCTAGTCCTACTAAGAAGAGGACTCCTCCTCTCCTTGGTGCGCCTAGGGCCGGCCGGCCTCCTCCCCTTGCTCCTTTATATACAGGGGCAGGGGGCACTTTTAGACACCCAACTTGATCAAGTTGATCTCTCCCAACTGTGTGCGGTGCCCCCTCCACAGAAACACACCTCGGTCATACTATTGCAGTTCTTAGGCGAAGCCCTGCACCGGTAGCTTCATCATCTCCGTCACCACGCCGTTGTGGTGACGAAACTCTCCTGTGAAGCTCTACTAGATCAAGAGCTCGTGGGACATCATCAAGCTGAACGTGTGCTGAACGCGAAGGTGACGTACGTTCGGTGCTTGATCGGTTGGATCGCGAAGAAGTTTGACTACATGAACCGTGTCACTAGACGCTTCCACTTTCGGTCTATGAGGGTACGTAGACACACTCTCCCCTCTCGTTGCTATGCTTCTAGTAGATAGATCTTGCATGATCGTAAGAAATTTTTGAAATACTACGCTCCCCAACAGTGTCATCATGAACCAGGTCTATGCGTAGATGATATGCACGAGTAGAACACAATGAGTTGTGGGCGATAAGAGCCATACTGCTTACCAGCATGTCATACTTTGGTTCGACGGTATTGTGAGATGAAGTGGCCCGGACCGACATTACGTGTACGCTTACGCGAGACTGGTTTCACCGTTATGAGCAGTCGTTTCTTAAAGGTGACTAGCGGGTGTCTGTCTCTCTCACTTTAGTTGAATTGAGTGTGGCTATGCCCGGTCCTTGTGAAGGTTAAAAGATCACATACTTGACAAAAAATCGTTGTGGTTTTGTATGCGTAGGTAAGATCGGTTCTTGCTAAGCCCGTAGCAGCCACGTAAAACTTGCAACAACAAAGTAGAGGACGTCTAACTTGTTTTTGCAGGGCATGTTGTGATGTGATATGGTCAAGACATGATGAGTTATACGTTATTGTATGAGATGATCATGTTTTGTAAAGTTATCGGCAACTGGCAGGAGCCATATGGTTGTCGCTTTATTGTATGAAATACACTCGCCATGTAATTGCTTTACTTTATCACTAAGCGGTAGCGATAGTCGTGGAAGCAATAGTTGGTGAGACGACAACGATGCTACGATGGAGATCAAGGTGTCGCGTCGGTGATGATGATGATCATGACGGTGCCTTGGAGATGGAGATCAAAAGCACAAGATGATGATGGCCATATCATGTCACATATTTTGATTGCATGTGATGTTTATCTTATTATGCTTCTTATTTTGCTTAGTACGACGATAGCATTATAAGATGATCCCTTACAAAATTTCAAGGTACAAGTGTTCTCCCTGAGTATGCACCATTGCGAAAGTTCATCGTGCCGAGACACCACGTGATGATCGGGTGTGATAAGCTCTATGTTCACATACAACGGGTGTAAGCCAGTTTTGCACACGCAGAATACTCGGGTTAAAGTTGACGAGCCTAGCATGTACAGACATGGCCTCAGAACACTGGAGACCGAAAGGTCGAGCATGAATCATATAGTAGATATGATCAACATAAGATGTTCACCATTGAAAACTACTCCATCTCACGTGATGATCGGACATGGTTTAGTTGATTTGGATCACGTGATCATTTAGATGACCAGAGGGATGTCTATCTAAGTGGGAGTTCTTTAGTAATATGATTAATTGAACTTTAATTTATCATGAACTTAGTCCTGATAGTTTTTGCATATCTATGTTATTGTAGATCAATGTCATGTGCTATCGTTCCTTTGAATTTTAATGCATTCCTAGAGAAAGCTAAGTTGAAAGATGATGGTAGCAATTACACGGACTGGGTCCGTAACTTGAGGATTAATTGCCGCATAGAAAAATTATGTCCTTGAAGCACCGCTAGGTGACAAGCCCCCTCCCGCTAATGTAGACACTTTGAACGTCTGGCAGACGTGGTCTGATGACTACACGATAGTTCAGTGTGCCATGCTTTACGGCTTAGAATCGGGACTTCAACGACGTTTTGAACGTCATGGAGCATATGAGATGTTCCAGGAGTTGAAGTTAATATTTCAAGCAAATGCCCGTATTGAGAAATATGAGATTTCCAATAAATTCTACAGCTGCAAGATGGAGGAGAATAGTTCTATCAGTGAACACTTGTTCAGAATGTCTGGGTACTACAATCATATGAATCTACTTGGATGCAAAGTTGACGAAGATAGTGTTATGGATAGATTTCTTCAATCACTCCCACCAAGCTATAAAGGCTTTGTGATGAACTATAACATGCAAGGGATGCAGAAGACAATTCTCGAGCTTTGAGCATAAAGGTAGAAATCAAAAAGGAGCATCAAGTGTTGATGGTTAACAAGACCACTAGTTTCAAGAAAAAGGGCAAGGGAAAGAAGGGTAACTTCAAGAAGAATAGCAAGACAGTTGCTACTCCCACGAAGAAACCCAAGTTTGGAGCCAAGCCTGAAACTGAGTGCTTCTGCTGCAAAGGGACTGGACACTGGAAGCCGAACTGCCCCAAGTATTTGGCGGATAAGAAGGATGGCAAGGTGAACAAAGGTATATGTGATATACATGTTATTGATGTGTACCTTACTAATGCTCGTAGTAGCACCTAGGTATTTGATACCGGTTCGGTTGCTAATATTTGTAACTCGAAACATGGACTACGGATTAAATGAAGATTGGCTAAGGACGAGGTGACGATGCGCGTGGGAAATGGTTCCAAAGTCGATGTGATCGCCGTCGACACGCTACCCCTACATCTACCTTCGGGATTAGTTTTAGACCTGAATAATTGTTATTTGGTGCCAGCGTTAAGCATGAACATTATATCTGGATCTTGTTTATTGCGAGACGGTTATTCATTTAAATCTGAGAATAATGGTTGTTCTATTTATGTGAGTAATATCTTGTATGGTCATGCACCCTTAAAGAGTGGTATATTCTTATTGGATCTCGATCGTAGTGATACACATATTCATAATATCGAAGCCAAAAGATGCAAGGTTAATAATGATAGTGCAACTTATTTGTGGCACTGCCGTTTAGGTCATATTGGTGTAAAGCGCATGAAGAAACTCCATAGTGATGGACTTTTGGAATCACTTGATTATGAATCACTTGGTGCTTGCGAACCATGCCTCATGGGCAAGATGACTAAAACTCCGTTCTTCGGAACAATGGAGCGAGCAACAGATTTGTTGGAAATCATACATACTGATGTATGTGGACCGATGAGTGTTGAAGCTCGCAGCGGGTATTGTTATTTTCTGACCTTCACTGATGATTTGAGCAGATATGGGTATATCTACTTGATGAAATAGAAGTCTGAAACATTTGAAAAGTTCAAAGAATTTCAGAGTGAAGTAGAGAATCATCGTAACAAGAAAATAAAGTTTCTACGATTTGATCGTGGAGGTGAATATTTGAGTTATGAGTTTGGTCGTCATTTTAAACAATGTGGAATAGTTTCACAACTCACGCCACTTGGAACACCACAGCGTAATGGTGTGTCCGAACGTCGTAACCGTACTTTATTAGATATGGTGCGGTCTATGATGTCTCTTACCAATTTACCACTATCGTTTTGGGGTTATGCTTTAGAGACAGCTGCATTCACGTTAAATAGGGCACCATCTAAATCCGTTGAGACGACACCTTATGAACTGTGGTTTGGCAAGAAACTGAAGTTGTCGTTTCTTAAAGTTTGGGGTTGCGATGCTTATGTGAAAAAGCTTCAACCTGATAAGCTCGAACCCAAGTCGGAGAAATGTGTCTTCATAGGATACCCAAAGAAGACTGTTGGGTACACCTTCTATCACAGATCCAAAGGCAAGATATTCGTTGCTAAGAATGGATCCTTTCTAGAGAAGGAGTTTCTCTCGAAAGAAGTGAGTGGGAGAAAAGTGGAACTTGATGAGGAAATTGTACCTTCTCCTGAATTGGAAAGTAGTACATCACAGAAACTGGTTCCAGTGATTCCTACACCAATTAGTGAGGAAGCTAATGATGATGATCATGAAACTTCGGATCAAGTTTTTGCTGAACTTCATAGATCAACCAGAGTACTTTTCGCACCAAAGTGGTACGGCAACCCAGTTCTGGAAGTCATGTTACTAGACCATGATGAACCTATGAACTATGAGGAAGCGATGATGAGCCCAGATTCCGCAAAATGGCTTCAGGCCATGAAATCTGAGATGGAATCCATGTATGAGAACAAAGTGTGGACTTTGGTTGACTTTCCCGATGATCAGCAAGCCATCGAAAGTAAATGTTTGTAATGCCCCGGATGTAATACTTTCCCTTTTGGGCATATAATATATCTCCGGCTTCATCTATTCCATTTCGGGTTCTTTGTCTTTCGGGTGTTCGTCGTTGTGTTGTGTGCGTGTGTGGCATTCATTCATATCATGTAGACATGTGCATCGCATTGCAGTTGTGTTGTCGGTTGCATCCGGTTCCACGCATTCCTTCCCGTTGTCCGTTTCCCGTTCCGGAGCTCCCTCACGTGTCCGTGGCGTCCCATAGACCTACTTTGGTGTTTGGCCGGGTAATATTACCGGTTTGGCGCGAGACTTGTCGTGTGTTGTTGCTTTGGCGTGTGTAACCTGCCTGTCAAATCTCGTCGCGTTTGGAATCCGTTTGCTATCCCAACAGTTATTCGTGTGGGCTCAAAGTGCCTCCACTTTGTGGCCCAAGACATCCCTCCAACAGCCCATTTCCCTCCTCTTGGCCCATCCAAACTCCCCTCGCGATCGGATCCGTCGGATCGCGATCGGAGGGCTCCTAAACACCTAAAAACCCTAACCCTAGCAGATCTGATATTTATAGACCCCCCTAGGTCCATTTTGGGCATCCCTAACCT
>LR738716.1:57921620-57982866 GCA_902687465.1 Secale cereale
TTGCCAGCTATTGCAGAAGGTTCGTTGAGAACTTCTCCAAGATTGCCAAGCCTCTTTCCAACTTGCTTCAGAAGAATGTCAAATACTTTTGGTCTCCAGAGTGTGAAGTGGCATTCAAAACTCTCAAAGAAAAGCTCGTCTCTGCTCCAGTTCTGACTCCTCCAGATGAATCCAAGCCCTATGAAGTATTCTGTGATGCTTCTCTTCAAGGTCTTGGTGGTGTGCTTATGCAAGATAAGAGAATTGTGGCATATACTTCTCGTCAGCTCAAGCCAAGTGAGAAGAACTATCCCACACATGATCTCGAGCTAGCAGCTGTGGTACATGCTTTGATTACGTGGAGACATCTATTGTTGGGCAGAAAGGTCGACATCTTCACTGATCACAAGAGCTTGAAGTACATCTTCACACAGCCGCATCTGAACCTCCGCCAGACTCGTTGGGTTGAAATGATCCAAGAGTATGATCCCAGCATTGAATACACTCCTGGCAAGGCGAATGTGATTGCAGATGCTTTGAGCAGAAAGGCATATTGCAACAGCCTTCTTATCAAGCCGTGCCAGCCTGAGCTTTGTGAAGCATTCAGGAAACTCAACCTTCAAGTTGTTCCACAGGGTTTTCTTGCAAATCTTCAAATTGCTCCTACCTTGGAAGATCAGGTCCGTGAGGCCCAACTCAGGGATACCATGGTGAAGAAGGTGAAACATGGTATTGCAAAGGGCACTTCAAAATACAAGTGCTTTCGTGTTAATGAGAGAGATACCTTGTTCTTCGAAACAAGACTCGTTGTTCCCGAAGGTGATCTCAGGAAGCTCATAATGGAAGAAGCACATGATTCTCTCCTTTCCATTCATCCTGGCAGTTCCAAGATGTACCAAGACCTCAAGCAGTCTTACTGGTGGACACGCATGAAAAGGGAGATTGCCCAATTCGTGAATGAATGTGATGTTTGCAGAAGAGTGAAAGCAGAACATCAACGTCCAGCCGGTCTTCTCCAACCTCTTCCTATTTCCGAGTGGAAGTTCGACCACATTGAAATGGACTTCGTCACTGGCTTTCCTAAATCCAAGAGAGGGAATGATTCTATCTTCGTGGTGATTGACAAGCTTACCAAAGTCGCTCACTTCCTGCCAGTCAAAGAATCAATCAATGCAGCTCAATTGGCAGAGCTGTACACTTCCAGAATTGTGTCTTTACATGGCATTCCTCAAGTCATATCCTCAGACCGTGGAAGTTTGTTCACTTCAAGGTTCTGGGACTCCTTTCAGTCCGCCATGGGCACTAAGATCAGGTTCAGCACTGCTTTTCACCCTTAGACTAGTGGTCAAGTCGAGCGAGTGAATCAAATTCTAGAAGACATGCTCAGAGCCTGTGTCATATCTTTCGGCATGAAATGGGAAGACTCCTTCCATTTGCCGAGTTCTCTTACAACAACAGCTTTCAAGCAAGTGCAGGCAAAGCTCCGTTTGAAATCCTCTATGGCAGAAAGTGCCGTACCCCTCTCAACTGGTCTGAAACATGCGAACGTCAACTTCTTGGCAATGACTTGATCTCAGAAGCCGAAGAAATGTGCAAAGTCATACGTGAGAATCTCAAGGCCGCTCAGTCGCGTCAGAAGAGCTACTATGACGGAAAGCATCGAGATTTGGCTTTCAACATTGGTGATCATGTCTATCTCCGTGTGTCTCCGATGAAAGGCACCCAAAGATTCGGTATCAAAGGAAAGCTTGCTCCTAGATACGTCGGGCCTTTCAAGATTCTTGGCAAAAGAGGCGACCTAGCCTATCAACTTGAGCTCCCTCCCAACTTCGCCAATGTTCATGATGTGTTCCATGTGTCTCAACTCCGCAAATGCTTCAAGGCACCTGAGCGCATGATTCCGTTTGAAGAGATTGATCTTCAACAAGACTTGTCCTACCGAGAGCATCCAGTTGCTATTCTCGAAGAAACCGAGTGCAAGACCCGCAACAAGTCCATCAAATTCTTGAAAGTCAAGTGGTCACATCACACCGACCGAGAGGCTACGTGGGAACGAGAAGATCATCTTCGTTCCGAGTACCCTTCCTTTTTCCAGTCCTAGATCTCGGGACGAGATCTTTTTGTAGTAGAGGAGAGTTTGTAATGCCCCAGATGTAATACTTTCCCTTCTGGGCATATAATATATCTCCGGCTTCATCTATTCCATTTCGGGTTCTTTGTCTTTCGGGTGTTCGTCGTTGTGTTGTGTGCGTGTGTGGCATTCATTCATATCATGTAGACATGTGCATCGCATTGCAGTTGTGTTGTCGGTTGCATCCGGTTCCACGCGTTCCTTCCCGTTGTCCGTTTCGCGTTCCGGAGCTCCCTCACGTGTCCGTGGCGTCCCATAGACCTACTTTGGTGTTTGGCCGGGTAACGTTACCGGTTTGGCGCGAGACTTGTCGTGTGTTGTTGCTTTGGCGTGTGTAACCTGCCTGTCAAATCTCGTCGCGTTTGGAGTCCGTTTGCTATCCCAACAGTTATTCGTGTGGGCTCAAAGTGCCTCCACTTTGTGGCCCAAGACATCCCTCCAATAGCCCATTTCCCTCCTCTTGGCCCATCCTAACTCCCCTCGCGATCGGATCCGTCGAATCGCGATCGGAGGGCTCCTAAACACCTAAAAACCCTAACCCTAGCAGATCTGATATTTATAGACCCCCCTAGGTCCATTTTGGGCATCCCTAACCTCTAGCTTCTCCTCCCCTATTTTTTTGGATCCAACCAGCCCCTCACTGCCACTTCGATCCTCCCCTCGAAGCAGCAGCCGAGCCGCCGCCGTCGCGCTTGGGAACGTCGCCCGCGACCAACCCTCGATCCGATCTGGATCCCGCAGGTCAACGCGCATCGAGGCTCCAGTCCTGGCGCCAGGCTTCGATCGCCAGCCTCCCGAGGCTCCGCAGCCCAGCTCCTCCCGGGCTTCGCCCCTGGACCACTTCGCCGCCGAAGCCGCCTGGGCCGCCCCGAGCCGCGTCGCCCTGCTCCATCCGACCGGGCCCCGAGCCAGCGGTCGGGCCGAGGCCTCCTCCCATCACCAGATTCCCGCGCGGGCCGCGACCGCCAGCCCCCGCACCGCCTCTCCACGCTCGCCGTTGACCGCACCAGCTGGGCCGCCCCAGCCGCCTCCTCGTCAGGCCGCCGCCTCTGCCAGGGCCCAGCCACCGCATCCGCCGAGCGGGCCGCCACTCCAGCGCCGGCCCTCCTCCTCGCGGGCCGTTCGCCAGATCCGTCTTCGCCCTGCCCCAGCCGCGCCAGATCCGTGGGCCCGAGCCCATTCATCTCCCAGATCTGAGGTTGACTTCAAATCCTCCTAGTCCCCTGTTTTGTGTTGTCTGATGCACTTTTCAAACAGCTATAACTTTTTGTGTGGATGTCCGTTTTGCGCAAATAGCATGTCCAGACGTTCGTGGTGATTAGCACTGCGTTTTATCTTTTTGTGTCATGCATGTTAGAGATCATCTAGGTGCTTGTTTTTCTGTTGCAATAGTGCATCCCGATATAAACTGCTGCTATGTGATGTATTTATGCCATCTTTGCTATGTGATAACTCTTAGCTCGTTTATCCGATTGATGCAAATGACATGTCCACGTGTTCGTCTTGCCATGCTTTACATGTTGCTTGTGATAGGTTGCATGATAGATTTATTCTTGTCATGGTTATCTTCGTTGCAAAGTGCCTTGTGGCTGTGATGTTGTTTCACTTGTTATGAAATGCCATCTTGTTGAGCTCATTGCTATCGTTGTGTTTATCTCCATGATGCATGCTTGTATGTTTCGGAATCACCATCATGTGTACTTTGATGTGGTGCTTACCACTTGCCATGTTTAGTTTCGAGGTGACTTAAACTTGCTCTTTTAGATGCCATGATGAAACTGCTGTTTTAACACAGTGGTTTTTTCACTAAGTCTGAAATCTGTAACATTCCGATGCCATGTTTGCTTGCTGCTCTAGGACAAACCATGATAGTTTTGGAGTGGATCTTGATGGTTCCTTGTAGTATATATTGTTGGCTTTCCATTCATGTTCTCACATGTTTATTTAAGTGGCTGTAGCATGTTTAACTTTGTCTCCAAAGTTTCAATAAAATTCTGCTGTCAGAATTTTATTGTCAAGTTCAATATGTCCAAGCTTGTTGCTATTGAACCGTGGCTCCTTTGGGGGTGCACCTTTGGACTTATTTGCTGTAGGATATGTCTAGTTTATGTTCATGCTCTTTGCCATGGTGTTTGAGTGTTGTAGCTTATTTTTCTAGTGCTCCGAAGTTGCTATGTTGCTGTAATTTTCAGCTTTCGCTCATTTCTTGTTTCGGGCATAACTTTTAGCCCGTAGCTCCGTTTTCAGCGAGTCTTATATGAAACTTGATTGACTTTCCGTGTAGATTCATAATATCTTATTGTTATCATGTTTTGAGGTGATTTGCTTGAGTGCTATTTTCCGTGCTCCGTGTGCTCCCTTAGTGCATCCATCATGCATCCATCATTTTGGTGTGCGCATTGCATCTTGTTGATTCGTGCCTTGTGTGATTGTATTGCTTAGATCCGGAAGCTGAGACCGAGTACGAGTACGGGCACGAGGTTACCAACGAGGTTGAGCACGAGGACCCTTCTTACGATCCGAACGACTTCACTTCAGGCAAGATGACCGAACCCCGATAACATTACTATCTTTGCCTATTGCTAGTAGTTCCGCTCTATAGTTTTGCCTTGATGCCCATGTTCTTCCTGTCAGCCTCCTACTTGTAACCATGTCCATGTTTAACCACCCTACCTATGCAAACCGTTGGTTGGCTAAGTACGCTTCGCTCAGCCCGTCTTATAGCATTGCTAGTTGCAGGTGAAGATCGAAGATGCTTGCTTCATGTTGAAGTTTTTTTGGGTTATATCACACTATATAAATGCTTAAAATGAAATCATCTATATATTGGCAAGGGTGGAAGGCTAAGCCTTTTGCTTGGTGATTTGTTCCACTCATGCCGTTAGGAACCGTATATACCGGTGTTATGTTCCTTGATTATGCGTTCCTAACACGGTTGGGGTGTATGAGACCCCCTTGATAAACCGCTAAGTGCTAAGTCTTTTCCAGCAAGTCCCAACATTGGTACTATTTGCCTAATAACAAATTAAACTTGCATAGGGAGTAATTAACCCTCTTTCTTAATCAACAACCCCGGGCCAGTGCTCCACATGAGTGTTGGTCCGAAACGAGCAGACCGCGGGGCCGCCTTGGGGCAACCCAAGGTATCTGGCATACACCTGTAGGATGACTCATCCGGTCGTGTCCTGAGACTTAGATACGCGCGGCTACTATCAGGGTGTCGACACGCCGGGAGGATTTGCTGGATTAGCCTTACCTTAGTTCGGAGTATCTTGAGCACGGGATTCCGAGAATATTCGGGTCTTCCCACTTTGGAGTTGCGACTCCGCGGATCGTGGGCTTGTAATGGGTCAAGTTGGAACACCCCTGCAGGGTTATGAACTTTCGAAAGCCGTGCCCGCGGTTGTGTGGCAGATGGGAGCTTGTTAATATCCGGTTGTAGATAACTTGACACAATGTTTCAATACACTACCAGCGTGTGTACCGTGACTGTCAATTTCCGAATAGGGATTCGGGAGTTGAACATGGTGGGGTTATGTTTGTTGAGCTTTAGCTAGGATCACTTCGTGATCATCTCTCGACCAAGGCTTTCTCTTCTCGCACTCTCTCACGTAAGCTAGTTGCTAGTTGCTTCTGCAGACACTTATTCTTTTCTTCAGCCTTATCCTCTCCCAAGGTTTAAATAGTCTTGTTACCCGGGAGCGGGATTGCTGAGTCCTCTGTGGCTCACAGTTACTTCACCACACCCGATGCAGGTCCAGTGGTGAGCTATCCAGGTGATGGCACCAAGCTTGACTGGGAGTATGACGAGGAGCGTAGCCGTTACTATGTTCGTTATCCTGATGATCAGTAGTGGAGACTTCTACTAGGATTCGATCCGGCCCGTGGATTTAAATTATGTTTGGTATCTTGTCATTTGGATTTTACCCTTAGAGGGCTGTGATGTTTTAATGTATGATGATTGAGACATGTATTGTATTTGTGTGAAGTGGCGAGTGTAAGCCAACTATTTTATGTTTTCCATCCCCTTCTTTTACATGAGTTGTGCAAAGACACCAGACTTGCGATCATTCCAGCATGGGGTTAAGTCTCTAAGTCGTGCCTCGACACGTAGGAGATTTAGTCCCATCCTGGGCATTACATGGATCTTCAAGAGGAAGACCGACGCTGACGATAATGTTACTGTTTACAAAGCTCGACTAGTTGTGAAAGGTTTTCGACTAGTTCAAGGAGTTGAGTACAATGAGACTTTCTCACCCGTAGCGATGCTTAAGTCTGTCCGAATCATGTTAGCAATTGCCACATTTTATGATTATGAAATCTGGCAAATGGATGTCAAAACTGCATTCCTAAATGGATATCTCAAAGAAGAGTTATATATGATGCAACCAGAAGGTTTTGTCGATCCTAAAGGTGCTAACAAAGTGTGCAAGCTCCAACGATCCATCTATGGACTAGTGCAAGCATCTCGGAGTTGGAATATATGCTTTGATGAGGTGATCAAAGCATATGGTTTTATACAAACTTTTGGAGAAGCCTGTATTTACAAGAAAGTGAGTGGGAGCTCTGTAGCATTTCTGATATTATATGTGGATGACATATTGTTGATTGGAAATGATATAGAATTTCTGGATAGCATAAAAGGATACTTGAATACGATTTTTTCAATGAAAGACCTTGGTGAAGCTGCTTACATATTAGGCATCAAGATCTATATAGATAGATCAAGACGCTTAATTGGACTTTCACAAAGCACATACCTTGATAAAGTTTTGAAGAAGTTCAAAATGGATCAGTCAAAGAAAGGGTTCTTGGCTGTGTTACAAGGTGTGAAGTTGAGTAAGACTCAATGCCCGACCACTACAGCAGATAGAGAGAAAATGAAAGTCATTCCCTATGCCTCAGCCATAGGATCTATCATGTATGCAATGTTGTGTACCAGACCTGATGTGTGCCTTGCTATAAGTTTAGCAGGGAGGTACCAAAGTAATCCAGGAGTGGATAACTGCACAGCGTTCAAGAACATCCTGAAGTTCCTGAAAAGGACAAAGGATATGTTTCTCGTTTATGGAGATGACAAAGAGCTCGTCGTAAACGGTTACGTCGATTCAAGCTTTGACACTGATCTGGATGACTCTAAGTCACAAACCGGATATGTATTTTTATTAAACAGTGGAGCTGTCAGTTGGTGCATTCCAAGCCGAGCGTCGTGGCGGGATCTACGTGTGAAGCGGAATACATAGCTGCTTCGGAAGCAGCAAATGAAGGAGTCTGGATGAAGGAGTTCATATCCGATCTAGGTGTAATACCTAGTGCATCGGGTCCAATGAAAATCTTTTGTGACACCACTGGAGCAATAGCCTTGGCGAAGGAATCCAGGTTTCACAAGAGAACAAAGCACATCAAAAGATGCTTCAATTCCATCCGCGATCAAGTCAAGGAGGGAGACATAGAAATTTGCAAGATACATACGGATCAGAATGTTGCAGACCCGTTGACTAAGCCTCTTCCACGAGAAAAACATGATAAGCACCAAGACTCCATGGGTGTTAGAATCATTACTATGTAATCTAGATTATTGACTCTAGTTCAAGTGGGAGACTGAAGGAAATATGCCCTAGAGGCAATAATAAAGATGTTATTTGTATTTCCTTATATCATGATGAATGTCTTTTATTCATGCTAGAATTGTATTAACCGGAAACTTAGTACATGTGTGAATACATAGGCAAAACAATATGTCCCTAGTATGCCTCTAGTGGACTAGCTCATTGATTAAAGATGGTTATGTTTCCTAACCATAGACATGAGTTGTCATTTGATCAACGAGATCACATCATTAGGAGAATGATGTGATGGATTAGACCCATCCGTTAGCTTAGCACTATGATCGTTTAGTTTTACTCCTATTACTTTCTTCATGACTTATACATGTTCCTATGACTATGAGATTATGCAACTCCCGAATACCGGAGGAACATCTTGTGTGCTATCAAACATCACAACATAACTGGGTGATTATAAAGATGTTCTACAGGTGTCTCTGAAAGTGTTCGTGGTGTTGGCATAGATCAAGAATAGGATTTGTCACTCCAAGTGTCGGAGAGGTATCTCTGGGCCCCCTCTGTAATACGCATCATAATAAGCCTTGCAAGCAAATGACTAATGAGTTAGTCACAAGATGATGTATTACGGAACAAGTAAAGAGACTTGCCGGTAACGAGATTGAACTAGGTATTGAGATACCGACGATCGAATCTCGGGCAAGTAACATACCGTTGACAAAAGGAACAACATATGTTGTTATGCGGTTTGACCGATAAAGATCTTGGTAGAATTTGTAGGAGCCAATATGAGCATCCAGGTTCCGCTATTGGTTATTTACCGGAGATGAGTCTTGGTCATTTCTACATAGTTCTCGAACCCGTAGGGTCCGCACACATAACGTTTGATGACGATCAGAATTACGAGTTTATGAGTTTTGATGTACCGAAGGTAGTTTGGAGTCCCGGATGAGATCACATACATGACGAGGAGTCTCGGGATGTCTGAGACATAAAGATTGATATATTGGACGGTCACATTCGGACACCGGAAGTGTTCCGGGTGATTTCGGAGATAACCGGAGTGCCGGAGGGGTTACCGGAACCCCCCGGGGAAGTATTGGGCCCTAGTGGACTTTAGGGAAGAGAGAGGGCAGCAGCCCAGGAGGTGGCGCGCCCCCTCCCAAGGGGAGTCCAAATTGGACTAGGGGAGAGGGCGCGGCCCCTCTTTCCCTCTCCCTCCCCCTCTCCTTCCTTCCTCCTAGGAAAGGGGAGAACTAGTCCTACTAAGAAGAGGACTCCTCCTCTCCTTGGCGCGCCTAGGGCCGGCCGGCCCTCCTTCCCTTGCTCCTTTATATACAGGGGCAGGAGGGCACTTCCAGACACATAAGTTGATCAAGTTGATCTCTCCCAACCGTGTGCGGTGCCCCCCTCCACAGAAACACACCTCGGTCATACTATTGTAGCGCTTAGGCGAAGCCCTGCACCGGTAGCTTCATCATCTCCGTCGCCATGCCATCATGCTGACGAAACTCTCACGTGAAGCTCTACTGGATCAAGAGCTCGTGGTACGCCATCAAGCTGAACGTGTGCTGAACGCGGAGGTGTCGTACATTCGGTGCTTGATCGGTTGGACCGTGAAGAAGTTCGACTACATCAACCGCGTCACTAGACGCTTCTGCTTTCGGTCTACAAGGGTATGTAGACACACTCTCCCCTCTCGTTGCTATGCTTCTAGTAGATAGATCTTGCGTGATCATAGGAAATTTTTGAAATACTATGTTCCCCAACATATATATACCCCTCCACCTCTTCTTCCTCGTAGAGGAGAGCATCAGAACGTGCCTACACTTCCACTATTCATTTTTTTAGAGAGAACCACCTACTCATGTTGAGATCAAGAGATTCCAATCCTACCATTTGAACTTTGATTTATAGCCTTGCCCAATTTGCTTTCCAATCAAATCCTTCTTCCACCATATCTAAGTCTGTGAGATAGAGTTGAGTGTTGGGGAGACTATCATTTGAAGCACAAGAGCAAGAGTTCATCATCAACACCGTCTATTACGTTTCGGAGAGTGGCGTCTCCTAGATTGGTTAGGTGTCGCTTGGGAGCCTTCGACATGATGTGGAGTTGAACCAAGAAGTTTGTAAGGGCAAGGAGATTGCCTACTTCATGAAGATCTACCCGAGTGAGGCAAGTCCTTCGTGGACAATGGCCATGGTGGGATAGACAAGATTGCTTCTTCATGGATCCTTCGTGGGTGGAGCCCTCCGTTGACTTGCGCAGCTGTTACCCTTCGTGGGTTGAAATCTCCATCAACCGCCTATCGGAACCACGCCAAAAATCATCGTGTCCCCACTGTGTTTGCCTTTCTCCAAACCCTTCTAGACATACCTTCAATCCTACAAGCGATATCAAAGCTTTGGTCTTCGTAAGCCTTGGTTTCCATTGATTTGGTCACCACAACCTTGGTATCACAACCTAGGAGAGTATGTCGTCTAGTGAGGGTAGTTGTCATTGTATAGGTCTATAATTTGATGGTATGAACTTTGCTAGTTGGAAGCTTAAGATGAAAATGCATATTCTTGGTCATAACCCCACCGTTTGGGTTGTTGTTCGTATTGGCTTGTGATGATTGCTAGGACTACATCGATTTTTCCCCAAAGAGGAAGTGATGATGCAGTATAGTAGCATTAGGTATTTCCCTCAGTGATGAAACCAAGGTTATCGAACCAGTAGGAGAACCAAGCAACACAACGTAAACAACACCTGCACACAATTAACAAATACTCGCAACCCGACGTGTAAAAGGAGTTGTCAATCCCTTTCGGGTAACGAACGTGATAGAGCTGTAAATATTGATAGATCGAACGCCAAATAAGATAAATTGCAGCAAGGTATTTTTGGGGTTTATGGTTTAATAGATATGAAAATAAAAGCGAAGGAAAATAGATCGCAAAGGCAAATAATATGAGAAAGAGACCCGGAGGCCGTAGATTTCACTAGTGACTTCTCTCGAGAAAATAGCAAATGGTGGGAAAACAATTACTGTTGGGCAATTGATAGAACTTCAAATAATTATGATGATATCCAGGCAATGATTATTATATAGGCATCACGTCCAAGATTAGTAGACCGACTCCTACCTGCATCTACTACTATTACTCCACACATCGACCGCTATCCAGCATGCATCTAGTGTATTAAGTCCATGGAGAAACAGACTAATGCAATAAGAACGATGACATGATGTAGACAAGATCTATTCATGTAGAAATAGACCCCATCGTTTTATCCTTAGTAGCAATGATACATACATGTCGGTTCCCTTTCTGTCACTGGGATCAAGCACCGTAAGATCGAACCCACTACAAAGCACCTCTTCCCATTGCAAGATAAATAGATCAAGTTGGCCAAACAAAACCCAAATATGGGAGAAGAAATACGAGGCTATAAGAAATCATGCATACAAGAGATCAATGAAGACTCAAATAACTTTCATGGATATAAAAAGATAGATCTGATCATAAACTCAAAGTTCATCGGATCCCAACAAACACACCGCAAAAGAGTTACATCATATGGATCTCCAAGAGACCATTGTATTGATAATCAAAAGAGAGAGAAAGAGGAAGCCATCTAGCTACTAACTATGGACCCGTAGGTCTACAAGGAACTACTCACACATCATCAGAGAGGCACGAATGGAGATGGTGAACCCCTCCGTGATGGTGTCTAGATTGGATCTGGTGGTTCTGGACTCTGCGGCGGCTGGAAAAGAATTTCGTTGACTCCTCTAGGGTTTCTGGAATATTAGAGTATTTATAGAGCAAAGAGGCGGTGCGGGAGGCCACCGAGGTGGGCACAACTTACCTGGGAGTGCCAGGGGGGCCTGGCGAGCCCTGGTGGGTTGTACCCCCCCCTTGGGGTACCCCCCTGGTGCAGCTCTGGCCCATTGGGTGTCTTCTGGCCGATAAAAAATCTCAAAAAAGTTTCGTAGTGTTTGGACATGTTTGATATTGATTTCCTGCGATGTAAAAAACATGCAGAAAACATCAACTGGTACTTATCACTATGTCAATAGGTTAGTACCAAAAAATGATATAAAAGGACTATAAAATGATTGTAAAACTTCCAAGAATGAAAATATAACAGCATGGAACAATCAAAAGTTATAGATACGTTGGAGACGTATCAGCATCCCCAAGCTTAATTCATGCTCGTCCTCGAGTAGGTAAATGAGAAAACATAATTTTTTATGTGGAATGTTACCTATCATGTCATATCATATTCTTTTCTTTATGGCATGGACATTTGGACTTTTATATGGTTCAAAGCAATAGTCTAGTTTTGACATGAGATGAAATACTCAAACATATCAACAAGCAACCACGTCCTTCGAAATATCAATGCTAAAATAAGTTATCCGTAGCCCATCATGCTCAACCATTGATACATTCATGAAACACACTCGCATATTAGTTACACCCAATTCTCAAGTACGATCATAGTGTTTCCTAGTTGGTGCTTTATAAGAGAAGATGGAGACTCAAATTCAAAATAATTGCATAAGTAAAAGAAAGGCCCTTCACAGAGGGAAGTAGGGATTTGTAGAGGTGCGAGAGCTCAAAGCTTAATTTGAGAGATAAAATATTTTGGGAGGTGTACTTTTCCCACCAACGAAAACAACTTGAGGTTCCCAACACTTTCCATGCTAGATATATCATAGGCAGTTCCCAAACATAAAATAAAGTTTATTCCTTTTCCACCAGACTTTCATAAGCCATGGCTAGCCGAATCCACGGTTGCCTTCCATACCAACACTTTCCAAGGAATTTATTATTTGACAACATAAAGTAAATTTGTTTTTCATTTCGGGACTGGGCATCCCCAATACCTTTGCCTTACTCTCGTGCAATGATAAGTGAATAAACACTCATCGTGAGAATAACACATCTAGCATGGAAAATATTGGCCACCCCTCACCGCCTCGTGAGAGGTACGGGCACACAAAAGGGAAATTTATTTTGAAAATTAGAGATGGAACATACAAATTTGCTTAGAATGGCAAGGGAATACCGCATATAGGTAGGTATGGTGGACTCATGTGGCAAAATCGGGATAAGGGATTTTGGATGCACAAGTAGTGATCGTACTTAGTGCAAAATGAAGGCTAGCAAAAGACTGGGAAGCGACCAACCATGAAACAAATAATCTCATAAGCGAGCATTGAGCATAAATAACACCGAATAATGCACCACAAGTAGGATGTAATTTCATTGCATGATTATTGACTTCCGTGCTTGCATAAGGAATCACAAACTTTAAGCTAATATTCTTACTAAAGCATAATTACTCATTAAAATGACTCACATATCATATCATCATGTCTCAAAACTATTACAAGGAATCAAGTTTATGTTATCCAATGATCCATGAAAGTTTGTATTATATCCTTCTTGGATATCTATCACTTTGGAACTAATTTTCATGTGTTGCTTTTGATAAGCTCAAATAAATATAAGTGAAGATCATGAGCATAATTTTTTCCTTTCTCTCAAAATAATTTAACTGAAGCAAGAGACAATTTCTTAAAAATTTACTAACTCTCAAATAAATCTAAGTGAAACAAGAGAGTATTTCTTCAAAAATGCTAAAGCACACCGTGCTCAAAAAGATATAAGTGAAGCACTAGAGCAAATCCATAGCTCATAAAAATTTAAGTGAAGCATAGAGAGCTATTCTAACAAGTCATGGAATAATTTTGGCTCTCTCTAATAGGTGTGTACAGCAAGGATTGATGATTTAAAAAGCAACACAAAATAAGCAAATACTCATATCATACAAGACACTCCAAGCAAAACACATATCATGTGGCGAATAAAAATATAGTTTCAAGTAAAATACCGATGGTCGTTAGAAGAAAGAGGGGATGCCACTCAGGGGGCATCCTCAAGCTTAGTTGCTTGATTAATGGCTTGGGATGCCGGGGCATCCCCAAGCTTAGACTCTTCTTACTCCTTATTCCTTCATCCATCTTAAGAAAACCCAAAACTCGAAAACTTCAATCACACAGAACTCAACAAAACTTTCGTGAGATCCATTAGTATAAGAAAACAAATCACTACTATAGGTAATGTTGTAAACCAATTCATATTTTTTATTTGTATTATATCTACTGCATTCTAACTTTTCTACGGCAAAAACTCATCAAAGACAATCATAGAATCATCAAAACAAGCACATAACACAATAAAAACAGAATATGTCAAAAACAGAATAGTCTGTAGTAATCTGGAAGTTTTGAATAATTTTGTAACTCTAAAAATCTTTAAAAACTAGGGAAATATGGAAAATTTGTATATTAATCTTCTGCAAAAAGAATCAACCAAAAAAGCACTTTTTTGTTAAAAATGAGAATTTTTCTCGTGAGCGCAAAAGTTTCTGTTTTTCAGTAAGATCAAATCTACTAACACCCAACATGATCCTAAGGCTTTGATTTGCACAAACCTTTATTCAAACCACAAAAACACATCTAAACAGAGGTATTAAAGGGTATTTTATTAAAAACGGCAAGGAAATCAAAAAGCGAAAAGATACAAGTTGGGTTGCCTCCCAACAAGCGCTATCGTTTTACGCCCTTAGCTAGGCATGATACCAAGGTTTCAAGTGTTGTCATCCTTGTTTTCCAATTCCTTAATCACACATTCTTTAAAGACTTAGCATATAATTCTTCGACAAAGATATTTCTTGGGACAAGATCAAAGAATTTGCTTTTGTAAAGAGGTCTTTCTATTATTTCAATAAAATCGGGGTGAATACTAATCATTTTAAGATCCCCTTTGTTATTACTAGAAGAAGACCCTTTATTCTTACGACCTTTTACTGGAGTTTTCTCAATAGTGTTGACGGAGGAAAACGCGGTACCCAAGTTACTAAGAATTTCTTCCAATTTATCAATCCGAGAAGGACTCTCTTCTATTGTTTCATTAACTATGGGTTCCTTCTCTTTTAGCAATTTAAAAACCTCACCAGCCTTAGATCCAAATTTATTAGCAAGATCATGCATCCTTTTGTCTAAAATTTCAATATGTTCTTTAGTAAGCATCCCCTTTTCAATAGCATCTAATCTTTTCATAACATGCTCAAGAGTCAAAGTTGTTTCATTAATAAGGATAATAAGAGGAGATACCATTAAAATTACCATAGCATTCAAGGCATCAAGAGGGGGACAACTTAAAAAATTCCTCTGGTAATGGTATCAAGAACAAATCTAAACCAAGTAGTGATTCCCACATAAAAATTTCAAAGAAGAACAATACTGGATTGCTTGTGAATAGATCAATTATTAGCGTTCCAAATCCGATACCACGCATCTTTTAGGCTTTCACCTCCTCTTTGCTTAAAGTTGAGAACTTCGTTCTCGGGGGTGCAAATGATGAGGGGAGCACTAGCCATGATGAAAGGACCCAAATAGATCTGGCAAGAAAAACGGCGAACGAAAAAGAGGGTGAATAAAACGGCAAATATTTGTGAAGTGGAGGAGATGAAAATGAGAGGCAAATGGCAAATAATGTAAATTGCGAGGAGATGAGATTTTTGATTAGGAACTTGGTATATGTTGAAGGTGCTCCCTCGCAACGGCGCGAGAAATTTCCTTTTGAAGACTTCTAGTACTACGTCAGTTTTTTCCCCAAAGAGGAAGGGATGATGCAGTATAACAGCGGTAGGTATTTCCCTCAGTGATGAAACCAAGGTTATCGAACCAGTACGATAACCAAGCAACACAACGTAAACAACACCTGCACACAAATAACAAATACTCGCAACCCGACGTGTGAAAGGGGTTGTCAATCCCTTTCGGGTAACAGACGTGATAGAGTTATAAATATTGATAGATCGAACACCAAATAAGATAAATTGCAACAAGGTATTTTTGGGGATTTCACTAGTGGCTTCTCTCGAGAAAAGAGCAAACGCTGGGAAAACAATTGCTGTTGGGCAATTTATAGAACTTCAAATAATTATGACGATATCCACGCAATGATCATTATATAGACATCACGTCCAAGATTAGTAGACCGACTCCTGCCTGCATCTACTACTATTACTTCACACATCGACCGCTATCCAACATGCATCTAGTGTATTAGGTTCATGGAGAAATGGAGTAATGCAATAATAACGATGACATGATGTAGACAAGATATATTTATGTAGAAATAGACCCCATAGTTTTATACCTAGTAGCAGCGATACGTACGTGTCGGTTCCCTTTCTGTCACTGGGATCAAGCACCGTAAGATCGAACCCACTACAAAGCACATCTTCCCATTGCAAGAAAAATAGATCAAGTTGGTTAAACAAAACCCAAATATCGGAGAAGAAATACGAGGCTATAAGAACTCATGCATATAAGAGATCAAAGAATATTCAAATAACTTTCATGGATATAAAAAGATAGATCTGATCATAAACTCAAAGTTCATCGGATCCCAACAAACACACCGCAAAAGAGTTACATCATATGGATCTCCAAGAGACCATTTTATTGATAATCAAAAGGGAGGGAGGAAGCCATCTAGCTACTAACAACGGACCCGTAGGTCTACAAGAAACTACTCACACATCATCGGAGAGGCACCAATGGAGATGGTGAACCCCTCCGTGATGGTGTCTAAATTGGATCTGGTGGTTCTGGACTCTCCGGCGGCTGGAGTAGAATTTCGTCGACTCCTCTAGGGTTTCTGGAATATCAGAGAATTCATAGAGCAAAGAGGCGGTGCGAGAGGCCAACGAGGTAGGCACAACCAACCTGGGCACCCCAGGGGGGCTTGGCGCGCCCTGGTGGGTTGTGCCCCCCTCGGGGCACGCCCAGGTGCAGCTCTGGCCTATAAAAATACTCCAAAAAGTTTCGCGGTGTTTATACTCTGTTTGATATTGATTTCCTGTGATGTAAAAAACATGCAGAAAACTGCAACTGGCACTTGGCACTATGTCAATAGGTTAGTACCAAAAATGATATAAAATGACTATAAAATGATTGTAAAATGTCCAAGAATGATAATATAATAGCATGGAACAATCAAAAATTATAAATACGTTGGAGACATATCAGCTTGCAAGGTGAATTCTTTGAGGATGCTAGAGAACCTGATCGTGAAACGACCGCGGAAGAATTGAAGATGTTACAATACAATGCTCAAGCTTGTGATATTCTCTTCAACGGTTTGTGCCACGAGGAATTCAATAAAATAAGCCGCCTTGAGAACGTAATGGAAATTTGGGATATTTTGGTTGATATGCACGAAGGTACCAAGTCTGTCAAGGAATCCAAGTTGGATGTGCTTCAAACTCAACTTGACAAGTTCAAGTTAAAGGATGGTGAAGGAGTTGTTGAAATGTACTCTAGGTTTGCTCTCATCACAAATGAGATTGCTAGATTAGAAACTGAAGAGATGACCGACAAGTTCATCATCAAGAAGATCCTTAGAGCCTTGGATGGAAAATATGATACCGTGTAAACATTGATCCAAATGATGCCCTAGCCGCGGGTCTCCAATCTTCTATATCTCAGACAAAATCACAAGCCATATCTTGCGCCACTGATCTCTAGATCAGCGGCACACGCAATGGGGCATCGCACAGGAGAGACTCGGCAGGTGGAGGATTTCATGGGCAAAAATCAAGGCACCGCGCCCCCACTTTCCCCACTAACCCACGTCGTTACCGCTTCTGCACGCGCACTCACAAATTCGAATCCCGAGATTTTCGGCGCAAATCAATCCGATTGATTACCCACGATTCCTTTTCTAAGAGACGTATGCCAGTCTGACTGACCACCCTCCATGGGGACCCGTGCAGCCGGCCACGTTAAACACCTGACTGAAGTCCTCTTTAGGATTTCTATGAGGCGAGCTTGACGCCCCTTCGCAGGTTGACTTGGCCCTTTCATTAGGCTCTAAGGCGCATGACTTGTAAATCTGGACTCATAGAAGGCATGCGTTGGCGTTCCCCTAGGATAAGGAGTGGCATCTCTCTGGAGAATCATACCACGTGCCAACGTCGCCACTCGAGTTGTAATGGCATGCCCTCACTCGGGCCCCAAGTCTAACTCCGCTGAGAGACAAGTGAATGCCACTAGGTTTTTCTCGGCGATCAACGACACCGGACATCTGGGGAAAACTTGTAGTCCAGAATATGTTGTGTTTTCTTCGAAGGAACAAGGAAGAACGACTCGGCGACCTATTCCGGGTGCCCCAGAAGCACTCGGACCTAACCGAAGGATCAACCCGCTTGTCCTACAAAACCTAAACTGATTCGGGGGCTAATGATGAGGACACCTATTGCAAGTAGGATCAAGAACCCATCATATAGGGCCCACATGGGACCCAACACCATCATTGGTAGGTCCCAGGACCATGCTAGCACTCAGATGCGTATATTAGGAAGTCCACTCGGACACCTCGATGACACTCGGACGACCACCCGTCACTCGGGTGGACCACCACCACTCGGACTAGAGAGATGAAGGGATGGCGTGGGAGCTGCAACGGTCGGGGAATCCTAAGTCATCCCTAAAGCAGAGTCAAGACTACCATTACATGTAACTGCTGTAGTAGAGTCCTACTTCTCGAGCTTGCGTTGTATTCCCTCAAAGAGGAAAGGGTGATGCAACACAGTAGCGTAAGTATTTCCCTCAGTTTTAGAGAACCAAGGTATCAATCCGTTAGGAGACCACGCGCGAGTCCCTCGCACCTGCACAAACAAATAAGAACTTCGCAGCCAACGCGATAAGGGGTTGTCAATCCCTTTACAGTCACTTACGAAAGTAAGATCTGATAGAGATGATAGTTTGATATTTTTGGTATTTTTTATTATAAGAACAAAAAGTAGAAGCGTAAAAAGTAAAGTAGGTGTAGATTGATATGTTGAGAATAAACCCGGGGGCCATAGTGTTCTCTAGTGGCTTCTCTCATGATAGCGATATTCTACGGCGGGTAAACAAATTACTGTTGAGCAATTGATAGAAAAGCGAATATTTATGAGACTATCTAGGCATGATCATTATATATAGGCATCATGTCCGAGACAAGTAGACCGAAACAATTCTGCATCTACTACTATTACTCCACACATCGACCGCTATCCAGCATGCATCTAGTGTATTGAGTTCATAAGAATAGAGTAACGCCTTAAGCAAGATGACATGATGTAGAGGGATAAACTCAAACTTAGTGATATAAACTCTATCTTTTTATCCTCTATGGCAACAATACAATACGAGCCTTGCTGCCCCTACTGTCACTGGGAAAGGACACCGCACGATTGAACCCAAAGCCAAGCACTTCTCCCATTGCAAGAACTATAGATCTAGTAGGTCAAACCAAACCAATAATTAGAAGAGACTTGCAAGGATATTATAATCATACATAAAGAGTTCAGAGAAGAACCAAATATTTCTCATAGATAATCTTGATCATAAACCCATAATTCATCGGATCTCGACAAACACACCGCAAAAAGAGATTACATCGAATAGATCTCCTCAAAGACCGAGAAGAACTTTATATTGAGATCCAAAGAGAGAGAAAAATCCATCTAGATACTAGCTATGGACCCGAAGGTCTGTGGTAAACTACTCACAACTCATGGTGAGGCGATGATGATGATGTAGAAGCACTCCGTGGTAGATCCCCCTCCGGTGGAGCTCTGGAACAGGCCCCAAGATGGGATCTCACGGGAATAGAAGGTTACGGTGGTGGAACTAGGGTTTTCTCTGTTGTTCTGATGGTTTCGGGGTACGTAGGCAAATATAGGAGGACGGAGGGCACCAAGGGCCAAACGTGGGGCCCACGAGGCAGGGGGCGCGCCCTATAGGGGGGGCACCCTCTTGGGCACCATGTAAGCCCTACTTCGTGGTTCTCAAGTCTCACGTGCGTGATTTTTTCCAAAAATATCTTTCCCGAAGGTTTCATTCCGTTTGGACTCCTTTTGATATCCCTTTTCTGTAAAACCCTGAAACACGCAAAAAACAGCAATCTGGGTTGGGCCTTTGGGTTAGTAGGTTAGTCCCAAAAATAATATAAAAGTGTCTGACAAAGCCCATTAAACATCCAAAACATCATACATAATAGCATGGAACAATAAAAAATTATAGATACGTTGGAGACGTATCAAGCATCCCCAAGCTTAATTCCTGCTCGTCCTCGAGTAGGTAAATGATAAAAACAAATTTTTTGATGTGGAATGCTAACCAACATAGTTTTTCAATGTAATTCTCATAATTGTGGCATGAATGTTCAGATCTGAAAGATTCAAGACAAAAGTCTATATTGACATAAGAAATAATAATACTTCAAGCATACTAACAAAGCAATCATGTCTTCTCAAAATACTATGGCTAAAGAAAGTTATCCCTACAAAATCATATAGTCTGGCTATGCTCTCTCTTCATCACACAAAATATTCATATCATGCACTAACCCGATTTCAGCCAAGCACTTGTTTTCATACTCTATTCTTTCAAACCTTTCAACTTTCACGCAATACATGAGCGTGAGCCATGGACATAGCACTATGGGTGGAATAGAGAGGTGGTTGTGGAGAAGACAAAAGGAGGGAGATAGTCTCACATCGACTAGGCGTATCAACGGGCTATGGAGATGCCCACCAATAGATATCAATGTGGGTGAGTAGGGATTGCCATGCAACGGATGCACTAGAGCTAAATATGTATGAAAGCTCAACAACAGAAACTAGTGGGTGTGCATCCAACTTGCTTGCTCATGAAGACCTAGGGCATTTGAGGAAGCCCATCGTTGGAATATACAAGCCAAGTTCTATAATAAAAATTCCCACTAGTATATGAAAGTGACTAAGCATGAGACTCTCTATCATGAAGAACATGGTGCTACTTTGAAGCACACGTGTGGAAAAAGATAGTAGCAATTGTCCCTTTTTTTGGGACTTTCTTCTTTTTTTCTTTGGCCTTTTCTTTTCCTTTTTTGGAGAGGCTTTATTGATTTAGCCTTTCCTCACACGGGACAATGCTCTAATAATGATGATCATCACACTTTCATTACAACTCGATATTACAACTCGATACTAGAACAAAGTATGACCTATATGAATGCCTCCAGCGGTGTAACGGGATGTGCAATGAATCAAGAGTGACATGTATGAAAAATTATGCATGGTGGCTTTGCCACAAATACGATGTCAACTACATGATCATGCATGGCAATATGACAATATGATGCATGTCATATGAACGGAACGGTGGAAAGTTGCATGGCAATATATCTCGGAATGGCTATGGAAATGCCATGATAGGTAGGTATGGTAGCTGTTTTGAGGAAGGATATATAGTGGGTGTATGGTACTGGCGAAAGTTGCGCGATACAAGAGAGGCTAGCAATGGTGGAAGGGTGAGAGTGCATATAATCCATGGACTCAACATTAGTCATAAGAACTCATATACTTATTACAAAAATATACGAGTCATCAAAACAAAGCAATCAACGCATGCTCCTAGGGGGGAGGTTGGTAGGAGTTAACCATCGCGCGCCCCCGACCTCCACACAAAGGTTGACACTTTACAAATACCTCATGCTCTAACTTCGTCACATAGCGGTTCACCATACGTGCATGCTACGGGAATCACTAACCTTAACACAAATATTTCTCAATTTCATAATAACTCCACTAGCATGACTCTAATATCACTATCCTCATATCTCAAAACAATTATCAAGCATCCAACTTCTCATCATATTCAATGCACTTAGTGTGAAAGTTTTTACTACATTGATATTGGATGTCTATCATGTGAAGACTAGTTTTATAGCCTAAACACATTACCATGCTGTTTTAATAGACTCTCAAAAGGATATGAGTGAAGCATGAGAGTTAAAAAATTTCTTCAAAATATTATCATCACCGTGCTCTAAAAGATATAAGTGAAGCACCAGAGCAAAAACTATTGAACTCAAAAGATATAAGTGAAGCACATAGAGTGTTCTAACAATTCCTAGGCCATATTTAACTCTCTCAAATAGGTGCGCCCAGCAAGGATAATTGTGGAAAACTAACAAGCAAAGACTCAAATTATACAAGACGCTCCCAGTAAAACACATATCATGTGGTGAATAAAAATATAGCTCCGAGTATAGTTACCGATGGATGAAGACGAAAGAGGGGATGCCTTCCCGGGGCATCCCCAAGCTTAGGCTTTTGGTTGTCCTTGAATTTTACCTTGGGGTGCCATGGGCATCCCCAAGCTTAGTCTCTTGCCACTCTTTGTTCCATAGTCCATCAAAGCAATACTCAAAACTTGAAAACTTCACAACACAAAACTTAGACAAAAATCTCGTGAGCTCCGTTAGTATAAGAAAGCAAACCACTACTCAAAGGTACTGCAATGAATTCATTCATTGTTTATATTGGTGTTAAACCTACTATATTCCAACTTCTCTATGGTTCACTCTTCCCAATACTACTCATAGATGCATTGAAATAAGCAAACAACACACGAAAAACAGAATCTGTCAAAAACAGAATAGTCTGTAGTAATCTGCAGGTTTTGCATACTTCTGTAACTCCAAAAAATTCAAACTAAGTTGGTTAACGTGAGGAATTTTTCTATTAATCATCTGCAAAAAGAACCAACTAAATAGCACGCTCCGGTAAAATCTGATGACCATTCTACCTAGCGCTAACGATTCTGTTTTTCACAGCAAGATCACATAAACTTCACACAAGTCTTCGCAAATGTTCTACTTGCCACACACACTAAACAAAATAGAAAACCACATCTAAACAGAAGCTAGATGCAAAATTTATTCCTAAACAGAAGCAAAAAAAATTGGGTTGCCTCCCAACAAGCTCTTTCTTTATAGCTATTAAGATAGGCTTGAGAATTCAATGATGCTCACATGAAAGACAAGGATTGAAGCACAAAGAGAGCATCATAAGACATGTTACAAACACATCTAAGTCTAACATACTTCCTATGCATAGGCATCTTATAGGGAAACAAAATACCAAGACAAGCAAGATCTAGCATATGCAAGGAAGGAGAAAGAAACAATAGCAATCTCAACATAATGAGAGGTAATTTTGTAACATGAAAATTTCTACAACCATATTTCCCTCTCTCATAATAATTGCATGTAGGATCATGATAAAATTCAACAAAATATCTATCACAACATATTCTCAACACGATCCACATGCATGCAAAGTTGACACTCTTCCAAAATAGTGGGATTAACATTAACTAATGTCATGACCACTCCAAACCCACTTTAATCAAAAAATTCATAAGATTGAACATTCTCCAAATATGTGGGATCTAAAGTTGAAACTTTTCCAAACCCACTTTCAATATCATTGCAAACATTAACATCAATCTCATATTCATCATGTGGCTTAAATAAATTTTCAAGATCATAAGAAGAATCACACCAATCATGATCATTGCAACAAGTAGTGGGCATAGCAAAATAAGCGTCCCCAAGCTTAAGGTTTTGCATATCATTAGCACAATTGACATCAATAGAATTTATAGTAACATCATTGCAATCATGCTTTTTATTTAAGAGTCTATCATGAATCACCTTCTCTTTTAACAATTCCTCACAATTTTCAGATTCATGAATTTCAAGCAAAACCCCATAAAGATAATCTAGTGCATGCAGCTCACTAGCAATAGGTTCAACATAATTGGATCTCTTAAAGAGATTAGAAAGTGGATGAGGATCCATACTTTAGCAAGTGAAGATGCAAGCTAATTGAGGGCACATAGCACACAAGCAAACAGAAAGGCGAACGGAAAAGAGGGTGAATAAAGCGGCAAGGGTGAAGTGGGGGAGAGGAAAACGAGAGGCAAAAAATGTAATGTGAAGGATAATGGTTTGTGGTAGGTAATTGGTATATGACTTTTGCGTAAGCCTCCCCGGCAACGGCGCCAGAAATTCTTCTTGCTACTTCTCGATCTTGCGTTGTATTCCCTCGAAGAGGAAAGAGTGATGCAGCACAGTAGCGTAAGTATTACCCTCATTTTTTGAGAACCAAGGTATAAATTGTAATGCCCCGGATGTAATACTTTCCCTTTTGGGCATATAATATATCTCTAGCTCCATCTATTCCATTCCGGGTTCTTCGTCTTTCGGGTTTTTCGTCGTTTTGTTGTGTGTGTGTGTGTGTGGCATTCATTCATATCATGTAGTCACGTGCATCGCATTGCATTTGTGTTGTTGTTTGCATCCGGTTCCACACGTTCCTTCCCGTTGTCCGTTTCGCGTTCCGGAGCTCCCTCACGTGTCCGTGGCATCCCCGTGACCTACTTTGGTGTTTGTCCGTGTAACGTTACCGGTTTGGCGCGAGACTTGTCGTGTGTTGTTGTTTTGGTGTGTGTAACCCGCCTGTCAAATCTCATCGAGTTTGGAGTTCGTTTGGTGCTCCAACAGTTATTCTCGTCGGCTGAAAGTACCTCCACTTTGAGGCCCAAGACACCCCTCCATCAGCCCACCAAACCAGCCCAAACCCCTTCCTTCATCTAGGCCATCCAATTCTGATCGCGTGGCCGAAAACTACACCTCATTTGGACAACCCTAGCTCCTTGTGCCTATATATTTGTCCACCTTCCTCAATTTTTGCCCCAAAAAATAGGAAACCCTAGCCCCCATCCCCTTCCTCCAGCTTCTTCCTCCACTCCGGCGGAGCTCGCCGGAGCGCCACGCCACCTCGCCGGAGCACCTTCGCCGGCCGGACCTTCTCCACGCCGCCGCCGTCCGGCCTCCCGGCCCCTCACCGTCGGCGCCGCGCCACCCTCTTCCGCCGGCGCCGCGCCACCCTCTTCCGCCGGCGCCCGCCTCCCGCCGGCCTGGGGCCACCGCCGCCGCCAGGCATCGAGGGCCGCTGCCTCCTCGATCGGATCGGGGGAGGAGCCCCCGATCCCGATCGGTTCGCCGCCGCCTGTAGCCCTAGTGGGCCGGGCCCAGTCCATCGTTCCACCCAGCCGCTCCCTCGCCCGCTGGGCCCGTCAGACCGAGTCGGCCCAGTACCCGCAGCGCCCAGCGTCGAGACCGCCGCCGCCGCGCATCGATCGATCAGGGAGCCCGACCGCCCGCTCCCTCGATCGGATCGGCCTCAGTGCCCCTAACGGACCGGATCCCGCAGGACGCGTTAGCCCGCGCGGTCCGATCCACCTCGCGCCCGCTCCGCGCCGCGGCCCGATCCGCCCCGCCAGCCCGCTTTGACTCCGCCCGTTGACTGAGGTTGTCTAAATTCCACTAAGTCCCTGAGTTATTGTGTTGTCTGATGCTATTTTCAAATGATGATAACTTTTTGTGTGGTGGTCCGTTTTGCGCAAATGAGATGTCCAGATGTTCGTGGAGACATGTACTACATTTTGTTCCATTATGCCATGCATATTTGAGGTCATCTAGATGCCTAAAAATCTGTTGCTAGAGTGCATCTTGTTAAAAACTGCTGTTAGTAGATGTTTTCATGCCATCTTTGCAATGTGATAACTTTTTGCATGTTTATCCAAATGAAGCAAATGAGATGTCCACGTGTTCGTCTTGTCATGCTCTACATGTTGATTGCTTAGGCTTGCATGATAGAATTAATCTTGCCATGTTTATCTCCGTTGCAAAGTGCTATGTGGCTGTTATATTGTTTAGCTTGTTACGAGATGCCTCGTAGAGGAACTCGTTGCTATCGTTGTGTTTGTCCCCTTGATGCATGCTTAGATGATTTGGACTCACCTTCATGTGTACTTTGCTGTGGTGCTTACCACTTGCCAAGTTTAGCTTTGAGGTGACTTAAACTTGCTCTCAAAGATGCCATGATGAAACTGCTGTTTTAACACAGAGAAATTTCACCAAGTCTGGAATCTGTAATTTTCAGATGCCATGTTTGCTTGTTGTTCTAGGCCAATCCATGATAGTTTTGGGGTGACTCTTGATGATTCCTTGTTGTATAAGTTGTTGGCTATCCATTCATGCTCTCACATGCTTATTTGAGTGGCTGTAGCATATTTAACTTTTGCTCCCAAGTTGCAATAAAATACTGCTGTCAGGATTTTGTTGTCAAGTTCAGTATGTCATAGCTTGTTGCTATTGATCCATGGTTCCTTTGGGGATGCTCCAATGCCTATTTTATGTCCATACTCTTTGCCATGATGTTTGAGTGCTGTAGCTTATTTATCTATTGCTCCGAAGTTGCTATGTGGATGTAAGTTTCAGCTTTCGCATGTTTATTGTTTTGTGTGTAACTTTTAGCCCGTAGCTCCGATTGGAGCAAGTCCTATATGAAACTTGTGTGATTTTTCATGTAGATTCATAATATCCTATTGTTATCATGTTTTGAAGCATTTTTGCTTGATCGCATTTTTCATGCTCCGTGTGCTCCCATAGTGCATCAGTCATGCATCCAGCATATTTTGCGTGCGCATTGCATCTTGTTGATTTCGTGCCTTGTGTGTTTGTGTTGAGTAGAGACGGAAGCCGAGTACGAGTACGAGCACGAGGTTACCACCGAGCTTGAGAACGAGGAACCCTCTTACGATCCCATCGACATATCTTCAGGCAAGATGACCGAACCCCGATAACATTACTATCTTTGCCTATTGCTAGAGTATCGCTCTATAGTTTTGCCTCGATGCCCATGTCTTTCCTGTCAGACTCCTATTGTAGCCATGTTCATGTCTAACCACCCTACCTATGCAAACCGTTGAATGGCTAAGTACGCTTCGCTCAGCCCCTCTTATAGCATTGCTAGTTGCAGGTGAAGATTGAAGATGCTTGCTTCATGTTGAAGTTTGTTGGGTTATATCACACTATATAAATGCTTAAAAATGAAATCATCTATATATTGGTAATGGGTGGAAGGCTAAGCCTTTTGCTTGGTGATTTGTTCCACTCATGCCGCTAGGAACCGTATAAACCGGTGTTATGTTCCTTGATTATGCGTTCCTCACACGGTTGGGGTTATGGGACCCCCTCGATAAACCGCTAAGTACTAAGTCTTTTCCAGCAAGTCCCAACATTGGTACTGTTTGCCTAATAACTAATAAACTTGCATAGGGAGTAATTAACCCTCTTTCTTAATCAACAACCCCGGGCCAGTGCTCCACATGAGTGTTGGTCCGAAACGGGGAGCCTGCGGGGCCACCACGAGGAAACTCGAGGTTTGGTAAAAACTCGTAGCTTCTCCCATCCGGTCGTGTCCTGAGACTAGATACGCGCTGCTATTGTCAGGGTGTCAACACGCCGGGAGGATTTGCTGGATTAGCCTTACCTTAGTTCGGAGTATCTTGAGCACGGGATTCCGAGGATACTCGGGCCTTCCCACCTTGGAGTTGCGACTCCGCGGATCGTGGCTTGTCATGGGCCAAGTTGGAACACCCCTGCAGGGTTATGAACTTTCGAAAGCCGTGCCCGCGGTTATGTGGCAGATGGGAGCTTGTTAATATCCGGTTGTAGAAAACTTGACACCTTGTTCCAATACACTACCAGCGTGAGTACCTTGACTGTCATTTTCCGAAAGGGATTCGGAAGATGAACACGGTGGGGTTATGTTTGACTTGTTTTAGTTAGGATCACTTCGTGATCATCTCTCGATCGAGGCACCTTCTCTTATCGCTCTCTTTTGCGTAAGCTAGTGCTAGTTGCTGCTGCAGACACTTGTTCTTTCTTCAGCCTTGTTCCACACCCAAGGCTTAAATAGTCGTGTTACCCGGGAACGGGATTGCTGAGTCCTCTGTGGCTCACAGTTACTTCACCACACCAGATGCAGGTACGATGGTGAGCTACCCTGGTGATGGCACCGAGCTAGACTGGAAGTACGACAAGGAGCGTAGCCGTTACTATGTCCGTTATCCCGATGATCAGTAGTGGTTCTTCTACTAGGATTCGATCTAGACCTGTGGTTTAATGTTATGTTTGGTATCTTGACATTTGGATTTTACCCTTAGATGGGTTGTTATGTTTATTTGAATGATGCTTGAATCATGTAATGTATTTGTGTGACGTGGCGAGTGTAAGCCAACTATCTTTTCAGTTTTCCATCCCCACTTTTACATGAGATGTGCAAAGCTACCAAACTTGCGATCATTCCAGCATGGGCTTCTATCTCTAAGTCGTGCCTCGACACCTAGGAGATATAGTCCCATCCTGGGCATTACATCAATCTAGTAGGAGACCACGCGCGAGTCCCTCGCACCTGTACAAACAAATAAGAACTTCACAGCCAACGCGATAAGGGGTTGTCAATCCCTTTACGGTCACTTACGAAAGTGAGATCTGATAGAGATCATAGTTTGATATTTTTGGTATTTTTCATTATAAGAACAAAAAGTAGAAGCGGAAAAAGTAAAGTAGGTGTAGATTGATATGTTGAGATAGACCCAGGGGCCATAGCGTTCTCTAGTGGCTTCTCTTGATAGCGATATTCTACGACGGGTAAAAAAATTACTGTCGTGCAATTGATAGAAAAGCAAATAATTATGAGACTATCTAGGCATGATCATTATATATAGGCATCAGGTCCGAGACAAGTAGACCGACTCCTGCCTGCATCTAATACTGTTACTCCACACATCGACCGCTATCCAGCATGCATCTAGTGTATTGAGTTCATAAGAACAGAGTAACGCCTTAAGCAAGATGACATGATGTAGAGGGATAAACTCAAACATAGTGATATAAACCCCATATTTTTATCCTCGATGAGAACAATACAATACGTGCCTTGCTGCCCCTACTGTCATTGGGAAAGGACACCGCAAGATTGAACCCAAAGCCAAGCACTTCTCCCATTGCAAGAACTATAGATCTAGTAGGCCAAACCAAACCAATAATTCGATGAGACTTGCAAGGATATTATAATCATACATAAAGAGTTCAGAGAAGAACCAAATATTTCTCATAGATAATCTTGATCATAAACCCACAATTCATCGGATCTCGACAAACACACCGCAAAAAGAGATTACATCGAATAAATCTCCTCAAAGACCGAGGAGAACTTGGTATTGAGATCCAAAGAGAGAGAGAAGAAGCCATCTAGATACTAGCTATGGACCCGAAGGTCTGTGGTAGACTACTCACAACTCATGGTGAGGCGATGATGATGATGTAGAAGCACTCCGTGGTAGATCCCCCCTCCGGCGGAGCTCCGGAACAGGCCCCAAGATGGGATCTCACGGGAACAGAAGGTTACGGCGATGGAACTAGGGTTTTCTCTGTTGTTTTGATGGTTTCGAGGTACGTAGGCATATATAGGAGGAAGGAGGGCACCGGGGGCCAAACGTGGGGCCCACGAGGCAGGGGGCACCCCCACCCTCGTGGGCACCACGTAAGCCCTACTCTATGGTTCTCTAGTCTCCCGTGCGTGATTTTCTCGAAAAATATCTCTCCCGAAGCTTTCATTCCGTTTGGACTCCGTTTGATATCCCTTTTCTGTAAAACCCTGAAACAGGCAAAAAGCTGCAATCTGGACTGGGCCTTTGGGTTAGTAGGTTAGTCCCAAAAATAATATAAAAGTGTATGAGAAAGCCCATTAAACATCCAAAACATCATAAATAATATCATGGAACAATCAAAACTTACAGATACGTTGGAGACGTATCATAGAGGCTCTTTACACTTGTAACTGACGCAATCATTAAGTGCCCTGGCGACGTGGAGAGCATGGTGCTACGACGCACTCTATATAAGCTGCACTCCACCTCCCGAGTCAAGGCCAGGCAATCTATGTAACCATACCCAAGAAAAATGAAGCCTCGAGGCACGAGACGTAGGATGTACCCTCCGCCGAGAGGAGCTTGAACTTGTTAAACACCGAGTGTTACACTTGCGCCATAGCTAGGCTCTACCCTTATTTTTGTGCCCCTAGTCCTCATTGTTAGGATCGTCACCGTGACAACGACCATCGTCTATGCCTCTGCCCGCCCGTCGCCGCCCTACTCCGAACGGGACTTCTCCATCACCACCCCACTTCTGTCGCGTCCGTACGCCCCCTGTCGTCTGCATCGCCGGCCCCGTCGCTGGCTGCCTCAGCCTGCCTGTTGCGTAGGGGTTGCGGGCCGGCTGCCTCGAGATGGGGCGCCGCTGCTGCGTTGGTCACTCGGGCCTCGCTGCCTGGGCGCAAGCGCGGCGTTGGCAGACTGGGTGCCAGTGCTGACGCGCTCGTCTGCACGTTGTACGCCAACCGTCGTTGTCGGCTTCATCTCGGACTCTGTCACCACCCCTCCTCCACCGAGCGGCGGCCCCGACCTCGCGTGCGATTGGATTGATCACCCGCGTGCCGCCGCGATTGCCTCATCAGCGTCGTGCGACCGACCTGGCCTGTCGGTTGCGCGCGCCTCATAAAGTCTCGTAAAGACTGTCCCGAGTACATCGCGCCCCCACCGATCGAGCATCGGGCTGCCGCTGCGTCGTCCGGTCGGGCCATTGCTGCCTCATGGTTCTCCCCGCAGTTGTACCAACCTTTGTGCCTCTGTTGTGTCGCCCCTTCGGGAAGTAGCGCCGCGGCACGCGGTCCCCGCCGCGACTCAACCAACTCGCATGCTCCTACTGCGTCGCCCCTTCGGGCAGTATCGTCGCGGCACGCAGTCCACGCCACCTCCCCAAGGTCTTCCCGCCATTGCCCCAACCCTCCTGCTACCGCTACGTCGCCTCTTCGGGTCATACCGTCACGGCCCGCGGTCCACTCCGCCGTCCGCGCCGGTCTTCATCGCGTTGTCGGATTTCTCGCCTACTTCGAGCACCGCCGCCACGCTCCTAACCTAGCTGCCGCTGCCGCCAGGCCGCTACTGCCACCGCCCGTCCACCCCCTTCGTCTTCGTCCAGCTCCAGCCCATCGCCAGTGTTGCCGTCATCTTCCCCGATCACTTTGTCTACTCCGATCACCGTTGATGACATCAACCCCACGCCGATTGGCACCACAACCGTCGTCGAGTCTATTGGCGAACATAGTATTTCAAAAAAAATCCTACAGTCAGGCAAGATCTATCTAGGAGAAGCATAGCAACGAGTGGGGAGAGTTTGTCCACGTGCCCTCGTAGATCGAAAGCGGCCGGAAGCATTTAGTAATGCGGTTGATGTAGTCGAACGTCTTCACGATCCAACCGATCCAAGTACCAAAGGTACGGCACCTCCGTGTTCAGCACACGTTCAACATGATGATGTCCCTTGAGCTCTTGATCCAGTTGAGGACGAGGGATAGTTTCGTCAGCACGACGGCGTGGTGACTGTGATGTTGAATTTACCGGCGCAGGGCTTCGCCTAACTACAACGATATGATCGAGGTGTGTAAATGTGGAGGGGGGCCCCGCACACAGCTAAGAGATTGTCTGTTGTGTCTTCGGGGTGCCCCCTGTCCACGTATATAAAGGAGGGAGGGAGAGAGGCCGGCCTCCTAGGGCGCGCCGAGAGTAGGAGTCATACTAGGACTTCCAAGTCCTAGTAGGAAACCATTTCCTATTCGGAGTAAGAGAGAAGGAAAGAGGGAAAGAGAGAGGGAGTAGGAAAAGGCAAGGGGGGCACCGCCCCTTCCCCTTGTCCAATTCGGACCCATGGGGGGGGCGCCAACTCCCCTTGGCCTGCTTCCTCCTCTTCTCGTATGGCCCAATAAGGCCCATTACTTCTCCCGGTGAATTCCCGTAACTCCCGGTACTCCGAAAAATACCCGAATCACATCGAAACCTTTCCGATTTCCAAATGTAGCCTTCCATTTTATGAATCTTTACCACTCGACCATTTTGAGACTCCTCGTCATGTCCGTGATCTCATCCGGGACTCCGAACAAACTTCGATCATCAAAATCACATAGCTCATAATACTAATCGTCATCGAACGTTAAGCGTGCGGACCCTACGGGTTCGAGAACTATATAGACATGACCGAGACACATCTCCAATCAATAACCAATAGCAGAACCTGGATGCTCATATTGGCTCCTACATATTCTACGAAAATCTTTATTGATCAAACCGCATAACAACATACGTTGTTCCCTTTGTCATCGGTATGTTACTTGCCCGAGATTCAATCATTGGTATCTTCATACCTAGTTCAATCTCGTTACCAGCAAGTCTCTTTACTCGTTCCGTAATACATCATCTCGTGATTAACTCATTAGTCATTTGCTTGAAAGGCTTATTATGATGAGTATTACTGAGAGGGCCCAGAGATACCTCTCCGACACTCGGAGTGACAAATCCTATTCGAATACCGGTGCAGTACAGGGGAAAGAAGGGGCGCGACGGAGGGGGCGGGCCGGGGCACAGCGGAGTGGGGTGGGCCGGGGCGCAGCGGAGTGGGGCGGGCCGCGGCGGCGCGGAGCGAAGCAGGTCACGGCAGCGCGGGGCGAAGCACGTCGCGGCGGCACGGGGCGGAGCAGGTCGCGGCGGCGCGGGGCGGTTGGGGATAGATGTTTCGTGAGATGGGGATTTTTTTAGTCTGGCAGCGCATCGCTTGGGGTTTGGGTGAAGCGTGAAGGAGGGACCTAGCCAAAAAAATTCCTCTACGCACCCTTTTTCCCTTCCTTTTCTCACCGATCAGTGGGCCCAACTTGTGCGAGGGGAAAGAATTGGCGCGCAGTGTTGAAGGAGCGCGGGAGGCAATCTACGTGGCTACTCTCTTCGGTATTTTTTTGGCTTCCAATGGTATGTACGTGGCACCACCCTAGGGAAAGTTTAGTTTCTATTTTTTTGGCTAGAAAGACATCTTTCCCTAGAGGGTCCTGTTCATTACTTTTCTATCCCTTGAGTTAGCTAATGAGCTCTAGGTAAAGAGGTTGGCTCTAGGTAAAATGTGGATTTCTAGTAGTGTTCTCGATCTATGCCAACACCACAAACACCTTCGGAAACACCTGCAGAGCATATTTATAATCACCAAGTTACGTTGTGATGTTCGATAGCACACAAGGTGTTCCTCCGGTATTCGGGATTTGGATAATCTCATAGTTAGAGGAACGTGTATAAGTCATGAAGAAAGCAGTAGAAATAAAACTAAACGATCATAGTGCTAAGCTAACGGATGGGTCTTGTCCATCACATCATTCTCCTAATGATGTGATCATGTTGATCAAATGACAGCACATGTCTATGGTTAGGAAATGTAACCATCTTTGATTAACGAGCTACTCTATTAGAGGCATACTAGGGACACTTTTTTTGTCTATGTATTCACACATGTACCTGATGACCCACAAGTGTAGGGGATCTATCTAGTCCTTTCGATAAGTAAGAGTGTCGAACCCAACGAGGAGCAGAAGGAAATGATGGGCAGTTTTCTGTAAGGTATTTTCTGCAAGCACTGAAATTATAGGTAACATATAGTTTTGTGATAGGATAATTGGTAGCAAGTGACAAACGGTAAAAGTAAATAAGGTGCAGCAAGGTGGCCCAATCCTTTTTGTAACAAAGTACAAGCCTGGACAAACTCTTATATGAAGGAAAGTGCTCCCGAGGACACATGAGAATTATCGTCAAGCTAATTTTCATCAAGATCGTCTGATTCGCGTTCGGTACTTTGATAATTTGGTATGTGGGTGGACCGGTGCTTGGGTGCTGCCCTTACTTGGACAAGCCTCCCACTTATGATTAACCTCTAATGCAAGCATCCACAACTACAAACGAAGTATTAAGGTAAACCTAACCATAGCCTGAAACATATGGATCCAAATCAGCCCCTTACGAAGCAACGCATAAACTAGGGTTTAAGCTTCTGTCACTCTAGCAACCCATCATCTACTTATTACTTCCCAATGCCTTCCTCTAGGCCCAAATAATGGTGAAGTGTCATGTAGTCGACGTTCACATGACACCACTAGAGGAGATACAACATGCATCTCATCAAAATATCGAACGAAGACCAAACTCACATGACTACTAATAGCAAGACTTCTCCCATGTCCTCAGGAACAAAAGTAACTACTCACGACACATAATATTGTTCATGATCAGAGGGGTATTAATATGCATAATGGATCCAAACATATGATCTTCCACTTAATAAACCAACTAGCATCAACTACAAGGAGTAATCAACACTATTAGCAACCCACAGGTACCAATCTGAGGTTTGGGTACAAAGATTGGATACAAGAGATGAACTAGGGTTTGAGAGGAGATGGTGCTGGTGAAGATGTTGATGAAGATAGCTCTCCCCAAGATGGGAGAGTTGTTGGTGATGACGGCGGTGATGATTTCCCCCTCCCGGAGGGAAGTATCCCCGGCAGAACAGCTCTGCCGGAGCCCTAGATTGGTTTCCGCCTCGGTTCCTCCTCGAGACGGCGGCGTCTGTTCCCGAAAGCCTCCTTATTATTTTTTCCAGGTCAAAACGCTTCATATAGGAGAAGATGGGCTCCGGGGGCCTGACGGCTGGCCCTCGAGGCAGGGGGCGCGCCCTGGGAAGGGGGGCGCGCCCCCCACCCTCGAGGCCAGCCGGTGGCCCCTCTCGTGGGTTTCTTTCGCCAGATATTTTTTATATTTTCCGAAACGATGTTCTATGGAGTTTCAGGGCTTTTGGAGTTGTGGAGAATAGGTTTCCAGAGTTTGCTCCTTTTCTAGCCCAGAATTCCAGCTGTCGGCATTCTCCCTCTTCATGTAAACCTTGCAAAATAAGATAGAAAAGGCATATGTATTGTGACAAAACATGTAATAACAGCCCATAGTGCAATAAATATCAACTTATAAGCATGTTGCAAAATGGACGTATCAACTCCCCCAAGCTTAGACCTCGCTTGTCCTCAAGCGAAAGCCGAAATCGAAAAATATGTCCACATGTTTAGAGATAGAGGTGTCGATAAAAACAAAGTACGTACATGAGGGCATCATGATCATTCTCATAACAACAACTTATATGAATATATTCATATGATTCTTATGCTAAAGTAACAATTCATCCACAATATCAAGTATGCATCATAAACTTCATTGGAAACTAACAAACTTTGGTCTCGGTCATTGAAGCAATTGCAATTTATTGTAACATCGTTAAGAGTCAATATAAGAGCTTTTCAGCAAGCCTACATACTCAACTATCATATAGTATTTCAAAATTGCTCACACTCACACAATACTTATGTTTATGGAGTTCTAATCAGACACAGAGAAAGATAGGGGCTTCTGGTGTTGCCTCCCAACCTTTTACCTCAAGGGTAATGTCAACAGTAATAGATCATGAAAACTTACATCCTAGTGGGTATATATGTCAGGATCTTTCCAACACAATGTGCTTGCCAAAGGATAGAATGTAAAAAGGAAAGGTGGGTTTCACCTTGACACTTCTAAGACAAGAATAAAAGATAGGCCCTTCGCAGAGGGAAGCAGAGGTTGTCATGTGTTTTTATGGTTGGATGCAGAAAGTCATAGCATAGAAGAACTTCGCTTTATATTGCCACTTGTGATAAGGACCTTTATTATGCAGTCCGTCGCTTTTATTACTTCCATATCACAAGATCGTATAAAGCTAATTTATCCCACATTAATAAATCATACATATTTTAGCGGGTTTGCAACATGACAACTTACTTGGAAGGATCTTTATCAATCCATAGGTAGGTATGGTGGACTCTCATGGCAAAACTGGGTTTAAGGATTATGGAAGCACAAGTAGTATCTCTACTTAGTGTGAGGAGTTTTGGCTAGCATGAGGGAGAAAGGCAAGATCAACATGTTGGAAGATCCATGACAATATACTTTATTTCGGATATAAGAAGACATAACCCATTATGTTGTCTTCCTTGTCCAACATCAACTCTTTAGCATGTCATACTTTAATGAGTGCTCACAATCATAAAAGATGTCCAAGATAGTGTATTTGTATGTGAAGCCTCTCTTCTTTTTATTACTTCCTATTAATTGCAACGATGCCCAAAACTATGTTTGTCACCTCCCAACAACTTTTATTTATCATACCCTTGTATGTGAAGCCATTACTTCCCATAAGATCGATATGATCTCTTTGATACTCTTTATGTTTTCTTTCTTTTTATCATGACCCAAGTGAGGAAATCATGCCCTTGACTCAACACTAATATTTATTATAGCTCACGGACTAGATTACAAAGGATAAAGCTCCCAAAGAAAAATCTCACAACTAGATCATGATAACTTTATTCTAATAGATCAAGATACTACCAAAAGGATCGAACTAAGTAAAATGGTAAAGATAGGAGTGATGGTGATACGATACCGGGGTCACTCCCCCAAGCTTGGCAGTGGCCAAGGGGAGTGCCCATACCCTTATGATTATGTCTCCTTCTTCGGGGTTAGTGATGATGGAGTTGCTGCTGATGTAGGCTTGTTGTTCATCTTCCAAGGCATGGGCTCACCATCGTAGAAGGATGATCGAGTCTCCGGGATACTCAAGTCTGCAGCCAAACTCATGTTCTTGAATTTATATTCATACTCACGGTTTTGGTTCTGCAGGTCATAGATCTGGGCTTGGAGGTGGTCGATCTTCTCTTGAAGATTGGAGATGGTTTCCCCGAAGATCCTTGAGTCCATCTTGAGGTTGTTGGCAAGCTTCGAGATCATCATGTGGTTGGCGTCAAGTCATTGTTCCACCATACCTTGGCACTTGAAAACTTGTTGCTCCATTGCTTCGAGTCTTGTCTCCACGCTTCCGGTCCTTCTCGGCCCCTCAACATCACGGATGTGCAGCACCCCCTCATGCAACTTCATGGTTTTGGGGTGGTGCAGCACCTCCGCAAGGTAGGGGTTGATGACCTTCTCGAAGAACTTGTCCTTGGGGGTGTTGGAGGACGCCATGATGATCTAGATCTGTCAAAAACAGCATCTCGAAACGAAAACAGAGGATTTCTGCGTGATACAGAGGTCAAAATCTTCGGGAGTATATATAATGAATTTTTCCCGAACGAACGGAGTATCCCACAAGAAAACGGAGTCCAGGGGACACACGGGGTGTCCTCGAGACAGGGGGGCGCGCCCTGGGAAGGGGGGCGCGCCCCGCACCCTCGAGGAGGCCCCGTGTCTCCTCCGGACTACGGTTTAATTTTCTATTTTTCTAAATATTCCAAAACGGAGAAAAATTACATTTAGAACTGTTTTGGAGTCGGTTTACTTACCGTATCACATACCTCTTCCTTTTCGGAGGCTGAATCGTTCTGGAAAGTGTCCTGTATGTATTCCTCCGGGGTTATTGTTTCAATAATATTAGTTTCAACATTTATAGGATTACCTGAGATATAATGTTTAATCCTTTGACCATTCACCACCTTCGGATTTGTGCCTTCGAAGTTGTTGATTTTTATGGCACCTGAACGATAGACCTCCTCGATAACGTAAGGTCCTTCCCACTTGGAGAGAAGTTGTCCTGCAAAAAATCTTAAACGCGAATTGTATAGCAAAACATAATCACCTACGTTAAACTCACGCTTTTGTATTCTTTTGTCATGCCATCTTTTAACTTTTACGTTAAATAGCTTGGCATTCTCGTAGGCCTGGGTTCTCCATTCATCGAGACAGCTAATATCAAATAGCCTCTTTTCACCAGCAAGTTTGAAATCATAATTGAGCTCTTTAATAGCCCAATATGCCTTATGTTCTAGCTCAAGAGGTAAGTGACATGCTTTTCCATATACCATCTTATATGGAGACATACCCATAGGATTTTTGTATGCAATTCTATAGGCCCATAATGCATCATCTAGTTTCTTGGACCAATTCTTCCTAGACCTATTGACTATCTTTCGCAAGATTAATTTCAAACCCTATTACTAAGTTCTACTTGACCACTAGTCTGTGGGTGATAAGGTGATGCAATTCTATGGTTGGCATCATACTTAGCAAACATCTTACGAAAAGCACCATGAATAAAGTGTGAACCACCATCAGTCATTAGATACCTAGGGACTCCAAACCTCGGAAATATAACTTCTTTAAGCATCTTAATAAAAGTGTTATGATCAGCACTACTAGTTGAAATAGCTGCTACCCACTTAGTAACATAATCAATAGCAACTAGAATATGTGTGTACCCATTAGAGGAAGGAAATGGTCGCATATAATCAAAGCCCCAAACATCAAATGGTTCAATAACGCGTGAATAATTCATAGGCATTTCTTGATGTCTACTAATGTTACCAATTCTTTGACATTCATCACAAGATAAGACAAACTTACGGGCATCCTTGAAGAGAGTAGGCCAATAAAAACCGGATTGCAATACCTTGTGTGCAGTTCTGTCTCCCGCATGGTGTCCTCCATAGGCTTCGGAGTGGCACTTGCGTAGGATCTATTCATATTCATGCTCAGGTACACAACATCTACTAATACCATCTACTCCTTCTTTATAAAGATGTGGGTCATCCCAGAAGTAATGTCTCAAATCATAGAAGAACTTTTTCTTTTGCTGGTATGTGAAGCTAGGAGGTATAAACTTAGCAACAATATAATTAGCATAATCAGCATACCATTGAGCAGTACGAGAAGTACTTATGACAGCTAATTGTTCATCAGGAAAGCTATCATCAATAGGTTGTGGGTCATCAAGTATATTCTCTAACCTAGACAAGTTATCTGCTACGGGGTTCTCAGCTCCCTTTCTATCAATAATATGCAAGTCAAATTCTTGCAGCAAGAGAACCCATCTAATAAGTCTAGGTTTAGCATCTTTCTTTTCCATAAGGTATTTGATAGCAGCATGATCAGTGTGAATAGTTACTTTAGAATCAACGATATAGGGTCTAAACTTATCGCAAGCAAATACAACTGCTTAAAATTCTTTCTCAGTGGTAGCATAGTTTCTTTGGGCACTATCTAGAGTTTTGCTAGCATACTGGATAACATTCAATTTCTTATCAACTCTTTGCCCTAGAACAGCTCCTACAACATAATCACTAGCATCACACATAATCTCAATGGGTAAATTCCAGTCAGGAGGCTAGACAATTGGTGCAGATATCAATGCTTTCTTAAGTATTTCAAATGCTTCTAGACAATCATCATCAAAGACAAAAGGAATATCTTTTTGTAAGAGATTAGTCAGAGGCCTGGATATTTTGGAGAAGTCCTTAATGAACCTCCTATAAAACCCGGCATGACCAAGGAAACTTCGTATACCTTTGATATCCTTAGGGCATGGCATCTTTTCAATAGCATCAAATTTAGCTTTGTCAACTTCAATACCTCTTTCAGAAATTTTATGTCCCAAGACAATGCCTTCATTAACCATAAAGTGGCACGTCTCCCAATTCAAGACAAGGTTAGTGTCGTCACATCTTTGCAAAACTCGATCAAGATTGCTTAAGCAATCATCAAAAGAAGTTCCGTAAACGGAGAAATCATCCATGAACACCTCAACAATCTTTTCACAAAAATCAGAGAATATAGCCATCATGCATCTTTGGAAGGTAGCAGGTGCATTACATAAACCAAACGCCATACGTCTATAAGCAAAGGTACCGAAAGGACAAGTAAAAGTGGTCTTTTCTTGATCCCTTTTGACACAGGTATTTGAGAGAAACCGGAATAACCATCTAGAAAGCAGAAATGAGTATGTTTGGATAACCTTTCTAGCATTTGATCAATAAATGGCAAGTAGTAATGATCTTTCTTAGTAGCTTTATTTAACTTACGGAAAACAATTACCATCCTATAACCAGTAACTATTCTTTGCGGGATCAATTCATCTTTATCATTAGGGACAACAGTCATACCTCCTTTCTTAGGAACGCAATGGGCATGACTTACCCACTGACTATCAGCAACTGGATAGATAATACCTGCTTCTAGGAGCTTTAGTATTTCCTTCCTCACCACTTCTTTCATCTTAGGATTTAACCGTCGCTGATGATCAATAACTGGTTTAGCATTTTCTTCCAATTTTATCTTGTGTTGACATATAGTGGGACTAATGCCCTTAAGATCATCCCGAGTATATCCAATAGCAGCTCGGTGCTTCTTCAGAGTTTTCAATAATCTTTCTTCTTCCCGCTCTCAAAGGTTAGCACTAATAATAACAGGATATATCTTCTTTTCATCAAGATAAACATACTTAAGATTATCAGGTAAATGTTTAAGTTCAAACACGGGATCACCCTTGGGTGGAGGAGGATCCCCTAGGATTTCAACAGGCAAGTTGTTTTTCAATACGGGTCCTTGTGTAAGGAATATTTCATCTATCTCCCTTCTCTCATTCATATGCATATCATTTTCATGGTCTAGCAAGTATTGTTCTAAGGGGTCATTAGGTGGCACGGCAATAGAAGCAAGACCAATAATTTCATCTTTACTAGGTGGTGCCTTTTAAAGGGGTTGTCTACAGAATTTAGCAAAGTTAAAATCATGAGACGTATCCCCTAATCCAACAGTGACAATATCTTTCACGCAGTCTATCTTGGCATTAACAGTATTCAAGAAGGGTCTACCAAATATAATGGGGCAGAATGCATCTTGTGGGGAACTAAGAACAAGAAAATCAGCAAGGTATTTAACTTTCCCACACAAGACTTCAATATCTCTAACAATCCCAACTGGTGAAATAGTATCTCTATTAGCAAGCTTAATAGTAACATCAATCCCTTCTAACTCAACAGGTGCAATATCATGCATAATTTCGTTATACAAATCTTGCACTAGCACCTACGTCACATAAACCATGATAGCAATGATCTCCAATCTTAACGGAGATAATAGGCAAGCCTACAACAGGTTTATGTCTATTCCTAGCATTGGGTTTGGCTATGCTAGCAGACTCTTCTTGGAGATAAATAGCATGTCCATCTAAATCTTCTACCAAGAGATCTTTAACCATAGCAACACTAGGTTCAACTTTAATTTGCTCAGAGGGTGTAGGTGTTCTAGTATTACTCTTACGAACTACAGTTGAAGCTTGAGCATGGTCCTTTATCCTAACAGGGAAAGGTGGTTTCTCAATATAAGCGGCAGGTATAACAAGACCAACGTTATAAGTGATAGTCTTTTCTTCAACTTTAATAGGTTCAACTACTTTTACTTCAATAGGGGGATGGTATTTAAACCACTTCTCCTTGGAGAGATCAACATGAGTAGCAAAGGATTCACAGAAAGAAGCTACTATCTCACAGTCAAGTCCATATTTAGTGCTAAACTCACGGAAAACATCGGTATCCATAAAAGCTTTAACATAATCAAACTTAGGGGTCATACCTGACTCCTTACCTTCGTCGAGATCCCAATCTTCGGAGTTGCATTTAATTCTTTCCAATAAATCCCATTTTAAGTCAATAGTCTTCATCATATAAGAGCCAGAACAAGAAGTATCGAGCATGGAGCGATTATTATGAGAAAGCCGAGCATAAAATTTTTGAATGATCATTTCTCTTGAGAGCTCATGATTGGGGCATGAATATAACATTGAATTAAGCCTCCCCCAAGCTTGACCGATGCTTTCTCCTTCGCGAGGCCAGAAATTATAAATATAATTACGATGACGATGAACCTGGTGCATAGGGTAGAACTTCTGATGAAATTCCAACTTCAGACGATTATAGTTCCATGACTCCATATCATCGCATAGCCTAAACCATGTCAATGCATCTCCCTTCAAAGATAAACGGAACACCTTCTTCTTGATAACATCCTCGGGCATACCTGCAAGCTTAAAGAATCCACAAACTTCATCCACATAGATTAGATGTAAATCGGGATGCAGTGTTCCGTCTTCTGTAAATGGATTTTCAAGCAGTTTCTCAATCATACCCGAAGGAATCTCAAAGAAAACATTTTCAATAGGTGCAGTAGGTTGAGGAGCGACTCTTTGCTCTTCTGTTCGGGGTGAAGATACCCCGAACAAGCCCCTCAAAGGATTTTGAGCTATAGTAACAAGTGACAATAAATTTCAACACAATATATAAATTTTTCCTTACCAAAGGCGCTTCACTCCCCGGCAACGGCGCCAGAAAAGAGTCTTGATGACCCACAAGTGTAGGGGATCTATCGTAGTCCTTTCGATAAGTAAGAGTGTCGAACCCAACGAGGAGCAGAAGGAAATGATAGGCAATTTTCAGTAAGGTATTTTCTGCAAGCACTGAAATTATATGTAACAGATAGTTTTGTGATAGGATAATTGGTAGCAAGTGACAAACGGTAAAACTAAATAAGGTGCAGCAAGGTGGCCCAATCCTTTTTGTAGCAAAGGACAAGCCTGGACAAACTCTTATATAAAGGAAAGTGCTCCCGAGGACACATGGGAATTATCGTCAAGCTAGTTTTCATCACGATCGTCTGATTCGCGTTCGGTACTTTGATAATTTGGTATGTGGGTGGACCGGTGCTTGGGTGCTGCCCTTACTTGGACAAGCCTCCCACTTATGATTAGCCTCTAATGCAAGCATCCGCAACTACAAAAGAAGTATTATGGTAAACCTAACCATAGCCTGAAACATATGGATCCAAATCAGCCCCTTACGAAGCAACGCATAAACTAGGGTTTAAGCTTCTGTCACTCTAGCAACCCATCATCTACTTATTACTTCCCAATGCCTTCCTCTAGGCCCAAATAATGGTGAAGTGTCATGCAGTCGACGTTCACATGACACCACTAGAGGAGAGACAACATACATCTCATCAAAATATCGAACGAAGACCAAACTCATATGACTACTAATAGCAAGACTTCTCCCATGTCCTCAAGAACAAAAGTAACTATTCACAAGACATAATATTGTTCATGATCAGAGGGGTATTAATATGCATAATGGATCTGAACATATGATCTTCCACCAAATAAACCAACTAGCATCAACTACAAGGAGTAATCAACAGTCAACACTACTAGCAACCCACATGTACCAATCTGAGGTTTGGGTACACAGATTGGATACAAGAGATGAACTAGGGTTTGAGAGGAGATGGTGCTGGTGAAGATGTTGATGAAGATAGGCCTCCCCAAGATGGGAGAGTTGTTGGTGATGACGGCGGTGATGATTTCCCCCTCTCGGAGGGAAGTATCCCCGGCAGAACAGCTCTGCCGGAGCCCTAGATTGTTTTCCGCCTCGGTTCCGCCTTGAGACGGCGGCGTCTGGTCCCGAAAGCCTCCTTATGATTTTTTTTCCAGGTCAAAACGCTTCGTATAGGAGAAGATGGGCTCCAGGGGCCTGACGGCTGGCCCTCGAGGCAGGGGGGCGCGCCCTGGGAAGGGGGGCACGCCCCCACCCTCGAGGCCAGCCGGTGGACCCTCTCGTGGGTTTCTTTCGCCAAATATTTTTTATATTTTCCGAAACGATGTTCTGTGGAGTTTCAGGGCTTTCGGAGTTGTGCAGAATAGGTTTCCAGAGTTTGCTCCTTTTCCGGCCCAGAATTCCAGTTGCCGGCATTCTCCCTCTTCATGTAAACGTTGCAAAATAAGAGAGAAAAGGCATAAGTATTGTGACAAAACATGTAATAACAGCCCATAGTGCAATAAATATCAACTTATAAGCATGATGCAAAATGGACGTATCAGTACCACGTTTCTGGTTAATACAATTCTAGCATGAATAAAAAACATTTATCATGATATAAGGTAATATAAATAACAACTTTATTATTGCCTCTAGGGCATATTTCCTTCAGTCTCCCACTTGCACTAGAGTCAATAATCTAGTTCACATCGCCATGTGATTTAACATCGATAGTTCACATTGAGATGTGATTAATACCCATAGTTCACATCTCCATGTGACCAACACCCAAAGGGTTTACTAGAGTCAATAATCTAGTTCACATCGCCATGTGATTAACACCCAAAGATTACTAAGGTATGATCATGTTCTGCTTTGTGAGAGAAGTTTAGTCAACGGGTCCGTCACATTCAGATCCATATGTATTTCTTAAATTTCTATCTCTACAATGCTCTGCATGGAGCTACTCTAGCTAATTGCTCCCACTTTCAATACACATCCAGATTGATACTTAGAGTCATCTGGATTTAGTGTCAAAGCTTGCATCGGCGTAACCCTTTACGACAAACTCTTTATCACCTCCATAATCGAGAAAAAATTCCTTAGTCCTCTAGTTACTGGGGATAATTTTGACCACTGTCCAGTGATCTAGTCATGGATCACTAATGTACCTCCTTGCCAAACTCATGTCAAGGTACATAACAGGTTTGGTACACAGCTTGACATACTTTATAGAACCTATGGCTGAGGCATAAGGAATGACTTTCATTCTCTCTATATGTTTCTGTTGTGGTCGGGCTTTGAGTCTTACTCAACTTCATACCTTACAAATAAGGCAAGAACTCCTTCTTTGACTAATCCATTTTGAACTACTTCAAAATCTTATCAAGGTGTGTACTAATCGAAAGTCTTATCAAGCGTCATGGTCTATCTCTATAGATCTTGGTGCCCAATATGTAAGCAGCTTCACCAAGGTTTTTATTGAAAAACTCATTTTAAACAATCCTTTATCCTTTCAGACAATTTTACATCATTTCCGATCAACAATATGTCATTCACATATACTTATCAGAAATGTTGTAGTGCTCCCACTCACTTTCTTGTAAATACATGCTTCTCCAAAGGTCTGTATAAGACCATATGCTTTGATCACCTCATCAAAGCGTAAATTCCAACTCCGAGATGCTTGTACCAGTCCATAGATGGATCGCTGGAGCTTGCACACTTTGTTAGCACCTTTCGGATCGACAAAACCTTTTGGTTGCATCATATACAACTCTTCTTTGAGATATCCATTAAGGAATGTAGTTTTGACATCTATTTGCCACATTCATAATCATAAAATGCGGCAATTACTAACATGATTCAGACAGACTTAAGCATCACTACAGGTGAGAAAGTCTCATCGAAGTCAACTACTTGAACTTGTCGAAAAACTTTTCGCAACAAGTCAAGCTTTGTAGACAGTAACATTACCATCGGCGTCAGTCTTCCTCTTAAAAATCCATTTATTTTCAATGGCTTGCCGATCATCGGGCAAGTCAACCAAAGTTCACACTTTGTTCTCATACATGGATCCCATCTCAAATTTCATGGCTTCAAGCCATTTTGCGGAATCTGGACTCATCATCGCTTACTAATAGTTCGTAGGTTCATCATGGTCTAGTAACATGACTTCCGGAACAGGGTTACCATATCACTCTAGTGCGGAACACACTCTGGTTGACCTACAAGGTTTTGTAGTAACTTGATTTGAAGTTTCATGATCATCATCATTAGCTTCCTCACTAATTGGTGTAGGAATCACTTGAACTTATTTCTGTGATGAAATACTTTCCAATTCGGGAGAAGGTACAATTACCTCATCAAGTTCTACTTTCCTCCCACTCACTTCTTTCGAGAGAAACTCCTTCTCTAGAAAGGATCCACTCTTAGCAACAAAAGTCTTGCCTTCGGATCTGTGATAGAGGGTGTACCCAACAGTTTCTTTTGGGTATCCTATGAAGACGCACTTCTCCAATTTGGGTTCGAGTGAGGTCGGACTCTTAGGGCATGCCAAGAGTAGGGAGTCCTACTAGGACTTCCAAGTCCTAGTAGGAAACCCTTTCCTATTCGAAGTAAGAGAGAAGGAAAGAGGGAAAGAGAGAGGGAGTACGAAAAGGCAAGGGGGGGCCACCCCCTTCCCCTAGTCCAATTCGGACCCATGGGGGGGCTCCACCTCCCCTTGGCCTGCTTCCTCCTCTTCCCGTATGGCCCAATAAGGCCCATTACTTCTCCCGGTGAATTCCCGTAACTCCCACGTACTCCGAAAAATACCCGAATCACTCGGAACCTTTCCGATGTCCGAATATAGCCTTCCAATATATGAATCTTAACCTCTCGACCATTTCGAGACTCCTCGTCATGTCCGTGATCTCAACCGGAAGTCCGAACAAACTTCGGTCATCAAAAATCACATAACTCATAATACTAATCGTCATCGAACGTTAAGCGTGCGGACCCTACGAGTTCGAGAACTATGTAGACATGACCGAGACACATCTCCGGTCAATAACCAATAGCGGAACCTGGATGCTCATATTGGCTCCTACATATTCTACGAAGATCTTTATCGGTCAAACCGCATAACAACATACGTTGTTCCCTTTGTCATCGGTATGTTACTTGCCCAGGTTCGGGCCCTCTTGATTGAGGTAATACCCTACTTCCTGCTTGATTGATCTGGATGAATATGGGTTATAAGAGTTGATCTACCTCAAGATTGTAATGGCTAAACCCAAAAAGTCTAGGCTATGTGATATGATTCTGTTGTTGTTCAGCCTCTACAGACTAAACCCTCTAGTTTATATATGCACCATAGGGCCCTAGGGTTTGTACATGACCATCTTGCAGAGGAAGGAAAGATTACGCCCGAACCTAAAACCTTCCATTATACACACATAGAAGTCCTATCCGGATATGAGAGACGATCTTCAGCGATGACCTTCACGGTCCATCCCATTAACATATCGAACTGTTTTATTTGGTCCTATTTTCGCTTTTCGAGGTATAACCCCACTAACACGTCTCATCAGAACAGAGATCATGCCCACTTATTATGGGATCCTTATCAATGTGACGTGAGCATCCAAACCGCGCATTGCGCACGACCGCTTTGGGAACCGGTGAGGTTTATGGCTAAAGTGGGGGGGGGGGCGTTCTGTATTCACAATGTTATAAAAGGATATCAATCCCTTCCATCAGCCCCACGCCTTCCTCAAGCCCTAGCTCTCCAATCTTCCTAGCCCCAGCATCCTCATCTCTTGTGCCCGCAGCTCTCAGTTCCTCAACCACCACTTCCTTCCCCAGCAATGGCTGGATCCGGCGCCAGGGGCAAGTGGGAGGCCTCCACGGTTACCGAGAAGACCGTGGAGGATCTCCGGAGCGCAGCTACCTCGACGCCAACATCGCGCACCGAGTCCCCGCCCATGACTAGGTGATTCCTGTCCCGGAGGCGGGTGGGAGATAAAGGAAATATGCCCTAGAGACAATAATAAAGCTGTTATTTATATTTCCTTATATCATGATAAATGTTTATTATTCATGCTAGAATTGTATTAACCGGAAACTTAGTACATGTGTGAATACATAGACAAAACATAGTGTCCTTGGTATGCCTCTACTTGACTAGCTCGTTGATCAAAGATGGTTATGTTTCCTAACCATAGACATGTGTTGTCATTTGATGAACGGGATCACATCATTAGATAATGATGTGATGGACAAGACCCATCCGTTAGCTTAGCACTATGATCGTTTAGTTTTATTGCTATTGCTTTCTTCATGAGTTATACATGTTCCTCTGACTATGAGATTATGCAACTCCCGAATACCGGAGGAACACCTTGTGTGCTATCAAACGTCACAACGTAACTGCGTGATTATAAAGATTCTCTACAGGTGTTTCCTAAAGTGTTTGTGGTGTTAGCATAGATCAAGAATATGATTTGTCACTCCGAATGTCGGAGAGGTATCTCTAGGCCCTCTCGGTAATACACAACATAATAAGCCTTGCAAGCAAACGACTAATGAGTTAGTCATGAGATGATGTATTACAGAATGAGTAAAGAGACTTGCCGGTAACGACATTGAACTAGGAATGATGATACCGGCGATCGAATCTCGGGCAAGTAACATACCGGTGACAAAGGGAATAACGTATGTTGTTATGCGGTTTGACCGATAAAGATCTCCGTAGATTATGTAGGAGCCAATATGAGCACCCAGGTTCTGCTATTGGTTATTGACCGGAGATCTGTCTTGGTCATGTCTACATAGTTCTCGAACCCATAGGGTCCGCACGCTTAACGTTCGATGACGATTTGTATTATGAGTTATGTGATTTGATGACCGAAGTTTGTTCTGAGTCCCGGATGAGATCACGGTCATGACGAGGAGTCTTGAAATGGTCAAGAGGTAAAGATTCATATATTGAAAGGCTATATTCGGACATCGGAAAGGTTCCGAGTGATTCGGGTATTCTTGGGAGTATCGGAGAGTTACGGGAATTCGCCGGAGGAAGTAGTGGGCCTTAATGGGCCATACGGGAAAGGAGAGTAGGGCCTCAAGGGGTGGCTGTGCGCCCCCCATGGGCTGGTCCGAATTGTACTAGGAAGGGGCGGCGCCCCCCTCCTTCCTTCTCCCATCTTCCTCCTTCCCTTCTTTCTCCAACTAGGACTAGGAAAGGGTGGAACCTACTCCTACTAGGAGTAGGATTCCACCTCTTGGGCGCGCCCCTTGTAGCCGGCCCTCCTCCTCTCTCTCTCCTTTATATACGTGGGGAGGGGGCACCCCATTGACACACAAGTTGATTTCTTAGCCGTGTGCGGTGCCCCCCTCCACAGTTACACACCCCGGGCATATATTCATAGTGCTAAGGCGAAGCCCTGCGCCGATAACTTCATCATCACCGTCACCACGCCGTCGTGTTGACGGAACTCTCCCTCGACCTCAACTGGATCAAGAGTTCGTGGGACGTCATCGAGCTCAACGTGTGCTGAACGCGGAGGTGACGTACGTTCGGTGCTTGGATCGGTTGGATCACGAAGACGTTTGACTACATCAACCGCGTTACTAAACGCTTCCGCTTTCGGTCTACGAGGGTATGTGGACACACTCTCCCCGCTCGTTGCTATGCTTCTCCTAGATAGATCTTGCGTGGTCGTAGGATTTTTTTTTGAAATACTATGTTCCCCAACAGTGGCATCATGAGCCAGATCTATGCGTAGATGATATGCACAAGTAGAACACAATGAGTTGTGGGCGATAATAGTCATACTGCTTACCAGCATGTCATACTTTGATTCGGTTGTATAGTGAGATGAAGCGGCCCGGATCGACATTACCTGTACGCTTACGTGAGACTGGTTTCACCATTACAAGCACTCGTTGCTTAAAGGTGACCGGCGGGTGTCTGTCTCTCTCACTTTAGTTGAATCGAGTGTGGCTATGCCCGATCCTTGTGAAGGTTAAAACAACACACTTGACGAAAAATCATTGTGGTTTTTTTCTGTATGCGTAGGTAAGAACGGTTCTTGCTAAGCCCGTAGCAACCAGGTAAAACTTGCAACAACAAAGTAGAGGACGTCTAACTTGTTTTTGCAGGGCATGTTGTGACGTTATATGGTCAAGACGTGATGAGTTATACGTTATTGTATGAGATGATCGTGTTTTCTAAATTATTGGCAACCGGCAGGAGCCTTATGGTTGTCTCTTTATTGTATGAATTGCGAAGGCCATGTAATTGCTTTACTTTATAACTATGAGTTAAAGATAGTAGTAGTAGCAATAGTTGGCGAGGCGACCACGACGCTACGATGAAGATCATGGTGTCTAGCCGGTGACGATGGAGATCATGACGATGCTTTGGAGATGGAGATCAAAAGCACAAGATGGTGATGGCCATATCATGTCACATATTTTGATTGCATGTGATGTTTATCTTATTATGCTTCTTATTTTGCTTAGTACGGTGGTAGCATTATAAGATGATCCCTTACAAAATTTCAAGGTACAAGTGTTCTCCCTCAGTATGCACCGTTGCGAAAGTTCGTCGTGCCGAGACACCACGTGATGATCGGGTGTGATAAGCTCTACGTTCAAATACAATGGGTGTAAGACAATTTTGCACATGCAGAATACTCGGGTTAAACTTGACGAGCCTAGCATGTACAGACATGGCCTCGAAACACTGGAGACCGAAAGGTTGAGCGTGAATCATATAGTAGATATGATCAACATAAGATGTTCACCATTGAAATTACTCCATCTCACGTGATGATCGGACATGGTTTAGTTGATCTGGATCACGTGATCATTTAGATGACTAGAGGGATGTCTTCCTAAGTGGGAGCTCTTAAGTAATATGATTAATTGAACTTTAATTTACCATGAACTTAGTTATGATAGTATTTGCAAATTATGTTGTAGATCAATAGCTCGCGTTATAGCTCCCCTATGTTTTTGATATGTTCCTAAAGAAAACTAAGTTGAAAGGTGTTAGTAGCAATGATGCGGACTAGGTCCGTGATCTGAGGGTTATCGTCATTGCTGCATAGAAGTATTATGTCCTTGATGCACCGCTAGGTGAAAAACCTATTGCAGGAGCAGATGTAGATGTTTTGAACGTTTGACAAGCCCGGTATGATGACTACTTGATAGTTTAGTGCGCCATGCTTTACAGCTTATAACCGGGACTTCAAAAATGTTTTGAACTGCACGGAGCATATGAGATGTTCCAAGAGTTGAAAATAGTATTTCAGATTCATGCCCATGTCGAGAGGTCTGAGACCTCTGACAAGTACTTTGCCTACAAGATGGAGGAGAATAGCTCAACCAATGAGCATGTGCTTAGAATGTCCGAGTACTACAATCGCTTGAATCAAGTGGGAGTTAATATTCCAGATAAAATAGTGATTGACAAAGTTCTCTAGTCACTATCACCAAGTTACTAGAACTTCCTGATGAACTATAATTTGCAAGGGATGACGAAAACGATTCCTGAGCTCTTCGTGATGGTGAATCAGCGAAGGTAGAAATCAAGAAAGAGCATCAATTGTTGATGGTTAATTGGGCCACTAGTTTCAAGAAAAGGTAAGGGTAAGAAAGGGAACTTCAAGAAGAATTGCAAGCAAGTTGTCACTCCCGTGAAGAAGCCTGAAGCTGGACCTAAGCCTGAAACTGAGTGCTTCTAACTGCAAAGGAAATTGTCACTGGAAGCGGAAGTTCCCCGAATATTTGGCGGATAAGAAGGATGGCGAAGTGAACAATGGTATACTTGGTATACATATTGATAATGTGTACCTCACTAGTGTTCATAGTAGGCCCTGGGTATTTGATACTTGTTCGGTTGCTAATATTAGTGACTCGAAACAGGAGTTGCGGAATAAACGGAGACTAGTTGAGGGTGAGGTGACGATGTGTGTTGGAAGTAGTTCCAATATTGATATGATCATCATCGCACACTCCTTGTACTTTAGGGATTAGTGTTAAACCTAAATAAATGTTATTCGGTGTTTGCATTGAGCATAACAAGATTGGATCGTGTTTATTGCAATACGGTTATTCATTTAAGTGAGAGAATAATTGTTATTCTGTTTACATGAATAAAACCTTCTATGGTCATACACCCAAGGTGAATGCTTTATTGAATGTCGATCGTAGTAAATACACATATTCATAATATTGAAGCCAAAAGATGTAGAGTTGATAATGATAGCGCAACTTATTTGTGGCACTGTCGTTTAGGTCATATTGGTGTAAAGCGCATGAAGAAACTCCATGCTGATGGACTTTTGGAATCACTTGATTATGAATCACTTGGTGCTTGCGAACCATGCCTCATGGGCAAGATGACTAAAACTCCGTTCTCCGGAACAATGGGGCGAGCAACTGACTTATTGGAAATCATACATACTGATGTATGTGGTCCAATGAGTGTTGAGGCTCGCGGCGGGTATCGTTATTTTCTGACCTTCACAAATGATTTGAGCAGATATGGGTATATCTACTTGATGAAACACAAGTCTGAAACATATGAGAAGTTCAAAGAATTTCAGAGTGAAGTAGAGAATCATCGTAACAAGAAAATGAAGTTTCTATGATCTGATCGCGGAGGCGAATATTTGAGTTATGAGTTTGGTCTTCATTTGAAACACTGTGGAATAGTTTCACAGCTCATGCCACCTGGAACACCACAGCAAATGGTGTGTCCGAACATCATAACCGTACTTTATTACATATGGTGCGATCTATGATGTCTCTTACCGATTTACCACTATCGTTCTGGGGTTATGCATTAGAGACAGCTGCATTCACATTAAATAGGGCACCATCTAAATCCGTTGAGATGACACTGTACGAACTGTGGTTTAGCAAGAAACCTAAGCTGTCATTTCTTAAAATTTGGAGCTGCGATGCTTATGTGAAAAAGCTTCAACCTGATAAGCTCAAGCCCAAGTCAAAGAAATGTGTCTTCATAGGAGACCCAAAGGAAACTGTTGGGTACATCTTTTGTCACAGATTCGAAGGCAAGATATTCATTGCTAAGAATGGATCCTTTCTAAGGAAGGAGTTTCTCTCGAAATAAGTGAGTGGGAGGAAAGTAGAACTTGATGAGGTAATTGTACCTTCTCCCGAATTGGAAAGTAGTACATCACAGAAACTAGTTCCAGTGATTCCTACACCCATCAATGAGGAAGCTAATGATGATGATCATGAAACTTCAGATCAAGTTACTACTGAACCTCGTAGGTCAACCAGAGTACGTTCCGCACCAGAGTGTGATACGTCCAAAACGTATCTATAATTTCTGCTTGCTCCATGCCTCTTTTGGGTGATATTGCTATGATATGTATACACTTCCATACACTTTTGATCATATTTGGACTAACCTATTAACTCAGTGCACCCCAGTGCCAGTTTCTGTTTTCGGCTGTTTTTGTATTTCAGGTTTTCACATTACGAGAACTGCTAGGAAAAATCCAGAAAAATTATATAAAAAATCAGCATTCCAGAAACTATCGTGCGCCCGAAGGACAGCCGGGGGGGGCACCAGGGCTCCAGGCGCCCTGGCGGCGCGCCCCCCCCCCCTGGGCCGCGCCGGGGGGCGCCTGGGCCCCCCGAGGCTCCTCCGATGCCCCCCTTTGGCATATATTTAAAGTGTGTCGCGGAAACCCTGATTCCAGACCCCTTTTCTCCAGACGCGATTCCGATCTCTGCCGCCATCGCCATCAAGCTTCGGGGGACCAGAATTCCTGCGCCGGCACCCTGCCGGGACGGGGAAGTGCCCCCGGATTCATCTCCATCGACGTTGCTTCCTCCCTCCATGATGCGGGAGTAGTTCCTCCTCGGGGATGAGGTTCTTACCAGTAGCTATGTGGTCAGTTCTCTCTCCCATGATGTGATCTTCGTTGTGATCATAGGCTATGTTAATCTAGGGTGATCCCATGATATTTACCCTTCCTCTATGTATTGGATTGATGTACTCACTTGTCTTTATCTAGTATAATCCCCGAGACCAAGGTGACAGCGGTCTATTGGACATGGATTAGAACAATATTTTCATGAGTGATTTCCTCTGTTGTGTGTTGATTGAAGATTGAGAGTCTCTTGGTGCTTGTCTTTGACTATCCTTTAGATATGTTGTGGTGATTGTGGGACTCTCTTTGGATGGCCGCGGTGACATTGGGAAATCCTTAGATTGAGAACTACGAACTTTGAGGTGTGCTTTTGTAGCCCTACATAATTCTCGTCCTCTCTTGACCACGAAGGAATGACCTCCGAGTGCGTCCCCTTTGCATGTTTTATGGGAAATATCATGTGATTCGATTATGTTAATGTTGTCGGGAGTTGCCACTAGTGAAAGTATGAAGCCTAGGCCTCGTTTCCACCATTGCAATACCATTTGTGCTCACGTTTACCACTTGTTTGCTTGCTGCACTTTTTATTACAGATTTATATTACTTTGTTTTGCCATCCATATCACTTGCCATTTAACATCTCTTCGCCGAACTAGTGCACCTATACATCTAACAAGTGTATTAGGTGTGTTGGGGACACAAGAGACTTCTTGTATCTTAGTTGCAGGGTTGCTTGAGAGAGACCATCTTCAACCTCTACTTCCCTGAGTTCGATAAACCTTAGGTCATCCACTTGAGGGAAATTGCTGCTGTCCTACAAACCTCTGCGCTTGGAGGCCCAACATAGTCTACAAGTGTAGAAGCGTGTGTAGACATCAGCCGGCACCCTGCCGGGACGGGGAAGTGCCCCCGGATTCATCTCCATCGACGTTGCTTCCTCCCTCCATGATGCGGGAGTAGTTCCTCCTCGGGGCTGAGGTTTCTACCAGTAGCTATGTGGTTATCTCTCTCTCCCATGATGTGATCTTCGTTGAGATCATAGGCTATGTTAATCTAGGGTGATCCCATGATGTTTCCCCTTCCTCTATGTATTGGATTGATGTACTCACTTGTCTTTATCTAGTATAATCCCCGAGACCAAGGTGACAGCGGTCTATTGGACATGGATTAGAAAAATATTTTCATGAGTGATTTCCTCTCTTGTGTGTTGATTGAAGATTGAGAGTCTCTTGGTGCTTGTCTTTGACTATCCTTTAGATATGTTGTGGTGATTGTGGGACTCTCTTTGGATGGCCGCGGTGACATTGGGAAATTCTTAGATTGAGAACTACGAACTTTGAGGTGTGCTTTTGTAGCCCTACATAATTCTCGTCCTCTCTTAACCACGAAGGAATGACCTCCGGGTGCGTCTCCATTGCATGTTTTATGGGAAATATCATGTGATTCGATTATGTTAATGTTGTTTGGAGTTGCCTCTAGTGAAAGTATGATCCCTAGGCCTTGTTTCCACCATTGCAATACCATTTGTGCTCACGTTTACCACTTGTTTGCTTGCTGCACTTTTTATTACAGATTTATATTACTTTGTTTTGCCATCCATATCACTTGCCATTTAACATCTCTTCGCCGAACTAGTGCACCTATACATCTAACAAGTGTATTAGGTGTGTTGGGGACACAAGAGACTTCTTGTATCTTAGTTGCAGGGTTGCTTGAGAGAGACCATCTTCAACCTCTACTTCCCTGAGTTCGATAAACCTTAGGTCATCCACTTGAGGGAAATTGCTGCTGTCCTACAAACCTCTGCGCTTGGAGGCCCAACATAGTCTACAAGTGTAGAAGCGTGTGTAGACATCAGCCGGCACCCTGCCGGGATGGGGAAGTGCCCCCGGATTCATCTCCATCGACGTTGCTTCCTCCCTCCATGATGCGGGAGTAGTTCCTCCTCGGGGCTGAGGTTTCTACCAGTAGCTATGTGGTTATCTCTCTCTCCCATGATGTGATCTTCGTTGTGATCATAGGCTATGTTAATCTAGGGTGATCCCATGATGTTTCCCCTTCCTCTATGTATTGGATTGATGTACTCACTTGTCTTTATCTAGTATAATCCCCGAGACCAAGGTGACAGCGGTCTATTGGACATGGATTAGAAAAATATTTTCATGAGTGATTTCCTCTCTTGTGTGTTGATTGAAGATTGAGAGTCTCTTGGTGCTTGTCTTTGACTATCCTTTAGATATGTTGTGGTGATTGTGGGACTCTCTTTGGATGGCCGCGGTGACATTGGGAAATCCTTAGATTGAGAACTGCGAACTTTGAGGTGTGCTTTTGTAGCCCTACATAATTCTCGTCCTCTCTTGACCACGAAGGAATGACCTCCGAGTGTGTCCCCTTTGCATGTTTTATGGGAAATATCATGTGATTCGATTATGTTAATGTTGTTGGGAGTTGCCACTAGTGAAAGTATGAAGCCTAGGCCTTGTTTCCACCATTGCAATACCATTTGTGCTCACGTTTACCACTTGTTTGCTTGCTGCACTTTTTATTACAGAATTATATTACTTTGCTTTGCCACTCCTATCATCCATATTTTACCATCTCTTCGCCGAACTAGTGCACCTATACAACTCCTAGTTGTATTAGGTGTGTTGGGGACACAAGAGACTTCTTGTATCTTAGTTGCAGGGTTGCTTGAGAGAGACCATCTTCAACCTCTACTTCCCCGAGTTCGATAAACCTTAGGTCATCCACTTGAGGGAAATTGCTGCTGTCCTACAAACCTCTGCGCTTGGAGGCCCAACATAGTCTACAAGAGTAGAAGCGTGTGTAGACATCAAGCCATTTCTGGCGCCGTTTTCGGGGAGGTGAGCGCTTGAAGGTATATCTTTAGATCTTGCAATTAAATCTTTTTGTTTCTTGTTTTTTATTTCACTAGTTATGTTTATGGAAAACCGTGCTATTGGATCGTTGCTTGCGGGAAGACGCCCCACACCTGTGGTGGTTGCTCCTCCCCCTACTGAAATTGTGCCCTATAAAATACCAGCTAATATTATCGATTATGTTTTGGCTAATCGTTATGCAGGAGACAAACATCCCGGTGAACATTTGCTATATCTATCACAACTATGTTCATTATTTAAGCTTGCAGGTGTATCAAAGGAGTTTGTCATGAGGAAATTATTTGCCTTGTCACTGAAAGGAAAAGCATTGGAATGGTATAGGCTACTAGATGACTCTCACCTGCTGGATTGGGAAGAGATCCAGTCTCTCTTTTACTCCAAGTTGTATCCTCTTCATGAAGTCCATGAGAATAGAAATTATGTTTATAATTTCTATCCTCATGACGAAGAGAGCATAGCTCAAGCTTGGGGGAAACTGAAAACGTTAATGCTAAAATGTCCTAACCATGGGCTCCCCAAAGATATGATTATTACTAATTTCTATGCGAGGCTTTCTCGACAGGATAAAGATTTGCTCGATGCTTCCTCTATGGGTTCTTTCACAAACAAAAAGATTGATGCTAAATGGGAACTCCTTGAAAGAATTCAACGCAACACTGAAGATTGGGAGATCGACAAAGGTAAAGAGTCAGGTATAATTTATGAGTATGATTGCATTAAGTCCTTTGTTGAAACTACAAGTTTTTAATAAGTTTAGTGCTAAGTTTGGGCTTGATTCTCAACTCCTTGTTGATTTCCTCAAATCTTTTGCTTCACATCTTAATATGCCTAAGGAGGATTGGATCAAGTATCATAAACCTTTTAAAGAGACTTGAAAAGAAAATGAAATTGTTCATGATGATTGCAACATGCATGATCCAATTCCTAAAAATGAAGTTTTATATAAGCATGTTAATTTTTGTGGAGTGGATAGACCTTGTGAAAGGCCTATGATTGAAGAAGAGAAGTATTGTAAGCAACATAAGCATGAAAGAACAATCACTTGGGTCAGAGATTTAAATGAAATTGCTAGAGAATTGTGTGACCTTTATCCTTTTACTTGTGAACTTTGCCGTATAGAGGGTCACTTTAATTTTCAATGCATGAACTTTCAAAACATAACTATTAACCGGTTGTGTGATAACATGATCACCTCTGATCTTTATGATGAGCTTATGTTATTTTTGATGTGTGAAGAGTTATCAGAAAAGACTTCATGGCTAGATGTTAATGCCATAGGAATAAAAATCACTTTGCAAAATTGCCATCTCTATTGTGTTGTTAATTGCCATGAAAATGATTACATAGGTAAGGTTATAAAGGAGGGAACTTTACCAAAGTATAAAAATGTCTCTTATATTTCTGTTAATAAAAAGGAGAGTTTCTCCCAAGTTTCCCCTATTGTTTCTAATGATAAACCAGGATATGTGGAGAAGCTTCATCTCCAACCACTCCCTCCTAAGGTTAAGAAGAAGAAAAAGAAGAGGAGGAGGAAGAGGAGCAAGAAAGAAGAAGAATGGGTATCAACCTGGCCTGAGCATATTCCTCCCATCAACTTTTATCCTAACGATTGTAAGTTTAAAGAAGAAGGTGAAGTTTATTGCCTTAATTATCATCTTGATGATACGTCCGTAGGTACTATTGAAGATGATTTTGATTATGATATGCATGTTACTTATTGTGATTGGGAAAATGATGATAATGCTACTTATGATCTTGAAAATCTTTTTGGTACCAACTCTGAAAGTGATGATATGGGAAGCTCTAAGCTTGGGGATGATAGGATTGCAAACCCTTTACCCACTAGTGATGTGATAATTGATAATTCTTTTGCTAGTAAGAATAAAGACAACATGATTACAAATATAGTTGCTAGCAATGATAATGCTCTTCTCTACTATGATGATGTCATAACTCCAACCTATAGTGATTACAAAGGTACCTATGACATAAGGAGAAATTATCCTTATGAAACTTGTCATAATCATGGAGGGAATTACTCCCTTGTTGAACACCACCCTCCTAATACACAAGTAATCTATAGTGTTCAAGTTGTTTATGATAGTCCTACTCCCACTATTACCAATGAGAAAGATTATGCTTATGTGGAGAGTAAGAGTACCTTTTTGCATGTGGATCATGGTAACAATGCTTTACGTGATGCTTATATTGTTGAGTTCATCCATGATGCCACTGAAATTTATAATGAGAGAGGGAGACTTGGTTCTAAATATCTTAATAATAAGAAGTTTCCTCTCTTTATGGTGAATATTTTGAAGTTATGCTTGTTTTGCCTTCCTATGCTAGTTGCTTTGTGCTTCAATGAATTATTCTATTACAATATTCCTATGCATAGGAAGCATGTTAGGCTTAAATGTGTTTGGTATTTGCTTCTTGATGCTCTCTTTTGTTCTTCAGCTCTTATTCCTACGAGAGCATCATTAAAGTCTTAAGCCTATCTTTATGGCTATAAAGAAAGAGCTCTAGGGAGAGAACCCTTGTTATGTTTACTTTCAGTTTTAGTGGTCTTGATGTTTGTTACTACTGTAGCAACATCATTGTATCTTTATTTTTCAGCTTTGTGCCAAGTTTAGCCTCTGATTGCAAGAAAGTTCAAAAGTTGTGACGTGCTGTCCAGGAAACAGATTCTGTCCTTGGATAGAAAAATTCGTATAAAATCACCAGATCATCTTTTTGGTCTGAATTTTTTCGACATCGTGCTCTATATAATTGTCTTTCGTGCGTCTGTTTTGATTTTTTTATTAGAGTTGCAGAAGTGCCCCGGAAAAATCATTTACTACCCGCTGTTCTGTTTTTCACAGATTATGTCCTGTTTTGCCTTTCCTTCATTTTGCAAACCTAGAGCTTGCTTTTTCTTTACAAAAACCTTTTGGCAATCTTGAGAAACAGTAGAACTTCAAGAATATCTTTATTTCCAACAAGGAACAATTATTTTATTATGGATACTAACCTCGCTAATCAGATTATGATGAGTTATGTATGAAGGGAGTTTTCAAGTGTGCGAGGGAAGATGATAAAAAGATTCAGGAGTGTCAAGCGCTCAAGCTTGGGGATGCCTCCATGCACCCCCAAGAAATATTCAAGGAGACTCAAGAGTCTAAGCTTGGGGATGCCCCCGTGCATCCCCTTCTCCATCAACATTATCAGTTCATCTTTTGTTCCACTATATTTCAATCACTTCATGTGATATGTGCTATGCTTGGAGCGTCTTGCTTTTTAGTTTTCTTTAGTTTTTCAAAACGAGTCGGAACTCAGCTTTCTTTATGTGGGAGAGAAACACGCTCCACTTCTACCTAGAACATAACATAGAATTTTCATGTCTATCCTTGCTGTGTGTGTTCTTTGTCTTTTAATAGCTACTATCATGTTCAGCTCTTAGCTTTCATGCTTATCTTTTCAAAGAGCTTTTGTTTAGTTGGTTGCTTGAACTCTCTTTAATTACCATGCTCGCCTTATTAAGAGAGTTTGCTTCCGTTGCATTGGTTGATATGTCTATGATAAAGATGCTACGTGCATGATTGCGCTTAGTAGTTCATGTTTTCTTATGGTTAGTCTCAAATAGCTGGAGGGTTCCCAATGTGTTATTGGAGTACCAACATGATTTGTTTGCCTATGATGTGGTATGGTTTAGTAATATCTTCCTTCGAGAATTTATTTTGATTGACTTGGCATATGCTCACGCATATTTAAGACTGTAAAGAAAGTCTGTCAAGCCTTGATGATATTTTGTTTCTGAGTAGCGATATAACTACCATGCCTGATTCAATGTTGCTTTGTCGCTCTGCATGATTATGTCCATCATTGCTCTCTTAGTTGGTCGCTCCCAGTCTTTTGCTAACCTTCGCCTGTACTAAGCGGACTGACTGCTTGTGCATCCACATCCTTTAATCCAGTTATGCCATATGAGTCCGCCATACCTTCCTACATGGTAATTACCTGCCATTCCTAACGGAGACTTGCATGTGCCATCTCGAAATTATTCAAAGAAAAAGCATTCTTATTTTGTGCCTCTGTTGTAAGTTCATGAGGAAGTAGTGGTTAATTCATGACCTTTTTAAGTTGGACAAGCTTCACCCCGGGATTGCATGTATAATGTGCAAACCCATAATACGAGAAGGAACTGGCATTGAGTGCGCCCGGCTCAAAAAGATAATATAACAAACAAACCCTCCTTCACACTTTGTTCATGAGAAATCAGAAAACTTTGGCAGTGATAAACAAAGGAGATTAAGAGGATGTGATCGTCCTCATTCGGGAGCCGTTCCTCGAAACTTGTCCATCTCGAAAAGTGATTGAGTTGTCTGCTAGCATTCGTTGACGAAACATGCATGATCTAAAATAAATCATTACCTCTGTTTTAAAGCCAAGAGCTCTGGTACATGTTTTGTCTTTGTTTCTGACTATGGGTTTTCAACCTTGCCAACAAAAGCCACGGTTGGAGAGTCTCCACCTTCTTTTAAAAGCACCAACTACTGAGAGCATGATTGTCATTCTGAGTGTAATGTGCATTGTCCCAAAGTAGCATTGTCTTTTGCATGATTGTGATATCGTTTATTCTGAAATCATTGTATCTAGTCATCACTTAAACCTTGGAGGTTCCCCTGCATTTACGTTTTGCTTCACTAAAGGGGGCAAGCTAGATATCACTTTATCATATTTGCACATCATGTTCATTGCAAATCTATTTGATGTTTCAGTATCATATTGTAAAACTTTCAGTCCTTTGTGATTTTCTCATGAGGCAACTTAATTACTATAGATTCATCGTCTCAGTAAGCTTTTGTCATATGACTATGAAAAAGTCCTATATGGTTAATAGCATGTCACCACGGAAATTATTCTTGTTATCATTTACCTACTCGAGGACGAGCAGGAATTAAGCTTGGGGATGTTGATACGTCCAAAACGTATCTATAATTTCTGCTTGCTCCATGCCTCTTTTGGGTGATATTGCTATGATATTTATACACTTCCATACACTTTTGATCATATTTGGACTAACCTATTAACTCAGTGCACCCCAGTGCCAGTTTCTGTTTTCGGCTGTTTTTGTATTTCAGGTTTTCACATTACGAGAACTGCCAGGAAAAATCCAGAAAAATTATATAAAAAATCAGCGTTCCAAAAACTACCGTGCGCCCGAAGGACAGCCGGGGGGGCCACCAGGGCTCCAGGCGCCCTGGCGGCGCCCCCCCCCTGGGCTGCGCCGGGGGGGCGCCTGGGCCCCCCGAGGCTCCTCCGATGCCCCCCTTTGGCATATATTTAAAGCGTGTCGCGGAAACCCTGATTTCAGACCCCTTTTCTCCAGACGCGATTCCGATCTCCGCCGCCATCGCCATCAAGCTTCGGGGGACCAGAATTCCTGCGCCGGCACCCTGCCGGGACGGGGAAGTGCCCCCGGATTCATCTCCATCGACGTTGCTTCCTCCCTCCATGATGCGGGAGTAGTTCCTCCTCAGGGCTGAGGTTCTTACCAGTAGCTATGTGGTCAATTCTCTCTCCCATGATGTGATCTTCGTTGTGATCATAGGCTATGTTAATCTAGGGTGATCCCATGATATTTCCCCTTCCTCTATGTATTGGATTGATGTACTCACTTGTCTTTATCTAGTATAATCCCCGAGACCAAGGTGACAGCGGTCTATTGGACATGGATTAGAACAATATTTTCATGAGTGATTTCCTCTGTTGTGTGTTGATTGAAGATTGAGAGTCTCTTGGTGCTTGTCTTTGACTATCCTTTAGATATGTTGTGGTGATTGTGGGACTCTCTTTGGATGGCCGCGGTGACATTGGGAAATCCTTAGATTGAGAACTACGAACTT
>LR738716.1:57989224-58025184 GCA_902687465.1 Secale cereale
AGTTGGGTGCGTCGAGTCTCCGAAATCTTGCACTCCTCCAATAGCATCAACCCAAGTACAACAATAGTAACCTTGGAAGGCAATTGCCAGTTTGAACCTCTGAGGCAGAAGTTGGGACGGCTCAAACGAGATTGCAATGACATGGGAATGCTCATGGGCGCCTTGGTGAAATACGGAGACTCTGATAACACCAAATATCTAGATGCAGATGGAGACAAGTCTGGGAAAGCGAGCAAGAACGGTAAACTGCCGCAGGCCAATCCGGCGGGTCAAGGGTACAATGGCAAGCGTAAAGCAGAGGGCAGCTCAGACTTTGTGGCCAATACCAACGCTCGGGACAATGGGCAGCGCCGCAAGGGTAGACCGCCCCCACGCAACGGGAGGCCGCCTATTAATCTAGAGCGCCAGTTGAACGTGCCTTGCCCAAAGCACGGAACAGCGGAAAACCCAGCTACGCATCTCTGGAAAGACTGTTTCATTATGCAGGAATTTATGAAGCAGACTAAATATGATCACGGGCCCCCCGGCGGATCAGGCCCCGGTTTTCAGGGTCTGAGTTATCAAAGTGGCGGATCCGGTTCAGGATACCACGGCGGTAACAATAACCACAATGGTAACAATCAGCATCAACATAACCAACAGCATGGTGAGTGCGGATACAACAACCAGCGAAATCAACAGCGTCAGCAGCAGCAGCAATCCGGATATCAGAATAACCCGAAGGAACTGAGCTGTGGGCAGTATCACGTCTTCACCACGAGCTTATGCAAACGGGATCAAAAGGTTTTAAAGAGGGCAGTGCATTCTGTTGAACCGGCGATACCACGTTTTTTGCGTTGGTCTGAGCAACCCATTGTATGGAGCAGAGAGGATCACCCACCCCGGGTTGATAATCCGGGTCAGTTGGCTCTGGTAGTGGCACCACAGGTGGGTGGTTACAAGTTCACCAAAGTGCTTATGGATGGAGGCAGCAGCGTAAACATCTTGTATTATGAGACGTTTCGGCGCATGGGGCTGACAGATAAAAAGCTTCGATAGTCCAATACAGTGTTCCATGGGGTGGTACCAGGTAAATCGGCTTATCCAGTTCGGCAGATAATCCGGCGGTCTAAATCTATGACTATTGTCAATGGAGAACTTCATCATCGCAGCGTTTCTGGAGCTTTTCAGCGGTGTGTATCATTAGAAGAAGGTTGTGATATTCTTCGAGAGATCCATGAAGGGGACTGTGGTCATCATGCCGGTTCAAAATCCTTGGTGGCTAAAGCTTTTCGTCACGGGTTCTACTGGTTGACAGCTCACGCCGACGCAGAGGACTTGGTCAGAAAATGTGATGCTTGCCAGAAATTCTCACGGCGTGCTCATATACCAGCGCAGGAGCTGAGGATGATCCCAATTAATTGGCCATTTGCGACTTGGGGGCTCGATATGGTTGGACCCTTCAAGAGATCCCAAGACCAGAAAACCCACCTGTTGGTAGCAGTGGATAAGTTTCCAAAATGGGTTGAAGCGGAGCCTGTCAGTAAGTTTGATGCAGCAATAGCGGTTCAGTTCATCAAAAAGGTGATTTTACGGTTTGGCTTTCCGCACAGTATCATAACTAATAATGGCACCAATCTGTCCAAGGGAGCTATGGAGGAATTCTGTCAACGAGAGCATATTCGTCTTGAGTCTCATCAGTAGCTCACTCTCAGTCCAATGGCCAAGCTGAAAGGGAAAATCAAGAGATCTTGAGAGGCATCAAACCCCGGCTTATGGTTCCTTTACAGAGAACACCGGGTTGTTCGGTGGAGGAGTTTCCTTCTGTCTTTTGGAGCATCAACACTACACCTAACAGATCCATAGGGTACACGCCTTTCTTCATGGTATACGGAGCTGAAGCGGTCCTCCCTAGTGATATCTGGCACGACTCGCCACGGGTGGCGGCTTACGTTGAAGCGGATAATGAGCAAGCAAGACAAGACAGCTTGGACCGGCTGGAAGAGGAACGGGACACGGCAGCAGCGCGATCAGCGATTTATCAACAAGACCTGCGCCGGTACCACAACCGCCGAGTTAAGACCAGGACGTTTCAGCAAGGAGATCTGGTGCTCCGGCTCATCGAGGACCAGACAGATATGCACAAGTTATCCCCACCATGGGAAGGACCCTTTGTGGTCAGCAAGAACCTGCACAACGGATCATACTACCTCGTCGATATTCGAGAACATAAGGACTCACGCACGGCGGAGGAGGAGACCAAGCGGCCGTGGAACATCGCTCTTCTTCGACCTTACTATACTTGAGCCATCGGCTCCGCTTTATGTACAATGTATATATTATGATTAATAAAATAAACTGGCGCCCCCGATAAACCGGGGAATCAGCCATCCTTTTCACAAAAGAGTATCACATGGGGGCTTCCGTGCAAGGAAGCTTTCCATGGCCTCTTAAACCGGCGCCCTTGATAAAATCAAGGAACCAGCCGTCTTCTCTGCACAAAAGAGTATCACATGGGGGCTTTCGTGCAAGGAAGCTTTCCATGGCCTCTTAAAACCAGCACCCTTGATAAAATCACGGAATCAGCCGTCTTTTCTATACAAACAAGAATCACTTGGGGGCTTCCGTGGGCAAGGAAGTTTCCCATGGCCTCTTGAACCGACGGCGATATGAAGCCCATCATAAGAGCACTGCTCTGGTTGCTTCGGCAATTTCCACATGATGATGAAGGGGCAAAAGAGGGTTTGATGCCTAGCACAACTCAAACATATGCCCCGACGAGCAATGCTCACACGCTACCTGGGGGCTCTCAACGAGTTGAAAACCCTTGTAGTGAACACGGCTTGGAAGCCCGGTGTATACACCTAAAACCCCGGATTAACCTGCATGCATCAAGTAAATCGCGCCGTTCAGGTAAACTTGGTATGACCCGTCGAACGTATCACAAGTCAATCCTTTGGGACCCTGAACTTGGTCACGTTAAATTGACGATCATCAAGTGATTACCCAAGCCAAAATCTTTATCAGATTTTGAACATTGGGTAGCTGTTGACATTGATGATTTGGTTAAAGATTGCGGATCATCTTAACAGGCTTTGCTGAAATGGTTAATGACAGTAGCCTGGCAGCTCATAAAAAGCCTCGGATTTGGAGCCTGGCAGCTCGTAAAAAGCCTTGACTACATGGTCTTATTTGCCCAAAAACTTTATTTTTCATTTTTATGTTTTATCAAATCTTTGTCATCAAGGTCATTGGTTTTTCAACCAAGTCCATTGATTCAAGACCGGGTAACTAGAAAGTTATCATGCATCTATATCTACAGAGCTATAGTCTGGGTCATGAACACCAGCACTATTGTATCGTTAAACTGGCGTTCATTGTAACCCGGATCAGCTTCATAAGCCAATAGAGAGCCAAGGGAGTCATCAACACTGACGTCTTGGATTACTCGTGCCGGATTAAGGTTGCCGATACAGTTAATCACAGGTATGATATATGATGGTATCTTATACACAGTTCAAGTAATTAACTTAGATCATGTGCTTGGGTAGTATAACCCGTCCGATGGTAAACCGCCACGACATTCTTAGCATTGTTTATGCAGATACAAGTAAACATAAACTGTTGACACATTGCAAGCAGGAGATAATTTAGGAATTGCCAATCAAAGTAATGCCATGAAGGATAAGAGTGGGACAAAGACAGTATCTCAACTATTCTATTACAAGGCACTTGCAGGCCCAAAAAGAATATCAGTTCCTTGCAAAATATTCAACACATAAGATTAAGCCGGAGCCGGTTTAGGATTCTTCTTCGGCTCACTGTGAAGACTGAGGGTCAGCTTGCTCTGGATCTTCAGCGACTTCTGGCAGCTGTTGGAAATCAGGCGTGCTCCAGTCAATCTCGGCAAGGGCACGGAAATATACTTCATCGTTTATAAGTTCTCACGGTTCAATGTCAGGAGCAAAGGTATGCTTACGAACGGGTGGAATTAGATTTTCGATGTCATAAGTCGGCCGCTCCACCCGCGAGTTCTCTAGATCATAACCCGGATGATACCTTGTTAAGTCAGCTTCATCAGCGAGCTTACTGGCAAGAGGGTGCATGTCTTTTGTCAAAGCACGAAGATCTTCAGCAGAGAAGGCCGACCCGTCTTATTTCATACTGGGATAGCCATTCATGGCCTCCGGCGGATCAAAATCGGGAACCCATGCCTTGGCCCGGGTTAACGCCACGAGGGAACCAGCTCTTGCAGAAGATTTCTTCACTTCAACAAGTCGGGCAGGCAAGATGGATAATTTCTCCAGAGTACCTTGGATGGTGGTCGGCGCCGGTTTATTGTGCGAAATAGCACTAATGGCCCTCTGAGCACCGGTATAGAGTTGTTCCATCAAAGTATAAGCAGCCTTCAGCTTCCTCCGGACATCATCCCTAAGATGAGTCACGCGCCTCCCTGTGTACAAGTGATGAGTTAAGCCGGAGCAGTATAAGATAGCAAGGATAAACCGAATGAAAACAAGTACTTACCAAAGATGGCAGAAGTCATATCGTCTATATGTTGTCTTAACCCGGATAACTCCTCCGTCACCGGGTTAAGGGCAGCCTCAACATCCTTAGCTCTTTTCTCTAAACCAGCCCTTTGCACCTCCCAAGTGGACCGCTCCGCTTCAAAGTCTTTCTGGAGTTTCTCCATATTAGTTAAAGCAAGGGTAAGTTCCTCCTTGACTTTAGTGGAAGAAGATTCTTGGAAGGCCAGGTTATTCCGGAGCTCAGTTATTTCAGAAGCTCTTTGGATCAAGTCAGTCTGCGGAGGATAAGGAATGTTAGATATTTACGGAGACAGCTTAATCAAAAGTCTCAAGCACATAACAAGTTATGCACTCGACACTTGGGGGCTAATGTGCAATTGAAGTAAAGGAAATTAATCTTTTTCAAACAAGTCCCAAGCACATAACAAAGTTATGCCCTTGGCACTTCGGGGCTAATGTAAGATCATTCTCAAACATGGAAGAAGTCTCGATTCACTCGCAATGGAGTAAACCGGCCCTTGGGGACTACACATGCAAATCAAGCTATTCCAGTTAATCTATCAAAGTCCCGATTCACCCTAAAGGTTAAACCGGCACTTGGGGCCTACAATGGCCGGTGCACTTACAAGATACAAGCAGAAATGAAAGGAAAGGGAAAGAAGTTACCTCATATTTTTCCTTCATCATATTTACTAAACCGGCCTCGTGGTCGCGACTGGTGAAGAGCCGGTTTAGATACCCAGAGTGGAGCTCCTGGGCACTGAGCTGGGCATAACTAGACAAGTCAGTACTCCACTTGCCCTTGTCTTTCTGGACAACTTCCTCCTTGGCAGTGTGTCTGGCCAAGATAACAGGTTCCGCGGGAGCAGAAAAACCTATCCCAGTAATCTCGACATCTTCCATCGAGGTGGCAGTTGGCCTGGGGGGATCATCAGCGATAGCAGGGTCGGTGCGTACTGGACTAACAGGAGCCGGACTAACCCGGGCAGGGCTAGCCGGTTCAGCGGCGGTCTCTCTAGCATCACCCTCCGGAGCAGCAAGATCTTCGTGGTCCATGGGGGAAGGATCATCGAGCGGAACTTCAGCGTTTTCTTCCAGAGGATTGGTAGCTTCAAGATCCTCTGCCGATTCAGATTGTTTCCGGCTGCCGGTTTATTCAATTTTTCCTTCTTACTAGGCTTGGGCATACTGAAAAGATTAAAGGGATAATGAAAATCACAAATCAAAAAAGGAAGGTAAACCGGACATACTGGAAGATGACTTACCCAGGAACGGTCTTAAGCACCGAGACTTGAGTAGCAGTTGACTCGCCGGAAGAAGACAGAGGAGTTTCCTGATAGTTTGGATCAAATGGTTTAAGAGGTTTGCGAATAAGACCTGCTTTTGGATGAAGAGTGGTTGGAGTAAGCAAAACCTCTGAGCGGCGTCTTCGAGCCGGCGTGTGGGGTAATCCGGAGGATTCAACCACGTGACCACTATGGCATGTGGTCCGGCGAGCCTCATGCTGCTGCTTCTTCAAAAGAAAATTGGGATCCAATTGAGCGTAAGGGTGAGAAAATGGATACTTCCGGGCTAACCGACGAATTTTGGGTGGCAACGGTTCTGAATCAGAGGAAAGAGAGATTACCTCAATTTTATCCGCTTTACTCCCTTCCGCCAGATCCTGGGAAATGACATTGTTAATAAAGACAGACAAAGGAAAGTTACAAGGTGTAAAGAACCAAGCAGTACCTCAAAAGCCGAATCATCTTCTTCGGGGTTTGAACCGGAAGCGGCGGCAGGTTTCTTTTTATGTTTCTTTACGGCCAAGCTCTTCTTGCGAGTTGGCTTTGCCGGTTTGTCTTGAGCCTTGCTCTTCCAGAAGGGGTCATTGGCCTATGTAAAGGAGTAAAAGCATATTGAAGACAAGCAATATGGACGGATTAAAACAAGGACAAAGGGACAGAAGAATCTTACTGACGGCGGTTTATTGTTCGTGCAGAAAGGGGCTAAACCGGTTCGGCTGCACTCCTCCAGAGGAATATTCAACATCTTTTTGGCAGACTCAGTAACTTCATTGTCGGGAAGCACTATGTTTGTTTGACGCTGAGGGTCCTTGGGATTGCCGGTATACTCGCACATTAAACCGGAGCGCTGGCTTAACGGGAGGATGTTCCAGGAGAGCCAGCAGCGAACAAAGTCAACACCAGTTAACCCGTTGGCCACAAAAGCCCTGAGTTTGGAAAGTTGGGGGGCATATCGAGCCTGGTCTTGGGCACTCAGATGCTGCGGGAAAGGGTGATCCGCTGTCAGACGATAAGGGCGGTAACCCGGCAGTGGATTTTCTCCCTCTCGTGAAGTGTCCTTGCAATAGAACCATGTCTGGTTCCACTCCTTGGGGTGGCTGTGAAGAGTGGTGTGAGGAAAGCTGACATCCTTCCTCTTCTGGATGCTCACATCGCCAAGTTCAGTATGGGGCCCGTCGAAGAATTCAGTCCGGCGATTCAGATGGAAGAAATCCCGGAATAGCTCTACGGATGGCTCCTCTTGCAGATATGCTTCTGAAAAGACTTGGAAGTTGCAGATGTTTGATATGGAATTGGGACCTATATCTTGTGGATGGAGTTGAAAATCGGCTAAAACATTGCGGAAGAACTTTGAACCGGGAGGGATAAAGCCCCGGGCCAGATGATCAAAAAAGACTATGGTCTCTCCCTCCTTAGGCTTAGGAGGACACTCTTTCCCAGGGGCCCGCCAGTGCAGAACCGCCTTTGGACCCAGAACGCCAATTGAGGCCGCCTTTACTAAATCGTCCTCGGTGATCCGGGACGGAACCTAGTTGCAGGCAAAAAACTATTTCGCTGTGGAAGTCATCTTTTTCAAAAAGGAATGCTGAAAAATATAATGCAAAATCCGGTTTATGATCCACTAGATATAAACCGGCATGTTCTATGAAGATATTGACCTAATTGACGGTTTAAGCAAGGGACTAATGGTACCTACTGATCCGGACCAAATATGAACGAGACAGCTACCGGTTTATGAAGCTTAGAAGTGAAAGGTGAAACCGCCAATTACAGGATGCAGGTCTAAATCTAAACCGTCAGTACAGGCATATAAGGCGCAGGTTACAATTGAACCGGTGACATCAGCAGTGGTAAAATATGGATCTACAACATAGGAAAAAGGCAAAATAATTCAAGTCATATTCATTGAAGGCATCGAATATTTCTACAGATCCAGTCTAAACTAGCGGTATTGGAGGAACTAAAAGTATAAAGATGGAGCAGAGTCATGCGCACGAGAGTTGACCTAAATGTTTTACATCTACAGCTAAGAACTGTCTACGGTGATGATCTGCGAAGAACAAGGTTTCATGTACGAGCTACCGAGAAACCCTAGAGCCAAGATCTATAGGGAAGAAGAAATAACGCACCCAAGGAAGCGGAAGAACGGCGATGAATATATGGACGAGCTCAGGTTGATGCAGCGGCCGGGCTTGGTGACGACGACGAGCTCGAAGGACGGCGGCAGAGCTTGAGCGCTGGAGGACAGAGAAAGACGAAGCAGAGGGGGTAAAGAGATGGCCCTCGGCCCTATTTATAAGCCGAAGAGATAAAACGGCAGGCGCGGGAATCGAGGAGACCAAAAATAAAAAAATGGATTGAGTTGTCGCCTCGATCTTCGGAGCTTTAATAAATAAAGGTAAAAAGCAGGTGCAGGCATTGAATGCGCGGATGATGTCACGACGGTTCAAAGCGACACAAAGGGATGACGTCATGCTGGTTTACCAAGCATACTGAAGCTGCGGAAATGAAAAGTTGTACAAGACTTTGGAGATTGACATGAACAGGTTCAAATCAATCTGGGGCCTAGCCAGGGATATTACTACCAGGTATAAACTGGCCAGGAGGGTCCGGTTTAAGTTAACAAGATTGTATTACGAGAAGCCCAGCCTAGTATGGAGTACGAGGTTATAGCCCAGAAGGCTTAGAGCCCATATGATAGGGCCCATAACTTGTAAACCATCATATTATGTAAACTTGGGATGTAAGGTAGAAAGAGTAGAGACCGAGGCGGACACGATTATGAGCCGACCTCGGGACTCTGTAAACCGGACCGGGCGTCACCTCTTATATAAAGGGACGACCCGGCGATGGTTCAGGACAAGAAACAACAGCTCGAGACGCAGGCAAAGCGGATCCGCTCCCTGGTCATCGAAGCGCAAGCAATACCACACCAAACTAGACGTAGGATTTTACCTTCATCGAAGGGGCCGAACTAGTATAAAACCCATGTGTCCTTCGTCCACTTTAACCCCTTTAAGCTAACCCGAGCGATGGCCTCACAACTAAGTCCTTTTGCTAGGACATCTGCCGTGCTAAATCCACGACACGTAGGGTCCGCACGCTTAACGTTCGATGACAATTTGTATTATGAGTTATGTGATTTGATGATCGAAGTTTGTTCGGAGTCCCGGATGAGATCACCGACATGACGAGGAGTCTCAAAATGGTCGAGAGGTAAAGATTCATATATTGGAAGGCTATATTCGGACATCGGAAAGGTTCCAAGTGATTCGGGTATTTTTCGGAGTATCGGAGAGTTACAAGAATTCGCCGGAGGAACTAGTGGGCCTTAATGGGCCATACGGGATAGAAGAGAAGGGCCTCAAGGCATGGTCGTGCGCCCCCCATGGGCTGGTCCGAATTGGACTAGGAAGGGGCGGCGACCTCCTCGTTCCTTCTCCCCTCTTCCTCCTTCCCTTCTTTCTCCTACTAGGACTAGGAAAGGGTGGAACCTACTCCTACTAGGAGTAGGATTCCACCCCTTGGGCGCGCCCCTTGTGGCCAGCCCTCCTCTTCCCTCCCTCCTTTAGATACGTGGGGAGGGGCACCCCATAGACACACAAGTTGATTTCTTAGCCGTGTGCGGTGCCCCCCTCCATAGTTACACAACTCGGTAATATCGTCGTAGTGCTTAGGTGAAGCCTTGCACCTGTAACTTCATCATCACCATCACCACGCCATCGTGCTGAAGGAAATTTCCCTTGACCTCAACTGGATCAAGAGTTCGTGGGACGTCATCGAGCTGAACGTGTGCTGAACGCGGAGGTGCCATACGTTCGGTGCTTGGATCGGTTGGATCGCGAAGATGTTCGACTACATCAACCGCGTTACTAAACGCATCCGCTTTCAGTCTACGAGGGTACGTTGACACACTCTCTCCTCTCATTGCTATGCTTCTCCTAGATAGATCTTGCGTGGTCGTAGGATTTTTGTTTGAAATACTACGTTCCCCAACAAGAGAGTCGTGTTCCTCTCACACTTCGTTAGGGGGCTAGGATTCCCTCTTCACCCCTTTGTACGGGGTCTGCTGTTTTTCTACGGGCTGGATTTCCAGGATCTAGCCCCGAATTCAATCCTTCACATCTCCGCTTTCATAGTGGTGTGTGAAGCTTTCCAACGCGTTCCCCCACACTTCGGCCTATGGCTTAAGACCTTCAACGTGAAGCCAAAGGTGGTGGACGGGCAACATGCGGACCGCGGGGGCGCTATGATAAGAAAGCGCCCGAATGCAACCTGGCCAAAAGGGTCGTTCGTGGAGATGAACAAGTTTTGGCAGTAGGAGTGGTTCTATATCAACGAGCCTCGCGACGCAAAATGGGCGGCGGCGCCTGCTTTCAGATCTGCCCCCCGGAGAGGCTAACCTCCTGGACCGGTAAGAGTCCAAACTGGGGATCTCAAACTGAGGTGGCGACACTCCAAGGCCACGTGTTTGGCATGATCACCAAAGGCTACCAACTCACAACTGTGGTTCAGGTAATGCTTGCCCGACTTGTCCTTCCTTGCCAATGCCAGGACTCCTTTCTATGGCAGTTCGATCTGGCAGGAGCCCGGCCCTTGAAGCATCTATATGGCTCCACGCACAAAGAGATCCGGAAACACCTCTTCAAGAGCAAGAAGGAGTGGCCAAAGGAAATTGAGGACTTAGGCTACAGCACCGCGTTTACCGCAATAGAGGTAATAAAAAATTCCGCCGAACATATATCCTCTCCTTATTGTAATGATAATAGGAATTGGAGTTTTTACGTGATATACAGAACTGGATGAAGAAGGCAGTTCGGATCAAGTGTCCGACCCCTTTGCCAGAAGACCCAGCCACGCCTCAACTATTGGCGATGCTGGCTCCGGTGCCTTACAAAGCGCCGGACAAGAAGCCCAAGAAGAAGAGGAAGGAGGCCAAGAGCGGCCCCCGCCCTGCGGACGCGAAGTCCGAGGAGATCAACATCCTCTCCTCCGAAGAGGAGGAGGATGAAGAAGAATACCCCGCCTAGGGCAAGGGGAAGAAGAGGGCGGCCGCTGCTGATGCAAGCAAGGCCGCACCCCGGAGGAGGCTAAACCTCCCCGCTCGTTCGGACTCATTGTCCGAACATAGCTTTGTGGTGAAGCCTAGGGAGAAGCCCCTAGACGAAACGTAAGTTGTTCGGATATATTAATCACTGCACCTTGTTTATTCAGCATATTAATGCTCTTTAAGTATTTCTCACCTGCTGACCTACAACCCTCCTCGAGCGCACCCCAACGCCTCCTTATCGGAGGGGAACTCTCTGCCGTCCGGAGAGCCGGAGAGCGACCCACTGGTCCGAGCCCCAACGCCCATGGCCCGTGGGGACACCGAGTGACCTCCCAGCGTGTGTCTCCGGCTCAAGGAGATGGGGGCGGGGCAGGTGATAAGGCGACCAAGGGTAACACCTCAGCTGCCACTGACCATGGGGAAACGTTCCCATGGAGACCGAATACGGGGGGCCTAAACAATCCGGGGCCCACCGAATACTGATCCGGAGCCTAGCGTGGCTCCGGGGTCCAAAGACCGGTCCCCCAAGATGGGGGAGGATACAATTGTTCCTACGGCGCCCGGTGTCAATTCGGAGGTGCCGGACCCTCTGGAGGAAGCACTACAAAGTGCTTCCGTCGCGGAGGAGCACTGCACCATAATGGGTGCGGTGATGAAGAAGATTCAGTCCGTCAAAGGCGGACTGAATGAAGCCTTCAACAACCTACTAACAGGCTTCGAGGTATGCAGTGTCATGTTCTTTATCTAACTTTATTTATTTTATATGCACATATATAGCCAGTAGCCCCTGATGCTTTCTGTGATTCTGAACAGAATTGGACGAAGTATCCATAATATAGCATATTATAGAGCTAAACTGTATGCTTTTGCATTTGAACAGGCTTCACTAGTTGCGGCAATTGCACAAGCTACAAAAGTTGCCGAACTAAACTAGAAGCTCTCGGAGGCCAACATGGACCTGGACCGCGTCAACCATCAGTTGGATGAGACGCAAGGTATGCGGATTTGAAAAATTGAGATGTCAAGAAGACTAATAATATTAATTGAGTATGAGTACAAACTCTTTGTGATATTCTGTATTAAACAGTTGGTGCCACTGAGCTTGAGGCTCTCAAGGGCGACCTCGCGAAGGCCAAGAAGGAGGCCGAGGCGAGCAAGGCAGCCGCCGACAAAGCGGTTGCCGATCTAGAGGCCGAAAAGGCCTCGTGCAAAAAGCACGAGGCTCGGATGTCCCTAGTCGAAGTTGAGCTCAACGATGCTATTCGCAAATGCTAGCCATTGGAAGAAAAGACTTCAGAACAAGCATCCGAGCTCACGGCGGCAGTCAAGGCTGCCCAGGAGGCGCGAAGCGAGTCGCGCAGCGTCTGCGAGGAAATCAAGCAGGCGCGGAAGATAGCATCTGGTAAGACTTTTCTCTTACAGGGCATCTTCGGAGGGCAGAAGTACCTTGGGCTGACACGATCATGGAGTTCTCCACGTGTGTTTGCGGATCTCCCGAGGAGCAGTGCTGACGCCGCCCAATACTTCTGAGTGAAAGGATCGAGATGGACCTAGAGGGGGGTGAATAGGTACAATCACTAATTTTAATTGTTACTTAACAATTTTAGGCAATAATGCGGAATATGAAATTGAGCCTAACAATTGTAAGTAAGATGCTAAACAAGTTAAGCTAGCAACTCAAGTATGTAAGTAAGGTAACACACTAAGATACAAGTAAGAACTTAGAGACAAGTAACCACAAGTAGAAAGTTAGGGTTAGGAATAACCGAAACTTCGAGAGACGAGGATGTATGCCGATGTTCACTTCCTTGGAGAGAAGCTACGTCACCATTTAGAGAGGTGGGAGTTACCACGAAGGCACGCCAACGCCACGAGGGATCACCCTATTCTCTCTTTGAGATATCACCACGAAGGCTATTCCCAACCACTAGTGTTAGGCCTTTAGGTGGCCACCAAACCCTCACAAACTCTCCAGGGGGTAATTGATACGTCTCCAACGTATCTGTAATTTTTGATCGTTCCATGCTATTATATTATCCTTCTAGGATGTTTTATGGGCTTTTATATACACTTTTATATGATTTTTGGGACTACCCTATTAACCCAGAGCCCAGTGCCAGTTTATGTTTTTCTCCTGTTTTAGGGCTTCGCAGAAAAGGAATATCAAACGGAGCCCAATTGACCTGAAACTCAACGGATGACGTTTTTGGACCTAAAGATGCCCAGGAAGTGCCGGAGGGGGGCGAGAAGATCCACGGGCTGCCCACGAGGGTGGGGGGCGCCCCCTGCCTTGTGGACAGCCTGGAGACCCCCTTTACTTGGCCCCGACTCCAACACCTCCTATATATACTGAAACCTCCGGAAAATAACCTAGATCGGGAGTTCCGCCACCGAAAGCCTCTGTTGCCACCGAAAACCAATCTAGACCCGTTCTCGCACACTGCCGGAGGGGGGAACCCTGATGGCTTCTCGCCCCTCGTTGGTTACCCCAAGTGGAAGGTTGAGATGTAGCGTAGCGGCAAATTTCCCTTGGCAAAGATACCAAGGATCGAATCCCGTGAGACTCCGAGGTTCGACAAGTAGGTGTCAACGGCGCCAGAAACTTAGCGGTTGACGGGACCTGCACACAGATACAGATAACTTTTCTCCCAACGAGTACAGAGAGGTTGTCAATCCCTCCGGCCTTGTTGTTTACAAAGGATCAAACACAAGAGATAATAATGATAGCTATGACTGCAAAATAAAAACATGAAGTAAATAGAAGGTGTGATCAGCGGTGGTAATATGGACCGGGGTCCCATGATGTTCGCTAGTGATGTCTCTCTCCCAAAAGACGATAAAACAGCAAAGCGAGGTAAACAAATTACAGCTGGGCAATTGACAGGATTATGTGCGCAAACCAATGCTAACTATGCTGCAAAGAAAGGTAGAGGCTCAAAAGCATGGGCGGTACGCCAAGGCAAGTAGATCGAAATCCATCTGCATCTACTACTAATCATCCACCTTGAGATATCTATCCAGAACATCTCGCTGGTATTAAGTTGCGAATCCCACCCAAAGTGTAAACTCAAAGCAACAGACAACTGCATTAAAAGAACTTTGCGTCAAGTAAACAATCCTTGCACCCGCAAGTACAAGCACCGTTGGTTAGTCCCACAAGGAACAAACAAGGATATCCATGGACATAGATTGAAGTTCACAATAGATGATGTCCATGAAAGCAATGATTACCTTGTCCCTTGACTTACCAACAAGAGGGTTTGTGACTCCATGAACTAGTGCACGATATGGAAGTTGATTGCACAAGTTGCCAAAATGAATGGGAGTGAAGTATGTTGGCGGAGTCACCCTCAAGAACCTTCAAGTTCTTCTTCTTCGGGATCCACATCATCTTGATGGGAATCCTTGGGGTTGTAGTTGAGCTTGACGAAGTAGAACTTGACGTTTCCTTGGGAACCCACTTGACCATGGCTTGAGGTGCTTCAATGAATGCATCAATCTCCTCTTGCAGCTTGTCCTTGGCTTTTAGCTTGTGGTCTTGTGGTGGAAGATCATCTTGAGCTTGTTCCACATTGGAAGAAGTAGGATCATACTTCTCCTTTTGAGAAACAAACTGTGGAGTAGGGTATTGACCTTCTTCCCACTCAACACCTTCGGCGTTGAACTTTCGCTCAAAACCAATTCCTTGATTCTTCCGGTGCCTCCCTTGCTTGCGAACAATTTCCTCAAAGTTCTTGCTTCCGGCAAGGCTCTTGTAGACACCTTTCTCTATGATCCCTTTCAATAAACTATTCTCTTGCTCAAGTGTAACTTGGCTTGAAACATTGTTAGTGGAATCAAGAGAACTACTAGAAGCAACAATATTAGATTTAACATGGTTATTGTTACTGCTAGAGGAACAATTTTTCTTATGCTTGTCATGCTTAGTCTTAATGGGTGGCAAGAAATTAGACAAGAGAAGTCGGTTGGCAAGATATGAAGAACTCTTCTTTCGAAGATCGTCATTGATTGCTTTTAGAAACTCATGTTCTTGCTCTAGAGTGAGCTTCTCGAAGCGTAGCTTCTCATGAGATCTTAGGAGCTCTCTATGATCTTCTTGAGTTGTTTCATGAGCTAACTTAAGAGTGTTTAGTTCTTTAGTTAGACGCTCAATTTCCTTCATAGCATTGTCATTCGACTCTTCTCGACTATAAAGACTACTAGCATTTTCATCGTTACTAGGCTCACTAGATTTATCATGCAAGAGCTCATCTTCACTAAGCAAGTCATCCTCATCACTATTGAAGTCAATGAATTCAGGGTGTGATACCTTGGGGCCTTTAGCCATGAAGCATCTTCCAATTCCCTCATTTGGTGAATCAAATAAGTCGTAGGAGTTGGAGTTGGAGGATACGAGTGCAAGACCGGCAACACCTTCATCTTGACTGTAGTCGGAGTCGGAGTGATAGCTTCCATCGGATTGATTGTCGGAGTCGGAGCCGGAGACCCATTCACCTACATGAGCTTGATGTCTTCTTCTTGTATAGCTCCTTGATGACTTGTCTTTCCTCTCCGAATCCTTGCTTCTCCGAGAGGGTCTTCGTTCATAACGATCATCTCTACTCCTTCTCTCTTTCCGAGGTGACTCATCTCTTGATCTTCTTCTTGGAGATTCTTCTCTTCTCTTGTGGGGAGCCGTACACTCATTTGAGTAGTGTCCGGGTCTTCCACAATTGTAGCAGTTTCGATCACGACTAGAAGATCTCTTTTCATCATATGATCTAGACTTTGAGCTTCTCTCTTTGCCTCTATTCTTGTAGAATTTGTTGAAGTTCTTAACCATTAGGCTTATCTCTTCATTGGAAACTAACTTGTCACTTGAGGTTATGGGAGCATCACTTGTAGCTTTGTAAGCACCACTTGACTTGTTGTGAAGCTCTTCCTTATCCTTAAGTGTCATCTCATGAGCAACGATTCTTCCAATGACTTCGGTTGGCTTGAGAGTCTTGTAGTTTGGCATCATTTGGATCAAAGTGCACACGGTGTCATACTTTCCATCCAAAGCTCTTAGAATCTTCTTGATGATGAATCGGTCGGTCATTTCTTCGCTTCCTAAGCCGGCAATCTCATTTGTGATGAGAGCAAGCCTAGAGTACATTTCAGCGACTCCTTCACCATCCTTCATCTTGAACTTGTCAAGTTGACCTTGAAGAATATCTAGCTTTGATTCCTTCATAGACTCGGTACCTTCGTGCATTTCAACCAAAGTATCCCAAATCTCTTTAGCATTCTCAAGACGGCTGATTTTGTTGAACTCCTCGGGACACAAAGCATTGAAGAGAATGTCACAAGCTTGAGCATTGTTTTGCAACATCCGCAACTCTTCCGGTGTAGCTTCGCGATCCGGAACTTTTCCTTCCTCGAAGAATTCACCTTGCATACCAACACAAATAATGCCCCATGAGGCTGGGTTATGACCAAGAATATGCATTTTCATTTTATGCTTCCAACTAGCAAAATTTGTACCATCAAAGTAAGGACCTCTACGATAATTACCCTCACTAGACGCCATACTCTCCTAGGTTGTGAAACCAAGCTTATGGAGTCCAATGCAATGGAAACCAAAACAATGGAGACCAAAGCTCTGATACCACTTGTAGGATCGAAAGTATGTCTAGAGGGGGGTGATTAGACTACTTGTAAATATAAAAATTCTGCCTTTGACAAAGAACAGTTTTAGGTAGTTTCACAATTAAGATCAAGTCAAGTATCACCCTACACATGCAATTCTAGAGTATAAGCAGCGGAAAGTAAATTGCACATGTAGTAAAGAGAGGTGGAGAAGATCAAACGCAATTTGGAGACGCAATGATTTTTCCCGTGGTTCTGATAGGTAGTGCTATCGTACATCCACGTTGATGGAGACTTCAACCCACAGAGGGTAACGGCTGCGCGAGTCCACGGAGGGCTCCACCCACGAAGGGTCCACGAAGAAGCAACCTTGTCTATTCCATCATGGCCTACGCCCACGGAGGGCTAGCCTTACTCGGGGTAGATCTTCACGAAGTAGGCGATCTCCTTGCCCTTACAAACTTCTTGGTTCAACTCCACATCTCGATAACGGAGGCTCCCAAGCGACACCTAACCAATCTAGGAGGCACCACCCTCCAAAAGGTAATAGATGTTGTAGATGATGATGAACTCCTTGCTCTTGTGCTTCAAATGATAATCTCCCCAACACTCAACTCTCCTCACTGATTTGGCTGTGGTGGAAGAAAGGATTGAGTGGAAAGCAACTTGGGAAGGCTAGAGATCAAGTTTCATATGGTGGGAGTGGAGCAACTTGATCTCAACACAAGGATAGGTAGTTCCCTTCTCAGAAATGTAAGGTAGGAGTGGTAGTTCTTTCTGATGGCTCTCTTCACGAATGAAGAGGGGGTGGAGGGGTATATATAGCCTCCACACAAAATCCAACCGTTACACACATATTTGAGCAATCTCGGTGGGACCGAAGTGGACAACTCGGTGAGACCGAAAGTTCAAATAATGTGAACGTTGGGGTTTTCGGTGGGACCGAAAATACCATCTCGGTTAGTCCGATTTGAGCAAAGACAGGAGCTTGCCAGTTTCGGTGGGACCGACTTCATCATCTCGGTGACACCGATTTGATGACAGAAGGTTACACAAGCTTGGCAGCCCATGTTTCGGTGAAACCGATTTCAAACTCGGAATATCCGATTTTTCTAGGGTTTGGCTTATGGCTGAGGTGGTTCATCTCGGTGTGACTGAGTTTGGAATATCGGTGGGACCGAGATTACTTATGAGTGTATTTTGTAGTGAAAGTTGCTGATAGTTAAAGGAGATATATCACTAAGCACTTGAGCAACCAGATCATCAACATAACCTCATCCCCTTTTAATAGTATTGGCTTTTCCTATGGACTCAATGTGATCTTGGATCACTAAACCAAAAATGGAGTCTTGAGCTTTTGCCAATGCTTGCCTTAGCATTTTGAGGGGTCCACTTCTTCAGTCCTTGCCATACCCATATCACTGAACTTCTCTGAAATGATTCTCAAGTAACTATTAGTTCAATGATATATATGTTGTTATTAATTGCCAAAACCACCCGGGGATTAGTTGCACTTTCAGTCTCCCCCTTTTTGGTAATTGATGACAACATATAGATCAAAGCTTCGACAAAGGATATAATCAATGAATAACATCGTCGCTTTGAGAAGTACGTGATAAGCAAGAGCTCCCCCTAAATTTGTGCATTATTTAAGATTTGCGTTTGAATGCAAATGCACAATCGATTAGGATCATGGGTCACTCTTCCATGTCACATACATCTTGGTGGAGCGCACAAAATGATAAGAATGAATAGCATGCACCCAATCACCAAGACATGAGTAAATAGTCATACAAGATAGGAATAGCATATGATAAGCATTAAGCACACATTAAAGCATAGTATGACCAAGCACTCATTAAGGTAGCATCAAACGTAGTATCAAACACACTGAAAGTTTCGAAAAACCAAAAGTATCTCAAAGAGACCGCAAAAGAACGAAAGAGCAAAAGTGCAAAAGACAACAGCACTCTCTCTCTCGAAGCCCTATGATCTATACAATTTCTCCCCCTTTGGCAACAAGTTACCAAAAAGTTCGAAAAAGCATAGAGCTAAACGTCACTGGGGACTCTGCTGGCGGCTCCCGTCTGGGTTGATGTCGGAGTAGATATGACGGCATCGGCGAAGACTTCAGCTGATGTCTGTGCTGGAGGAGTGGACACTGGAGCTGTAGCTGGAGTAACTGCTGGAGCTGTGGGAGGTGCTGAAGTTGTAGTCCTGGTGTCAGTCACTGGAATAGCAGCTGATCGGGATCCTCTGGGAACCGGAGCAGTCTGTCGATGAGAGTCCTGGACTAAGTCATCCTGCACAAGCTCTGCCTTGTCCTGCTTTGCTTCCTCCATGTCTGCCTCAAGCTTGTTGACGGTCACTTGAATTTCAGTCAGCTTCACGTCCAGAGCGTGGATCTTCTCGTCAAAAATCCTCTCTAAGCTCTCCTGAGACTGTTCAATGCTGGCCAGGCGTTGTTCAATCCTTTGGGTTGCTTCAAGAATCTGCTCTCCGAAACTCTTTGGTTTAGCTGCTGCTGCTGCTTCTTTGTCAGCTTTGGCTTTCCTAGCAGCTTCTATCTTGGCTTGACCTTCAACAGATGTCGGATCCTCCTCATCCATCACAACAACATTGTCTTCATGCTCTGGCTGCAGTGGTAAGTGTTTCCTATCCAACAGGAATTTGCCCGTGCCAAACTTGGCATTGATAAGCATCTGAATCTGTGGGGCAAATCCACATGACCTTTTCTGGTCAGCTGCAGTCCTCTTAATGGTCTCTACCATTAAGTCCATCACCTTGAAAGGTGCTTTCTCATCAAGTATATGCAGCATGTTGATAGAATATCCTCTGATCATGCGATGATCTCCAGACTTGGGCATCAAGGTATGCCTCAGAATAGTATTAGTGGTAGGTAAACCTGCCTGGAGATGGTAGACTGAGCCGAGCTTCCATACTTCCAAATCTGCTGCTGGGATCTCCTTGTACATGTTCTTCATGGAATCATGATTCTTCTTTGGAATCACATAGACATCAATATCATCTTCTCGCTGCACTGGAGCATTCAGAATTTCTGCCCATTCTTCAACAGAAGAAGAAAATCTCTGACCTTCAGTCATCCATGTGATCTTCCCATCAGGATAGAAGTGAGCTGTGGCATAGAATTGCATAATCATCTCATCGTTCCAACTGGTCAACTTCTGACCCACAAACTCTGCAACTCCACATGCAGTGAAACTTTCATGCACATGTGGAAAGAAGTCTCTGTGCTCTTCGCTGTCAATGTATTCCCAGTCAACATATCTGGTGTCTGCGACTATTGGCTTCTTGTCCATCAGCACGGTCTCATAGAAGTCCTGCTGCTCTCTGGTGTGAAATCTGGGATCTACAGCAGTTCTTCTCCTCACGGCATATGGGTCAGCTTGTCTCCATAGCCTGAGACCTCTATCTTTCCTTGCCTTCATATCCTCAGCTTGAGGATGAGCATCATTGTGAAGTGGCAGTTTTGGACGGAGTTTCAGCAACACTTGTCCTTCCTCATCAGACTCAGCTGGTGGCACATCACCCTTGTTCTTTTCAGATGCTAGAATGTTTCTGGTAGTCCTCTTGGGCTTGGCAGCAGGCTTTGCTAGAGCTGCCTTAGCTTGAGCAGATTTCTTGGGCTTTGAAGTGGCTCCGGCCTTAATGGCATCACCCATGAGCTTCTGCTTCTGAGGAGCAGGCTGGGGTGCTTCTTCTTCTTCATCCTCGACTGCTGCATCTGCATGAGAATCAGTATACACTACCCTCTTTCTCTTGGAGGTTTTCTTCACTTTGCTTGGAGCTGGCTCTCCCAAATTCAGCTTCTTGGCAACAGTTGATTGCTTGACTTTGCTGGTGCCCTTCTTTGACTGCTGACCTTGTTGCTCTTTGGCAACAACCTTCCTCTTAGGCTTTGAGGTTACCTCTTCCTCAACAACGAAGTCAGAATCCTCATCATCGGAATTCTTCTCCTTCCTAGCTCTGGTGGCTGCAGGAGGCATGCCACTTGGTGTACTCCTCTCACCATCATCAAATGGGCTACTAGTCTCAGGACTAGTGTCTACCTCAGGAATGTCTGCAATAGGTGACTCTGACCTGTTCTGACTGTCACTGGCATCTGACATGGCTGACAACCTGTGAATAGATAAGGTATAGGCAGAGAAGAAGAGTTATCACAAACTGCAGAAGTTTTTGCAAAAAAAATGAGTTCAAATTTTAGTTTTAAGTTTTCACAGAAGACATTTCGGTTAGACTGAGTTTAAGTTTCGGTGAATCCGAAGTGTTAAACAGAAGCTTTACACACCACTTTCGGTTTGACCGAAGTGGGTTTCGGTCCTGCCGATAACACTATGGTTTCACAGAAATTACATTTCGGTCACACCAATTTGCACAACTCGGTTGGACCGAAGGGTGCAGTGCAATGGCCAGAGGCCAAATCGGTCACACCGAAATTCTAAAATCGGTTTCACCGAGATGTGTTCCGTGGAAACCTAACCCTAAATTTTTTACTCGAATCCAGTTCAAACGAACCAATCTGGTGTAAAGGAAGATTTCAATCGTGGCCAGATATTGGGCAAACCAAACGTGCATTGAATCGGAGATGGGAGCACGAGTGGGATCAAGACTCACCCTAACTTGGTGGAGTCTCTCTACGGCAGCAACGGCGCGGAGGAGAAGTCCGTTGACGGCGATGGAGACCTGCGGCGAGGGCGCACAGGCGACGACGGCGACGATCCGGAGATCAAGGCGACGGCAGCAAGGGATGTGGGGCGAAAACGTTTGAAGGAGTAATCAACGCGCGCTGCCCTCAGTATATATATCCCTTTGCTGTCGGTGGGACCGAGTTGAAAAACTCGGTGGCACCGAGATGGATAACTGCCAGGCAGTTATGCATTTCGGTCACGCCGAAAATTACAACTCGGTTTCACCGAGATGAAACCTAGATCAGTCTAAATGCTTTCGGTTTGACCGAGTTTCAGAAAGTTGGTCTGACCGAAATCACTTAGAAGGTTTTGGAGGTTAGCCTTTGATGGATTGGTGGCTCCGAGTGCTCCTCACTCGGAGGGTCCGAAAATGACTTGTTCAAAGTTTGTGATGTAAGCATGAATAGAATTTGAGACAAGAAAGCATAGATAGCTAGGGGAGGTACTTAGGAATTCTTGTCCATCCATTTGGTCAGAAAAATCAAAACAACCAAAACAACAAATGGATGTCCTCGAATGGATAAAATCATGCATTCAACATGCTCACACAATAAGATAGCAAATGAAATATGTGTCAAACATGCACAATCAAAACTCTAGCTACTAACACACAATTTGTCGATGACTAGGTCATCTTTATATGAGTATTTTGACTTAGGAGCCAAATGCGAACATTTGATCATAGGTCATACTCATCGTTTAAGCACAAGTGGGGTTACCACTTTTACATAAAGCATTGATGTGTTCACATCATTTGAAGATGCTTTAGCTCAATTTTTAGAGCAAAGCTCCCCCTAGATGTGAGAACCCCTTTTAAAGGGTCAAACTAACCTTGGGTTGTCGTAGAAGACTTCATGTAGATGTTGAAGATGTGGGTGCTCAATGTTGATGGAGATCATCAAGAGTTGGGAGCTTTCCCTTGGATTCGGGCACTTTCAATACCTACATGGGTTAGTCCCACAAGGAACAAACAAGGATATCCATGGACATAGATTGAAGATCACAATAGATGATGTCCATGAAAGCAATGATTACCTTGTCCCTTGACTTACCAACAAGAGGGTTTGTGACTCCATGAACTAGTGCACGATATGGAAGTTGATTGCACAAGTTGCCAAAATGAATGTGAGTGAAGTATGTTGGCGGAGTCACCCTCAAGAACCTTCTAGTTCTTCTTCTTCGGGATCCACATCATCTTGATGGGAATCCTTGGGGTTGTAGTTGAGCTTGACGAAGTAGAACTTGACGTTTCCTTGGGGACCCACTTGACCATGGCTTGAGGTGCTTCAATGAATGCATCAATCTCCTCTTGAAGCTTGTCCTTGGCTTTTAGCTTGTGGTCTTGTGGTGGAAGATCATCTTGAGCTTGTTCCACATTGGAAGAAGTAGGATCATACTTCTCCTTTTGAGAAACAAACTGTGGAGTAGGGTATTGACCTTCTTCCCACTCAACACCTTCGGCGTTGAACTTTCGCTCAAAACCAATTCCTTGATTCTTCCGGTGCCTCCCTTGCTTGCGAACAATTTCCTCAAAGTTCTTGCTTCCGGCAAGGCTCTTGTAGACACCTTTCTCTATGATCCCTTTCAATAAACTATTCTCTTGCTCAAGTGTAACTTGGCTTGAAACATTGTTAGTGGAATCAAGAGAACTACTAGAAGCAACAATATTAGATTTAACATGGTTATTGTTACTGCTAGAGGAAGAATTTTTCTTATGCTTGTCATGCTTAGTCTTAATGGGTGGCAAGAAATTAGACAAGAGAAGTCGTTTGGCAAGATATGAAGAACTCTTCTTTCGAAGATCGTCATTGATTGCTTTTAGAAACTCATGTTCTTGCTCTAGAGTGAGCTTCTCGAAGCGTAGCTTCTCATGAGATCTTAGGAGCTCTCTATGATCTTCTTGAGTTGTTTCATGAGCTAACTTAAGAGTGTTTAGTTCTTTAGTTAGACGCTCAATCTCCTTCATAGCATTGTCATTCGACTCTTCTCGACTATAAAGACTACTAGCATGTTCATCGTTACTAGGCTCACTGGATTTATCATGCAAGAGCTCATCTTCACCAAGCAAGTCATCCTCATCACTATCGAAGTCAATGAATTCAGGGTGTGATACCTTGGGGCCTTTAGCCATGAAGCATCTTCCAATTCCCTCATTTGGTGAATCAAATAAATCGTAGGAGTTGGAGTTGGAGGATACGAGAGCAAGACCGGCAACACCTGCATCTTGACTGTAGTCGGAGTCGGAGTGATAGCTTCCTTCGGATTGATTATCGGAGTCGGAGCCGGAGACCCATTCACCTACATGAGCTTGATGTTTTCTTCTTGTGTAGCTCCTTGATGACTTGTCTTTCCTCTCCGAATCCTTGCTTCTCCGAGAGGGTCTTCGTTCATAACGATCATCTCTACTCCTTCTCTCTTTCCGAGGTGACTCATCTCTTGAGCTTCTTCTTCTTGGAGATTCTTCTCTTCTCTTGTGGGGAGCCGTACACTCATTTGAGTAGTGTCCGGGTCTTCCACAATTGTAGCAGTTTCGATCACGACTAGAAGATCTCTTTTCATCATATGATCTAGACTTTGAGCTTCTCTCTTTGCCTCTATTCTTGTAGAATTTGTTGAAGTTCTTGACCATTAGGCTTATCTCTTCATTGGAAACTAACTTGTCACTTGAGGTTGTGGGAGCATCACTTGTAGCTTTGTAAGCACCACTTGACTTGTTGTGAAGCTCTTCCTTATCCTCAAGTGTCATCTCATGAGCAACAATTCTTCCAATGACTTCGGTTGGCTTGAGAGTCTTGTAGTTTGGCATCATTTGGATCAAAGTGCACACGGTGTCATACTTTCCATCCAAAGCTCTGAGAATCTTCTTGATGATGAATCGGTCGGTCATTTCTTCGCTTCCTAAGCCGGCAATCTCATTTGTGATGAGAGCAAGCCTAGAGTACATTTCAGCGACTCCTTCACCATCCTTCATCTTGAACTTGTCAAGTTGACCTTGAAGAATATCTAGCTTTGATTCCTTCACGGACTCGGTACCTTCGTGCATTTCAACCAAAGTATCCCAAATCTCTTTTGCATTCTCAAGACGGCTGATTTTGTTGAACTCCTCGGGACACAAGGCATTGAAGAGAATGTCACAAGCTTGAGCATTGTTTTGCAACATCCGTAATTCTTCCGGTGTAGCTTCGCGATCCGGAACTTTTCCTTCCTCGAAGAATTCACCTTGCATACCAACACAAATAATGCCCCATGCGGCTGGGTTATGACCAAGAATATGCATTTTCATTTTATGCTTCCAACTAGCAAAATTTGTACCATCAAAGTAAGGACCTCTACGAAAATTACCCTCACTAGACGCCATACTCTCCTAGGTTGTGAAACCAAGCTTATGGAGTCCAATGCAATGGAAACCAATACAATGGAGACCAAAGCTCTGATACCACTTGTAGGATCGAAAGTATGTCTAGAGGGGGGGTGATTAGACTACTTGTAAATATAAAAATTCTGCCTTTTTGATCAAGTCAAGCATCACCCTACACATGCAATTCTAGAGTATAGGCAGCGGAAAGTAAATTGCACATGTAGTAAAGAGAGGTGGAGAAGAGCAAACGCAATTTTGGAGACGCGGTGATTTTTCCCGTGGTTCCGATAGGTGGTGCTATCGTACATCCACGTTGATGGAGACTTCAACCCACGGAGGGTAACGGCTGCGCGAGTCCACGGAGGGCTCCACCCACGAAGGGTCCACGAAGAAGCAACCTTGTCTATTCCATCATGGCCTACGCCCACGGAGGGCTAGCCTTACTCGGGGTAGATCTTCACAAAGTAGGCGATCTCCTTGCCCTTACAAACTTCTTGGTTCAACTCCACATCTCAATGACGGAGGCTCCCAAGCGACACCTAACCAATCTAGGAGGCACCACCCTCCAAAAGGTAATAGATGTTGTAGATGATGATGAACTCCTTGCTCTTGTGCTTCAAATGATAATCTCCCCAACACTCAACTCTCCTCACTGATATGGCTGTGGTGGAAGAAAGGATTGAGTGGAAAGCAACTTGGGAAGGTTAGAGATCAAGTTTCATATGGTGGGAGTGGAGCAACTTGATCTCAACACAAGGGTAGGTAGTTCTCTTCTCAGAAATGTAAGGTAGGAGTGGTAGTTCTTTCTGATGGCTCTCTCCACGAATGAAGAGGGGGTGGAGGGGTATATATAGCCTCCACACAAAATCCAACCGTTACACACATATTTGAGCAATCTCGGTGGGACCGAAGTGGACAACTCGGTGAGACCGAAAGTTCAAATAATGTGAACGTTGGGGTTTTCGGTGGGACCGAAAATACCATCTCGGTTAGTCCGATTTGAGCAAAGACAGGAGCTTGCCAGTTTCGGTGGGACCGACTTCATCATCTCGGTGACACCGATTTGATGACAGAAGGTTACAGAAGCTTGGCAGCCCATGTTTCGGTGAAACCGATTTCAAACTAGGTGGTTCATCTCGGTGTGACTGAGTTTGGATAATCGGTGGGACCGAGATTACTTATGAGTGTATTTGGTAGTGAGAGTTGCTGATAGTTTAAGGAGATATATCACTAAGCACTTGAGCAACCAGATCATCAACATAACCTCATCCCCTTTTAATAGTATTGGCTTTTCCTATGGACTCAATGTGATCTTGGATCACTAAACCAAAAATAGAGTCTTGAGCTTTTGCCAATGCTTGCCTTAGCATTTTGAGGGGTCCACTTCTTCAGTCCTTGCCATACCCATATCACTGAACTTCTCTGAAATAATTCTCAAGTAACTATTAGTTCAATGATATATATGTTGTTATTAATTGCCAAAACCACCCGGGCATTAGTTGCACTTTCAACTTTTAATATGGGGGAAACCTGAAATAGAAAAACAGCAGAAAACAAGAACTGGCACTGTGGTGCACTGAGTTAATAGGTTAGTCCAAATATGATCTAAAGTGTATGGAAGTGCATCAATATCATAGCAATATCACACAAAAGAAGCATGGAGCAAGCAGAAATTATAGATACGTTTTGGACGTATCAACATCCCCAAGCTTAATTCCTGCTCGTCCTCGAGTAGGTAAATGATAACAAGCATAATTTCTGTGGTGACATGCTACCAACCATATAAGAACTTTTTAAGTAAAGCAATCAAGGCATGTAATTCAATTCAAGTCATAACAAGAAAGAGTCTATATTAGCATTGTAACAAGCAACATAAGAACATAAAGGTGCAAGAGCTCTCGCTGTCCGTGACTCGAATGTCTCCAAATGGTGTTTGCGTGCAAGAAAGGGGATAGGGATATACGAGAGAGTAAAACATAGTTTTTGTATTGTTGAGAACTTAATCTACTAAAGTTTCACACTTGGTCTTCTTTGGAATCTTATCTTGACTCATCCCTAGACCACTAGCCAGGTACAAGTCAAAATGATCCACTCCCTTTCGATATTTTGAGCACTCATGCAATGGATGAGCGTAAGCAAGAAAGTTGACACTTAGGATGGCAAAGAGAGAAAAATGATGAAGGGGGAAGACAAAAAAGGTGTGAAAGGCTCACATCAATGAGGACAATCATAGGCGAGAGAAAGCCAAATGATAGATATGATGTGAGGAGTAGGGATTGCCATGCAACGGATGCACATATGAGCTAAGGTAAGCTCTCCAATGGAACTAGTGGGGGTGCATCCAACTTGCTCGCTCAAGAAGACCTAGAGCTCTTTTGAGGAGGCTCATCATTGGAATATATAAGCCAAGTTCTATAGTGTGAAGGTCCCCACATAGCTATATGCATGAATGATAATCTCTATGGAGTACAAGGTATAAGATGGAGTACGAGTGTGGATCTCTCAAAAGGAATAGTAGTGTGCCCCCTTCTCTCTTTTTATTTCTTTTTCTCTTTTTTCTATATTTTTTTATTTTTTTGTGGCCTCAATGGCTCTTTCTATTTAACTCTCATTTGTCCTCTTTGGGATCTTTTGATTTTGTCCTCTTTGGGATCTTTTCCTCACTTTAGGGGCAACACTCTATGTATTACAAGAAGTATAGAAGATCTTTCACACTTTACAAAAGTACTCAACATAAAGAAAATGAAACTATCATGATGTATGCAAATGTATGCCTCTGCCGGTGTAGCAGGATATGCAATGATACTAGCGCGTCATGTATCAATGATTAGGGCAAGGCCCAACTAGCATGCGGCTCATCGATCAAGAAAAAAGCATGTATGACATGAAGATCAAGTCATGAGAAGATGGATGTTGCATGGCAATTTATCTCGGAAAGGCTATGGAAATGCCTTGATAGGTAGGTATGGTGGATATTTTGAGGAAGGATATAATGAGGCTTATGATGATAGAGCGTATCGTGCCAAGGATTTGGATGCACCGGCGAAGTATGCGCCAACTCTCGAGGTGAGAAAGGGCAATGCACGGTACTGAAGAGGCTAGAAAAATATGGCTAGGTGGAAGTGTCAACTTTCGAATACTCACATTAGTCCGAAGAACTCAGGCACTTATTATCGGTAACTCTCAATCTAATTAGGAGGTTCACAAAAAGACAAGTACCCCGAGGAGGAGCGTATGGGGGTTGGGTTATCCTTGCGCATCCTCGACTCATGGTACGTGAGTGTACTCTAATATTCAATCCCTCCAAAGATTAGTGATCCATCTAGTAGCTAAATTTCTCAACTATTTTGTAGGTTTTCCAAAATAAACACGGATTGCCCAAAATACGACATCTATCACTAATAGGCTAAAGCTCTTGACACCAAAAGTTCAGACATTACTCATGGCAATACCTCAAAACTATTGCAAGTTACTACTAAAATTAAATAGCAACCTCAATTACCTACTTTAAGTTAAGACACACAACTCAGTGCAACAGGCAAACTCTCTTAACAAGATAAACATGAAAACTCAAGAGAGTTCAGCAACCAACTAAACAAAAGCTCTTTAAAAAGAAAAGCATGAAAACTAAGAGCTAAACATGACAGCAGCTATGGAAAGACAAAGAACACACACATCAAGGATAAGCATGAAAATCCTATGTTGTGTTCTAGGTTGAAGTGGAGCGTGTTTCTCTCCCACACAAAGAAAGCTGGGTTCTAACTTGTTATGATCAGCAAGCAAAGCTAAAGAAAACTAAAAAAAAGAAACTAAGAGCAAGACGCTCCAAGCATAGCACATAACGCATGAAGTGATAAAATTATAGTGGAACGAAAGACGAACTGATAATTGTTGATGGAGAAGGGGATGCATGGGGGCATCCCCAAGCTTAGACGCTTGAGTCTTCTTGAATATTTCTTGGGGGTGCACGGGGGCATCCCCAAGCTTGAGCGTTTGACCCTCCTGAATCTTCTTTTATCATCTTCCCTCGCACACTTGAAAACTCCCTTCATACATAACTCATCATAATCTGATTAGCAAGGTTAGTAGCCACAATAAAATAATTTTTCCCTACTGGAAATAAAGATAATCTTGAAGAGCTACTGTTTCTCAAGATTGCCAAAAGGGTTTGCAAAGAAAAGGCAAGCTCAAGGTTTGCAAAACGAAGAAAATGCAAAACAGGATAGAATCTATGAAAAACAGACCAGCAGGTAGTAAATAATTTTTTTGGGGCACTTCTGCAACTCAAATCAAAAAACTTAGAACAGACGCTCGAAAGCCAATTGTATAGAGCACGCTGTCAAAACAATTCAAATCAAAAAGATGATCTGGTGATTTTATTCGAATTTTTCTGTCCAAGGACAGAATCTGTTTTCTGGACAGCGCGTCACAACTTTTGAACTTTCTTGCAATCGGAGGCTAAACTTGGCACAAAGCTGATAAGAAAAGATACAATGATGATGCTACTGTAGTAACAAACATCAAGACACAACAAAAGCAAAATAAAACCTAATTCGTTGTGGGCTGCCTCCCAAAAGCGCTTTCTTTTATGCCTTTAAGCTAGGCATGATGCAAAAAGAGAAGATCAAGTTTTATCAAGAGTAAGAGAATAGCTAGCCCGTGTAACGGACTCAAAAGGCAACTTAATCTTCTTTCTAGGGAAGTGTTCCATCCCTTTCTTGAGAGGGAATTGGAATTTTATATTCCCCTCTTTCATGTCAACGATAGCACCAACGGTGCGAAGAAAAGGACGTCCCAAAATAATTGGACATGAAGGTTCACATTCAATATCCATAATAGTAAAATCAACGGGAACATAATTGTCATTGACAATGATAAGAACTTCGTCGATCTTCCCCAAAGGTTTCTTTACGGAAGAATCAACAAGACGAACACCAAAAGAACAAGGATCAAAAGGTTTTAATTCAAACATATCATACATTCTTTTGGGCATAACGGAGGTACTAGCTCCAACATCACATAAAGCATAGCAAGAGAAGTTATTCAACTTAATTTTAATCATAGGATCCCAACTATCTTCTAGCTTTCTAGGTATGGAGGCTTCTACCCTAAGATTCTCCTCCCTAGCTTTGATAAGAGCATTAGTGATATGCTCCGTGAAGGCAAGATTAAGTGTGCTAGTGTGGGGATCTCTAGATATCTTGTGAAGAAAACCAATAACTTCAGAAAGGGTGCAATTATCAAAATCAAGGTCACTACTATCAAGTAAAGTGGTAGTGGTGTCCTTTAGGCTCACTTGTTTGGTAGCTTCTATGGTCATAGGAGTTTCTTCTTCTACGGTTGAGGTCATAGCATCACCATTAATAGGTCCAATGGGACTAGGAGTGCATTGGGTGCTAAGAGTTTGGATATCCTCAACAACTTGGATAGTAGCAACAGTGTGGTGGGTAGGAAGGCTCTTAATTCTATCTTCTTCCTCCTTTTCTCTAGCCCATCTCTCTTTAAGTTTAGCCATCATCCTAATGTTTTCATTAATTTGCACTTGAATAGCATTCATAGGAGTGGTCTTCCTCTCCTCAAGAGGAGAAGTTCTAATTTTAAGAAACTCTACCTCATGGGCTAAATTGTCTACCTTCGAAGAGAGATTATCTAGTTTGTCTAGTTTTTCTTCTACACTCTTATTGAAGGCCTTTTGGGTAGTGATGAAGTCTTTAAGTATAATCTCTAGTTCAGAAGTGGAGTTCTTGGTGCTAGGATAAGTATTGTTGTTCCCATAGGAATTAGAGGGGAACGGTCTAGGGTTGCTACCAAAATTACTCCTATAAGCATTGTTATTGAAATTGTTTCTAGAGATAAAGTTCACATCTACTTGATCTTGAGCAATCAAAGAATTTAAAGGAACATCATGAGGATCAATAGAAGATTGCTTGGAAAGTAGAGACATGATCAAGTCAACCTTTTCATTTAGGGAGGAAATCTCCTCGACAGAGTTTACCTTCCTACCTGTTGGAGCGCGTTCGGTGTGCCATTGGGAATAATTGGTCATCATCTCGTCGAGAAGCTTCGTGGCAGCACCAAGTGTAGTTGACATAAAGGTTCCTCCCGCGGCCGAATCTAACAAGTTCCGCGAGGTAAAGTTCAAGCCTGCATAAAAGGTTTGGATAACCATCCAAGTAGTCAAACCATGAGTAGGGCAGTTCTTGACAAGAGATTTCATGCGTTCCCAAGCTTGGGCAACGTGTTCATTATCCAATTGTTTAAAATTCATTATGTTACTCCTTAATTGGATAATTTTAGCAGGGGGATAGTACTTCCCAATAAAGGCATCCTTGCACTTGTCCCAAGAATCTATACTATTCCTAGGCAAGGATTGAAACCAGATTTTAGCTCCTCCTCTCAAGGAGAAAGGAAAAAGCTTAAGCTTAACAATATCACCATCTACTTCTTTGTACTTTTGCATATCACAGAGCTCAACAAAATTATATAAGTGCAAAGCAGCATCATCTCCAGCACCGGAGAATTGATCTTTCATAACTAGGTTCAGTAAAGCAGGTTTAATCTCATAAGAAGGTGCTGAAGTGGCAGGTGTAGCAATAGGCATGCAGATAAAGTCACTGTTGTTATGACTAGTGAAGTCACACAACTTGGTGTTCTCGGTGGAACCCATAGCAGCAGCAAGCAAGATAACTATTTTTGTGATTTTTGGTAAGGGACACTAAAGCAAAAACTGAAAGGTAAACTAACAAGACTAAAAAGCAAAGATAAAAGATAGCATGCAACTCCCCTATCTTGAAGAGTGGAGTCCCCGGCAACGGCGCCAGAAACTTGCTTGATGGCTTCTCGCCCCTCGTTGGTTACCCCAAGTGGAAGGTTGAGATGTAGCGTAGCGGCAAATTTCCCTTGGCAAAGATACCAAGGATCGAATCCCGTGAGACTCCGAGGGTCGACAAGTAGGTGTCAACGGCGCCAGAAACTTAGTGGTTGACGGGACCTGCACACAGATACAGATAACTTTGCTCCCAACGAGTACAGAGAGGTTGTCAATCCCTCCGGCCTTGTTGTTTACAAAGGATCAAACACAAGAGATAATAATGATAGCTATGACTGCAACTAGGAAATAAAAACAGGAAGTAAATAGAAGGTGTGATCAGCGGTGGTAATATGGACCGGGGTCCCATGATGTTCACTAGTGATGTCTCTCTCCCAAAAGACGATAAAACAGCAAAGCGAGGTAAACAAATTACAGCTGGGCAATTGACAGGATTATGTGCGCAAACCAATGCTAACTATGCTGCAAAGAAAGGTAGAGGCTCAAAAGCATGGGCGGTACGCCAAGGCAAGTAGACCAAAATCCATCTACATCTACTACTAATCATCCACCTTGAGATATCTATCCAGAACATCTCGCTGGTATTAAGTTGTGAATCCCACCCAAAGTGTAAACTCAAAGCAACAGACAACTGCATTAAAAGAACTTTGCGTAAAGTAAACAATCCTTGCACCCGCAAGTACAAGCACCGTTGTTTTCTCCCTTGTGGCAACAGCACATCCCCTAGACTCATGTTTCTGTCACTCAAGCTTGTCATCAGGGGGCATGAACCCACAATCAAGCATAACGCTCCCTCTTGGAGTTACTACCTACTACTTGGCCAAAGCAATAAACAGCAACGGAGAACATGCAAGAATTACTCAAGAACAAAGATATAAAAGAGGTGAATCAAATATATTACTCAAACACAATCTGAACATAGTCTCATAATCCATCAGATCCCAGCAAACTCAGCAAAGCAACAGCAGAAAGATTACATATGTGCCTCGATCATGTAGGGCAGCTCACGAGGTCTAAACCATGAAGAGCAAAGAGGGGAGGAGAACATCACATAGCTACTGATCATGGACCCATGGTCCAAGGTGGGCTACTCACGACTCATCCGGGAAGCGTCCATGGTGGTGGAGAAGCTCCCAGTGGTGGTTCTCCCCTCCGGCAGGGTGCCGTGAAGAGTTCTCCTGATGCTCCCGATCTTGGAAGCGCTGCGGCGGCGGAACAGAGGCGAGATCGCGAAAAAGGGTTCTGTCCTCAAGGGTTTCGGGACGAGAGGGATATATATGCGAAGGGGGCAGCCAGAGGCGGAGCAGGGGCCCCAGGCGCCCCCCCCCTGGTGCGGCCAGGGGTGGGGCCGCGCCAGGTGGCCTCCTGGGCCTCCCCTGGCTCCCCTCTGGCCCATCTTTGGTTCTTTGCGAAGCTTCCTGTACGCTGATTTTTCCTGGAATTTTTGGAGCACTTTTAATATGGAGAAAACCTGAAATAGAAAAACAGCAGAAAACAGGAACTGGCACTGTGGTGCACTGATTTAATAGGTTAGTCCAAATATGATCAAAAGTGTATGGAAGTGCATCAATATCACACAAAAGAAGCATGGAGCAAGCAGAAATTATAGATACGTTTTGGACGTATCAAACCCTCTCCGGTGGCTATCTTCATCATCCCGGCGCTCTCCATGACGAGGAGGGAGTAGTCCACCCTCGGGGCTGAGGGTATGTACCAGTAGCTATGTGTTTGATCTCTCTCTCTCTCTCTCTCTCTCGTGTTCTTGAGATGGCACGATATTGATGTATCGCGAGCTTTGCTATTATAGTTGGATCTTATGATGTTTCTCCCCCTCTACTCTCTTGTGATGCATTGAGTTTTCCCTTTGAAGTTATCTTATCGGATTGAGTCTTTAAGGATTTGAGAACACTTGATGTATGTCTTGCATGGGATACATGTGGTGACAATGGGGTATTCTATTGATTCACTTGATGTATGTTTTGGTGATCAACTTGCGGGTTCCGTGAACTTGGGAATCTATGCATAGGGGTTGGCACACGTTTTCTTCTTGACTCTCCGGTAGAAACTTTGGGGCACTCTTTGAAGTTCTTTGTGTTGGTTGAATAGACGAATCTGAGATTGTGTGATGCATATCGTATAATCATGCCCACGGATACTTGAGGTGACAATGGAGTATCAAGGTGACATTAGGTTTTTGGTTGATTTGTATCTTAAGGTGTTATTCTAGTACGAACTCTATGATAGATCGAACGGAAAGAATAGGTTCGTGTTACTTTACTACGGACTCTTGAATAGATCGATCAGAAAGAATAAATTTGAGGTGGTTTCGTACCCTACCATAATCTCTTTGTTTGTTCTCCGCTATTACTTACTTTGGAGTGACTCTTTGTTGCATATTGAGGGATAGTTATATGATCCAGCTATGTTATTATTGTTGAGAGAATTTGCACTAGTGAAAGTATGAACCCTAGGCCTTGTTTCCTATCATTGCAACACCGTTTATGCTCACTTTTACCACTTGCTACCTTGCTGTTTTTATATTTTCAGATTACAAAAACCTATATCTACCATCCATATTGCACTTGTATCACCATCTCTTCGCCGAACTAGTGCACCTATACAATTTACCATTGTATTGGGTGTGTTGGGGACACAAGAGACACTTTGTTATTTGGTTGCAGGGTTGTTTGAGAGAGACCATCTTCATCCTATGCCTCCCACGGATTGATAAACCTTAGGTCATCCACTTGAGGGAAATTTGCTACTGTCCTACAAACCTCTGCACTTGGAGGCTCAACAACGTCTACAAGAAGAAGGTTGTGTAGTAGACATCAGTAATCACAATGTTTGATTCCTCTCCGAAAGACTCCTACCGCCTAGGAGTCTCCAACCACCAAGAGTAACAAGAACGTTGGGAAAAGCTCAAGACTTGCTCAAATCACAAATTCCTTTGGTGCAAAGAAGGGGAAGGAGTGGATCTATCACTTGATTGGACAACTTCTCACAAATGCCTTCAAATCCTTTTAGGATCTAAGATTTGGTGTATGAAAGTGAGAGAGAGTGAAAATGTGTGCTTGAGTAAGCTCAAAGTGAATGGTCAACCTGATCCTGTGGAAGAAGAGGACTATATATAGTCATAGTATAGAACAGAGCGTTGAGACACAAAAAACACTGTCAGTGTCGGACGTCCGGACAACACCGGACGTCCGGTGGCACAGGTAGCACCGGATGTCCGCTGAAGGTCGGTCGTCTGGAGCCTGGGAATTCACCAGACAGGGCCACATAGTGCACTGCATACACAGTCGTCGGACGTCCAGGGTGTGTCGGTCGTCTAGTGACCGGACGTCCGGACGGTTTCCAAAATCCGCTATTTTTGTTCTATGAAGGGCTCCAATGGCCTTGACGTAGATACAATATTCTTGGGCGGGTGCTTTGGTTGATGTTGCTTCCGAGCTATGCATGCACTACACACATGATCTTTCTCAAAAGAAACATTTGTTAGTCCAAGGATGTGATTTCCCTTTAAGAGATCTTGGAGATTTCTCATGCCGACATGGGCTAGCCGGCGATGCCATAGCCACCCCTTGTCGGCTTTGGCCATTAGACAAGTTGCATGGAATGCACTCTCTTTCGAGAAATCAACCGTGTAAAGGTTGCCATCCAACTTTCCAACAAAGACCACTTCAAGAGTATCTCTCTTAAAGACTTTCACATCCGTTAGTCCAAATAGTGTATCATAACCAACAGAAGCCAATTGACGAACGGAAAGTAAATGATATTTAAGGGATTGGACAAGCATGACATTTGCAAGTGACATGTCATTCATGATAGCCACCTTACCCAATCCAAGTACCTGTCCTTTTGTTCCTCCACCAAACACAATTCTCATAAATGGTTGAATGACTTCCATGAAATCGTAGAGCAATTTGCTGTCTCCGGTCATATGGTTTGTGCATCCACTATCGATCACCCATTTGACTCCACCGGAGAAGGAAACCTACACACAATTCAGTACTTGGTTAGAGGCACCCATTTTGCAATGGGGCCTCTCACATTAGTCACAAGGGTCTTAGGAACCCAGATAGCAAAGAAACGGAATGCATTATGAGGACCAACAAATTTAGCATAAACCTCTCCATCCTTTGTTGAAAGTGCAACAAATCCCCGGGTGGTTTTGGTAATTAATAACAACATATATATCATTGAACTAATATTTACTTGAGAATCATTTCAGAAAAGTTCGATGATATGGGTATGGAAATGTCTGAAGAAGTGGACCCCTCAAAATGCTAAGACAAGCATTGGCAAAAGCTCAAGACTCTATTTTTGGTTTAGTGATCAAAGATCACATTGAGTCCATAGGAAAAGCCAATACTATTAAAAGGGGATGAGGTTGTGTTAATGATCTGGTTGCTCAAATGCTTGGTGATCTAGCTCCCTCAACTATCAGCACTCTTCACTACTTAACACACTCATAAGTAATCTCGGACAAACCGATTCTGCAAACTCAGTCCCACCGAGATGAACCACCTCAGTTATTCTTCCAAACCCTAATTTCTCGGTCCATCCGATTTTGAGTTTCGGTCTCACCAAAAATGGACTGCCAACCT
>LR738716.1:58025194-58061687 GCA_902687465.1 Secale cereale
AAGCTTTGATCTATATGTTGTCATCAATTACCAAAAAGGGGGAGATTGAAAGTGCAACTAATCCCCGGGTGGTTTTGGTAATTAATAACAACATATATATCATTGAACTAATATTTACTTGAGAATCATTTCAGAAAAGTTCGATGATATGGGTATGGAAATGTCTGAAGAAGTGGACCCCTCAAAATGCTAAGACAAGCATTGGCAAAAGCTCAAGACTCTATTTTTTGGTTTAGTGATCAAAGATCACATTGAGTCCATAGGAAAAGCCAATACTATTAAAAGGGGATGAGGTTGTGTTAATGATCTAGTTGCTCAAGTGCTTGGTGATCTAGCTCCCTCAACTATCAGCACTCTTCACTACTTAACACACTCATAAGTAATCTCGGACAAACCGATTCAGCAAACTCAGTCCCACCGAGATGAACCACCTCAGTTATTCTTCCAAACCCTAATTTCTCGGTCCATCCGATTTTGAGTTTCGGTCTCACCGAAAATGGACTGCCAACCTTCTGTAACCAATTGACATCACTTCGGAATATCCGAGTTGTTACTTTCGGTCTCACCGAGATGGCAAGCTCCAACCTTTGACTCACTTCGGACACACCGAGATGGTATTTTCGGTCCCACCGAAAATCCCAACGTTCACTATATTTGAACTTTCGGTCTGACCGAGTTTTAACTTCGGTCTCACCGAGTTTGGTCAAATGTGTGTGTAACGGTTGGATTTTGTGTGGAGGCTATATATACCCCTCCACCCCCTCTTCATTCGTGGAGAGAGCCATCAGAAAGTCTACCACTCCTACCATACACTTTCTGAGAAGTGAACCACCTACCCTTGTGTTGAGATCAAGCCATTCCATTCCTACCATATGAAACTTGATTTCTAGCCTTCCCAAGTTGCTTTCCACTCAAACCTTTCTTCCACCACAGCCATATCAGTGAGGAGAGTTGAGTGTTGGGGAGATTATCATTTGAAGCACAAGAGCAAGGAGTTCATCATCATCAACACCGTCTATTACCTTTTGGAGGGTGGTGCCTCCTAGATTGGTTAGGTGTCGCTTGGGAGCCTCCGTCTTCGAGATGTGGAGTTGAACCAAGAAGTTTGTAAGGGCAAGGAGATCGCCTACTTCGTGAAGATCTACCCCGAGTAAGGCTAGTCCTCCGTGGGCGTAGGCCATGATGGAATAGACAAGGTTGCTTCTTCGTGGACCCTTCGTGGGTAGAGCCCTCCGTGGACTCGCGCAGCCGTTACCCTCCGTGGGTTGAAGTCTCCATCAACGTGGATGTACGATAGCACCACCTATCGGAACCACGACAAAAATCTTCGTGTCACCAAACTGCGTTTGATCTTCTCCACCTCTCTTTTACATGTGCAGTTTACTTTCCGCTGCTATTACTCTAGAATTGCATGTGTAGGGTGATACTTGATTTGATCTTAATTGTGAAACTGCCAAAAACATTGCATGATCTAAAGGCGGATTTTTTATATTGTCAAGTAGTCTAATCACCCCCCCTCTAGACCTACTTTCGATCCTACAAGTGGTATCAGAGCTTTGGTCTCCATTGTTTTGGTTTCCATTGCATTGGACTCCATAAGCTTGGTTTCACAACCTAGGAGAGTATGGCGTCAAGTGAGGGTAATTATCGTAGAGGTCCTTACTTTGATGGTACAAATTTTGCTAGTTGGAAGCATAAAATGAAAATGCATATTCTTGGTCATAACCCAGCCGCATGGGGCATTATTTGTGTTGGTATGCAAGGTGAATTCTTCGAGGAAGGAAAAGTTCCGGATCGCGAAGCTACACCGGAAGAGTTGCGGATGTTGCAAAACAATGCTCAAGCCTGTGACATTCTCTTCAATGCTTTGTGTCCCGAGGAGTTCAACAAAATCAGCCGTCTTGAGAATGCTAAAGAGATTTGGGATACTTTGGTCGAAATGCACGAAGGTACTGAATCTGTGAAGGAATCAAAGCTAGATATTCTTCAAGGTCAACTTGACAAGTTCAAGATGAAGGATGGTGAAGGAGTCGCTGAAATGTACTCTAGGCTCGCTCTCATCACAAATGAGATTGCCGGCTTAGGAAGCGAAGAAATGACCGACCGATTCATCATTAAGAAGATTCTCAGAGCTTTGGATGGAAAATATGACACCGTGTGCACTTTGATCCAAATGATGCCAAACTACAAGACCCTCAAGCCAACTGAAGTCATTGGAAAAATTGTTGCTCATGAGATGACACTTAAGGATAAGGAAGAGCTTCACAACAAGTCAAGTGGTGCTTACAAAGCTACAAGTGATGCTCCTACTACCTCAAGTGACAAGCTAATTTCCAATGAAGAGATAAGCCTAATGGTCAGGAACTTCAACAAGTTCTACAAGAATAGAGGCAAAGAAAGAAGCTCAAAGTCTAGATCATATGATGAAAAGAGATCTTCTAGTCGTGATCGAAACTGCTACAATTGTGGAAGACCCGGACACTTCTCAAATGAGTGTACGGCTCCCCACAAGAGAAGAGAAGAATCTCCAAGAAGAAGAGCAAGAGATGAGTCACCTCGGAGAGAGAAAAGGAGCAGAGATGATCGTTATGAACGAAGACCCTCTCGGAGAAGCAAGGATTCGGAGAGGAAAGACAAGTCATCAAGGAGCTACACAAGAAGAAGACATCAAGCTCATGTAGGTGAATGGGTCTCCGGCTCCGACTCTGACAATCAATCCGATGGAAGCTATCACTCCGACTCCGACTATAGTCAAGATGAAGGTGTTGCCGGACTTGCACTCGTATCCTCCAACTCCAACTCCTACGACTTATTTGATTCACCAAATGAGGGAATTGGAAGATGCTTCATGGCTAAAGGCCCCAAGGTAACACACCCTGAATTCATTGACTTTGATAATGATGAGGATGACTTGCTTGGTGAAGATGAGCTCTTGCATGATAAATCTAGTGAGCTTAGTAATGATGAAAATGCTAGTAGTCTTTATAGTCGAGAAGAGTCGAATGACAATGCTATGAAGGAGATTGAGCGTCTAACTAAAGAACTAAACACTCTTAAGTTAGCTCATGAAACAACTCAAGAAGATCATAGAGAGCTCCTAAGATCTCATGAGAAGCTACGCTTCGAGAAGCTCACTCTAGAGCAAGAACATGAGTTTCTAAAAGCGATCAATGACGATCTTCGAAAGAAGAGTTCTTCATATCTTGCCAAACGACTTCTCTTGTCTAATTTCTTGCCACCTATTAAGACTAAGCATGACAAACATAAGAAAAATTCTTCCTCTAGTAGTAACAATGACAATGTTAAATCAAATGTTGTTACTTCTAGTAGTTCTCTTGATTACACTAACAATGTTTCAAGCCAAGTTACACTTGAGCAAGAAAATAGCTTATTGAAGGAAATCATAGAGAAAGGTGTCTACAAGAGTCTTGCCGGAAGCAAGAACTTTGAGGAGATTGTTCGCAAACAAGGAAGACACCGGAAGAATCAAGGGATTGGTTTTGAGCGAAAGTTCAACGCCGAAGGTGTTGAGTGGGAAGAAGGTCAATACCCTACTCCACAGTTTGTTTCACAAAAGGAGAAGTATGATCCTACTTCTTCCAATGTGGAACAAGCTCAAGATGACCTTCCATCACAAGACCACAAGCTAAAGGCCAAGGACAAGCTTCAAGAGGAGATTGATGCATTCATTGAAGCACCTCAAGCCATGGTCAAGTGGGTTCCCAAGGACACGTCAAGTTCTACTTCGTCAAGCTCAACTACAACACCAAGGATTCCCATCAAGATGATGTGGATCCCAAAGAAGAAGAACTAGTAGGTTCTTGAGGGTGACTCCGCCAACAAACTTCACTCATATTCATTTTGGCAAGAACTTGTGCAATCAACTTCCACATCATGCACTAGTTCATGGAGTCACAAACCCTCTTGTTGGTAAGTCAAGGGACAAGGTAATCATTGCTTTCATGGACATCATCTTTTGTGTACTTCACTCTATGTCTATGGATATTCTAGTTTGTTCCTTGTGGGACTAACCCATGTAGGTATTGAAAGTGCCCTAACCCAAAGGATTGCTCCCAACTCTTGATGATCTGCATCAACATTGAGCATCCACATCTTCAACATCTACATGAAGTCTTCTACGACAACCCAAGGTTAGTTTGACCCTTTGAAAGGGGTTCTCACATCTAGGGGGAGCTTTGCTCTAAAAATTGAGCTAAAGCATCTCCAAATGATGTGAACACATAAATGCTTTATGTAAAAGTGGTAACCCCACTTGTGCTTAAACGATGAGTATGACCTATGATCAAATGTTCTCATTTGGCTCCTAAGTCAATATACTCATATATAGATGACCTAATCATCGACAAATTGTGTGCTAGTAGCTAGAGTGTTGGTTGTGCATGTTTGACACATAGTTGAGTTGCTATCTTATTGTGTGAGCATGTTGAATGCATGATTTTATCCATTCAAGGACATCCATTTGTTGTTTTGATTGTTTTGATTTTTTTTCTGGCCAAATGGATGGACAAGAATGCCTAAGCACCTTCTCTAGCTATCTATGCTTTCTTGTCTCAAATTCTATTCATGCTCATATAACAACTTTGAACAAGTCTTTTTCGGACAGTCCGAGTGAGGAGCACTCGGAGCCACCGATTCGTCTAAGGCTGACTTCCAAAACCTTCTAAGTCCATTTCGGTCTGACCGGCTTCTCAATCTCGGTCCAACCGAAACGCTTAGACTGATCTAGGTTTCATCTCGGTGAAACCGAGTTCAATCTCTCGGTCTGACCGATATGCGTAACTGCACAGCAGTTATACATCTCGGTGACACCGAGTTTTTCAACTCGGTCCCACCGACAGCATGGTGTTATATATATACCTGAGGGCTGCGCGCGATTTAATTCTTCAAACCGTTCGCCCCCAAGACCCCTGCTGCCGTCGCCCTGGTCTACGGATCGTCGCCGTCGTCGCCTGTGTGCCCTCGCCGCAGGTCTCCGCCGCCGTCAACGGTAATCATCTCCACCGTTGCCCCCGTAGAGGGATTCCACCAAGTTAGGGTGTATCCCGATCCCTTTCGTGCTCCCCATCCGATTCTTGCATGATAGGCTTGCCATGATTCAATCCACGTTTGAGATATTCCCTATACATTAGTTCAGATCCTCTAGTTTCGAGCAAAATTCTTAGGTTTAGGTTTCCACAGAATGCATCTCGGTGAAGCCGATTTTGAAACTCGGAATGACCGATTTGGCCTCTAGCCATTGCACTGCATCATTCGGTTTAACCGAGTTGTGCCAATCGGAATGACCGAAACATAGTTTCAGTGAAACCCTAAGTTATCGGTAGGACCGAAACCCATTTCGGTCTGACCGAAAGTGGTGTGTAGGTTTCTGTTGAACACTTCGGTTTCACCGAAACTTGAAATCGGTTTGACCGAAATACATTCTGTGAAAACTCAAAACTAAGTTTTGAACTCATTTTTTTTGCAAAAACCTCTGCAGTTGTGATAACTCTTCTACTCTGCCTATACCTTATCTTTTCACAGGTTTTTCAGCCATGTCAGATGTCAGTGACAGCCAGAACAGGTCTGAATCACCGTTTGCTGAAATTCCAGAGGCAGATACAAGTCCTGCTAGCAGCTCCAGTGATGATGGTGAGAGGAGCACCCCTAGTGGTTTGCCTCCTGCAGCCACCAGAACCAGGAAGAAGAGAACTTCTTATGATGAAGACTCTGACTTTGTTGCTGAGGAAGTTACCTCCAAGCCAAAGAGGAATGTGGTTGCCAAAGAGCACCAAGGGCAGCAGTCAAGGAAAGGCACAAGCAAAGTAAAGCAGTCAGCAGTTGCAAAGAAGCTCAACTTGGAAGAGCCTGCTCCAAGCAAGGTGAAGAAGACTTCCAAAAGGAAGAGGGTAGTATATGCTGAACCTCAAGTTGATGCTGCAGAAGAAGAAGAAGAAGATGCACCCCAGCCTCCTCCTCAGAAAGCCAAGTTCATGGGTGATGCTATTCGGGCTCAAGCCTCCTCTAAACCCAAGAAGCCTGCTCAAGCCAAGGCAGCTCCAGCTAAGCCCAAGAGAACAACCAGAAGCATTCCAGCTTCTGAGAAGAACAAAGGTGAGATGCCACCGTCTGAATCAGATGAAGAGCATGTGTTGCTTAAGCTCCGTCCCAAGTTGCCACTCCACAATGATGCTCATCCTCAAGCTGAGGACATGAAGGCAAGGAAGGACAAAGGTCTCAGGCTATGGAGACAGTCGGATCCATATGCTGTAAGGAGAAGGACTGCTGTGGACCCCAGATTCCACACCAGAGAGCAGCAGGATTTCTATGAGACCGTGCTGATGGATAAGAAGCCCATTGTTGCTGACACCAGGTATGTTGACTGGAAGTATATTGACAGTGAAGAGCACCGGGACTTCTTTCCCCATGTGCATGAGAGCTTTACTGCATGTGGAGTTGCTGATTTTGTGGGTCAAGAGCTGACAGCTTGGAATGACGAGATGATCATGCAGTTCTATGCCACAGCCCACTTCTATCCTGATGGCAAGATCACCTGGATGACTGAAGGTCAAAGGTTTTCTTCGACTGTTGAAGAATGGGCAGAACTTCTGAACGCTCCAGTGCAGAGAGAGGACGACATTGATGTCTATGGGATTCCTAAGAAGAGTCATGATTCCATGAAGAACATGTACAAGGAGATCCCGGCTGCTGATTTGGAAGGATGGAAGCTAGGCTCAGTGTACTATCTCCAGGCAGGTCTGACCACCACTAACACTATTCTGAGGCATACATTGATGCCTAAGTCTGGAGACCACCGCATGATTCGAGGCTATTCTATCAACATGCTGCACATTCTCGATGAGAAGGCACCTTTCAAGGTGATGGACTTGATGGTAGAGACCATTAAGAGGACTGCAGCTGACCAGAAGAGGTCGTGTGGGTTTGCTCCGCAGATTCAGATGCTCATCAACGCCAAGTTTGGCACGGGCAAATTCATGTTGGATAGGAAGCACTTGCCACTGCAGCCAGAGCATGAGGACAACGTAGTTGTGATGGATGAAGAGGATCCTACCTCAGTTGAAGGACAGGCCAAAATCGAAGCTGCGAAGAAGGCTAAAGCTGACAAAGAGGTAGCAGCAGCAGCAGCTAAGCCAAAGAGCTTTGGAGAACAAATTCTTGAAGCTACCCAGAGGATTGAACAACGCCTGGCCAGCATTGAGCAATCTCAGGAGAGCCTAGAGAGGATTGTTGAGGACAAGATCCACGCTCTGGACGTGAAGCTGACTGAGATTCAGGTGTCTATCAACAAGCTTGAGGCAGACATGGAGGAGACAAGGTAGGAGAGAGCAGAGCTTATGCAGGATGATCTAGTCCAGGACTCTCATCGCCAGACTACTCCGGTTCCGAGAGGATCCAGATCTGCAGCTATCCCAGTGACAGACTCCAGGGCTACCACTTCAGCTCCAGCAGTTGCTCCAGCTCCAGCATCCACTCCTCCACCACAGACATCAGCAGAAGTCTTCGCCGATGCAGCTATCTCTACACCGACATCTACCCAGACGGGAGCCGCCAGCAGAGCCCGCAGTGACGCTTAGCTCTATACCTTTTCGAACTTTTTGGTAACTTGTTGCCAAAGGGGGAGAAATTGTTATAGATCATAGGGCTTCGAGAGAGAGAGTGCTCTTTCGTCTTTCGTTCTTTTGCCGGTTTTCTTTGAGATACATTGATTTCTTTTGGTTCCTGAAACTTTAAGTGTGCTTGCTACTACGTTTGATGCTATCTTAATGAGTGCCTAGACATACTATGCTTTAATGTGTGCTTATTTCTTATCATATGCTATTCCTTATTGTATGGCTATTTACTCTTGTCTTGGTGATTGAGTGCATGTTATTCATTCTTATCATTTTGTGCGCTCCACCAAGATGTATGTGACATGGAAGAGTGACCCATAATCCTAATCGATTGTGCATTTGCATTCAAACGCAAATTTTAAATAATGCACAAATTTAGGGGGAGCTCTTGTTTATCACATACTTCTCAAAGCGACGATATTATTCATTGTTTATATCCTTTGTCGAAGCTTTGATCTATATGTTGTCATCAATTACCAAAAAGGGGGAGATTGAAAGTGCAACAAATCCCCGGGTGGTTTTGGTAATTAATAACAACATATATATCATTGAACTAATATTTACTTGAGAATCATTTCAGAAAAGTTCGATGATATGGGTATGGAAATGTCTGAAGAAGTGGACCCCTCAAAATGCTAAGACAAGCATTGGCAAAAGCTCAAGACTCTATTTTTGGTTTAGTGATCAAAGATCACATTGAGTCCATAGGAAAAGCCAATACTATTAAAAGGGGATGAGGTTGTGTTAATGATCTGGTTGCTCAAGTGCTTGGTGATCTAGCTCCCTCAACTATCAGCACTCTTCACTACTTAACACACTCATAAGTAATCTCGGACAAACCGATTCTGCAAACTCAGTCCCACCGAGATGAACCACCTCAGTTATTCTTCCAAACCCTAATTTCTCGGTCCATCTGATTTTGAGTTTCGGTCTCACCGAAGGACTGCCAACCTTCTGTAACCTATTGACATCACTTCGGAATATCCGAGTTGTTACTTTCGGTCCCACCGAGATGGCAAGCTCCAACCTTTGACTCACTTCGGACACACCGAGATGGTATTTTCGGTCCCACCGAAAATCCCAACGTTCACTATATTTGAACTTTCGGTCTGACCGAGTTTTAACTTCGGTCTCACCGAGATTGGTCAAATGTGTGTGTAACGGTTGGATTTTGTGTGGAGGCTATATATACCCCTCCACCCCCTCTTCATTCGTGGAGAGAGCCATCAGAAAGTCTACCACTCCTACCATACACTTTCTGAGAAGTGAACCACCTACCCTTGTGTTGAGATCAAGCCATTCCATTCCTACCATATGAAACTTGATTTCTAGCCTTCCCAAGTTGCTTTCCACTCAAACCTTTCTTCCACCACAGCCATATTAGTGAGGAGAGTTGAGTGTTGGGGAGACTATCATCTGAAGCACAAGAGCAAGGAGTTCATCATCATCAACACCGTCTATTACCTTTTGGAGGGTGGTGCCTCCTAGATTGGTTAGGTGTCGCTTGGGAGCCTCCGTCTTTGAGATGTGGAGTTGAACCAAGAAGTTTGTAAGGGCAAGGAGATCGCCTACTTCGTGAAGATCTACCCCGAGTAAGGCTAGTCCTCCGTGGGCGTAGGCCATGATGGAATAGACAAGGTTGCTTCTTCGTGGACCCTTCGTGGGTGGAGCCCTCCGTGGACTCGCGCAGCCGTTACCCTCCGTGGGTTGAAGTCTCCATCAACGTGGATGTACGATAGCACCACCTATCGGAACCACGACAAAAATCTTCGTGTCACCAAACTGCGTTTGATCTTCTCCACCTCTCTTTTACATGTGCAGTTTACTTTCCGCTGCTATTACTCTAGAATTGCATGTGTAGGGTGATACTTGAATTGATCTTAATTGTGAAACTGCCAAAAACATTGCATGATCTAAAGGCAGATTTTTATATTGTCAAGTAGTCTAATCACCCCCCCTCTAGACCTACTTTCGATCCTACATTTGTCTTACAAAGCACATAGGATGGAGGCATCAAACCCATAGGTTTGATGAGAGTGGGTATGACCCTAGTGGCCTTCCCACTCACAACCTTGTTGACTTGACTTTTCCCTTTCTCCTTGTGCCCTTCACATACAAATGTCTCCTTGAGAGGAGTGGTGCACTTTTGAGTGGCCGTTTTCTTCTTGCTTGTGCTTGGGTCGTACCCAAGTCCTTCCTTGGTGAAGACTTCATTGTGTCGGCTCAATACTTCATTAAGGTTCTTTTGTCCTTGAGCACATGTCATGAGTCCTTTCTCAAGTTGTGCTTTTAGAAATCGATTCTCCTCAAGAATAGATGCAAGATCACCACTTGCGTTAGTAGTAAGTGCATTAACATTTATAATAGGAGAGGAGTAAACCTTGGCTAGAATTTTGAGATAAGTAAGTTTGAGTGTCTCAAAACTCTTTGTAAGGAGGGTGAGCTCCTCTTCCTTAGTCTTAAGAGACACGGACAGAAGCTCACAATCCTTAGAGAGAGTAGCATGAGACCTCACAATTTTACTCTTATCATCCATCAACTCCTTGAAATAACTCTCAATCTTTTCCAAGGAGGCAAGTTTCTTGGCATGTTCATCAAGGTTTGTACCAATTTTTATGCATAGTTCATCATTTTTTGCTTCCTCATATAGTACTTTCCGCTCAAGGATTTCATATTTTTCCTTTTCCTCAGTAACGAGGGTTTCGAGTTCCTTAGTGGTGACAGTGTGCTTACTCACCATCTCCATAAGCATACGAAACATAGTGAGCTTCTTTCCTTTGAGGGGACACATAATTTTTTTCCAGTTTAGCATACATAGGATCATTCTCATCATTATCATCATTATTATCCTCCACATCAAGATATTCATCACTAGGAGTAGGCGGAGTGAAAATAGGAGCATCCGAATGAGAGGTTACCTTAACCTTGTCTGAGGAGGTTTGTTGCTCATGGTCCTCAACGACGGCTTTGGCCATCAAACACTTGTGAGCATTGCCCATGTAGTCTTTCATGTAGTTCTAGGTTACAACCTCACCACTTTTGTTGACTAGTCTCAAGGTGTTTTGAGGATCTTGAGCTATACCGGCAACACCTCCAACATCATTGGGATCGGAATCTTCTTGGGCAATCATGGCCCTTCCATCTCTCTTCTTAAGCTTGGAGTTCACAGGGTTTGGCAGTTTCTTCTTTACAAAGTTCTTGGGAAATCTTGGCTTATCTTCTCTCTTCTCATATGGGCACTCATTGGAGAAGTGATTTGTCTCTTCACAGTTGTAGTAACTTCGGACCTTCTTCTTTTAAAATCTTCCTTTGAATTTTCCCGCGCTAAACTTCTTCACAAAGAGAGAAATGTCTTCATATGAAGGTCCCTCATCTGAGTCACTTTCATCACCTTCTTCATCATCTTCTTCCTCACTTTCTTCTTCTTCACATACTTGTTTAACCTTCAAGGCTAAGTTGGCCATGGGAGTTGAATTTCCATGCATAGCAAGATGTCTTGTAGAATTTGCCTTGGATTCTTCAAATAGTTGAAAGGTGGATATGATGTCATATGGAGTCATTTCCTTGAATCCATGGTGTTGCTTTATGTCCCACACCATTTGATGATGATACGGAACAAGAGCATGTAGCAACTTGTCCACAAGGAACCGCTTCGTCAAGTTGAATCCATCTTGTGTCTTGTCACAGTCACAGTACTCAATGTCAGAGGTAAGAGTCATCAGACGCTCATGGAGCTGGTTGGGGGTTTCACCTTTCTTCATACAGAAGTTTTGCAATTGACCTTTGGCAATCTCATATTGCGCAAGCCGGAGAGTGGAGGAGCCGGTCCTAGATCTCACAACGATATCCCATAAATCCTTGGCACTGGTGATGTGTATGAAAGGTCTCCTTTCCTTTTCACTCATTCATTTCCTTAACAACATGGTTGCGGTGTCGTTAAGATGCATGTTATATATTTCTCTTGGAGTGAGGTTCTTTGAATCAACAGGGTTGTAGCCATCCTCCAAGATGTCCAACATCTCATCATTCGCATACCTAAGATGATCCTGCATAGCAACTCTCCACATAGAAAAATCAGCCTTTTATCAAGCACGAGAGGTTCACCCCCATGCCTATAATTTGGTTTTTCATCTTTAGGTTGTGCATAGGGCCATGGGACACTAGAGTGACCACTATTAGGAGGTTGTTGGTCAAGAAAAGGAATAGGCGCAGTTTGCCTCGAAGCCACACCACCCGAACTTGGGAGTAGCGTGGAATTCGTGGTTAGTGCGGTTAACCTCATTTCGACCAAGGCCTCAAGAGAAGCATCATGCTCCTCCTTTTGCTTAGCAAGGGCCCGTTTTAGATCCTCAGAGGTGATGTCCTTTACTTCCGAAGAAGTCAAGACCTGGTCTTTCGGATCTACAACAATGGGAGTCCCATCAGGGTTCATCTCGCTCTAGGGCAGTTAAGCCACAAGAATAGAACACGAGGCTCTGATACCAATTGAAAGGATTGAGTTGGACCTAGAGGGGGGGTGAATAGGTACAATCACTAATTTTAATTGTTACTTAACAATTTTAGGCAACAATGCGGAATATGAAATTGAGCCTAACAATTGTAAATAAGATGCTAAACAAGTTAAGCTAGCAACTCAAGTATGTAAGTAAGGTAACACAATAAGATACAAGTGAGAACTTAGAGACAAGTAACCACAAGTAGAAAGTTAGGGTTAGGAATAACCGAAACTTCGAGAGACGAGGATGTATGCCGATGTTCGCTTCCTTGGAGGGAAGCTACGTCACCATTTAGAGAGGTGGGAGTTACCACGAAGGCACACGAATGCCACGAAGGCTCACCCTATTATCTCTTTGAGATATCACCACGAAGGCGATTCACAACCACTAGTGGTAGGCCTTTAGGTGGCCTCCAAACCCTCACAAACTTTCCGGGGGGTGATCACAATGTTTGATTCCTCTCCGAAAGACTCCTACCGCCTAGGAGTCTCCAACCTCCAAGAGTAACAAGAATGATGGGAAAAGATCAAGACTTGCTCAAATCACAAATTCCTTTGGTGCAAAGAAGGGGAAGGAGTGGATCTATCACTTGATTGGACAACTTCTCACAAATGCCTTCAAATCCTTTTAGGATCTAAGATTTGGTTTATGAAAGTGAGAGAGAGTGAAAATGTGTGCTTGAGTAAGCTCAAAGTGAATGGTGAACCTCATCATGTGGAAGAAGAAGACTATATATAGTCATAGTATAGAACAGACCATTGAGGCACAAAAAACACTGTCAGTGTCGGACGTCCGGACAACACCGGACGTCTGGTGGCACAGGTACCACTGTACGTCCGCAGAAGTTCGGTCGTCCGGAGCCTGGGGATTCACAAGACAGGGCCACGTAGTGCACTACATACACAGTCGTCGGACGTTCGGGGTATGTCGGTCGTCCGATGACCGCACGTTCGGAGGGTTTCGGAAATCCGCTATTTTCGTTCTGTGAAGGTGTACTGGACATCCGGAGTGTGCCAGATGTCCAGTAGGAGCTAAGGGACCAGACGTCCGGAATGTGTCGGTCGTCCAGTGACCGGTCGTCCGGTGGGGAACGGAAAACCGCTATTTAGCTTCTGTTGTGAAATACCGGACATTCGGAGACAACCGGACGTCCGGTAGACTTTGAAGGTCTGGGCGTCCATAGAGTGCCGGACGCCCGGTGATAACAGATCACAAGGCTCAGTTTCACACAACTCTAAGTGCACATAATATTAGAATTATTAAGGATAGAGTAGAGATGATGTGAGAGGATACTTTGTGGGTTTTGAGCAAGTCTTTCACGTTATCCAACGATCCCCTCTTAATAGTGCGGGATCGCTATACTCAAGAACAAACTAAAAGTCAAGCCAATAGCTATTATCTTGTATATCCGCTCTTGAGTGATATATATTTGTCTGTATACATGATCCACACACGCCCTTGAAACATAATCCTGAGATATACTTGATAAACATGATTAGTCCCATATATGCATGTTGTCATCAATCATCAAAATATGATTAAGGGCATGATTGCACTTTCACCGAGCCTAGGAGGGGAACAACATGGAGAAGTTGTTCTGGTCGCAGTTCTATGTGCCAAAACATCTGGTGCCCCTCAACGACCAGATGAAGCAGCTGGTCAAGCTGCACAACATGGTGGGTTCGGCTATGAAGGACTTGATAGTCCGGCTATGGCCCGCTGAGCCAATCCCAAGTAGCTACTTCGGATTGGTGAAGCGGCTCGTCGAAGCGAGTCCGCGGGTCAACGCGTTGAAGCGTTCGGCCTTCATAGAGGGTGCTAGGATGGCCTTCGCCCGTGTGAAAGTGCACTGGGCGAAGATGAAGGCGCATGACATAGCCACTGCTGGCCCGCCTGAAGGCAAGGAGCACCACAAGCTAGAGAGATACTTCGAGGACGTCATAGAAGGCGCCCTCCTTGTAGAAGGCCAGTGCTCAAAAGATATTATCTTTGAGTAATTGTATCCAGTTGTAAAGACTTAAGCTTATGAACCGATGTATATATAATTTTTGCGCTATTACAATGTGAGCGACTTTCACCTCCTGTGCGACCGTTTATATAAATCTGAAAGTTTCTAGTCGTCAGCTTCAACCCCCATGTAAATATTAATGGGGTGTTCGGTCATATGCATAAACACTCTTTATCCAACGTCTTGGTGCATATAGGAGGTGTATGCGGAGCGGACCAAGAAATCAGACTATGCAGCTTTATTGCTTTCACTTAGCCATAGGAGTTTGACAAGTGGGGCTAAGTACTAGCCCCTGGTGCGTATATGGTGTTTCCGAATTAAGGTATCCATTTGTACGCGGCTGGGCAAAAAACAAACCCTTTGTTAACACGGGGTAGATCTCCATCGATCGTAGTATGACACTAAGTTGCCGGATCGCAGACCAGATTCTCACCTATCATGACAGTCAGTTTTTGGCTTTCTCTACTGAAGTACTTGACCGGACGAACCAGAAGTACAATCACAGTAGTTCTCCCTTTAAACCCTAGCCGAACAATCGGGAATGTAGGGGTAAGCACAAGAGCCGGGCAACCCAACTATTGAACCAAGACATGATTCAGAACTGGTGCATATAAAGCAATATCCAGGACGCCGAACACTCCCTATAGGTGTTCGGACTTTTCAACATAAACCGGGCTGAGTACAGCCCCTGGTAATGGACCCTGTTGTCAAGGCACATGTGGCAATCTGACATGGGAAGAGAACACAGGTGGTGAGAGAATAAAACTCCAAACATAATATGAACCAAGTTGTTTCTATAATATCCCGTTCTAGTACGGCAAGCCATATATTTACAGATAATGCCGATAACTTCCTTGGACATTTTACATGCCAGAAAAGTATAAAACAGAACGAGATAAAAGGTTTACAAAGGGTCTTAATCTAAAAAGAAACCTTAGTGCAGGGCCCTGCTGCACGTCTGCGCCGTTTTCTCCTTTGTGATGTGTCCTTGAAGAGGAAAGTGTGATGACCATCTGTAAAAAAGAAAGAAAAAGAAAAAAAAACCTGGAAAAAGGATCCAGTGTGGCCGTTAATAAAGCTGGTTTGTTTAATGAACCTTGAAAGATAATTTTAGAGTCCAAATAGGGTCGTGCCGAACTATGGACTATTTGTATGCAGTGTGCCCCCAGCGCCGCCCAAGGAATTTTAAGGGCATAATTGTGTACACGAGGCACATATGCTACCACCTTATGGGGCTGTCGATGGGGGCGTAGCTGCTAATCGAGCTCAGGTTCATCTGAGCTGTCGCACTGAGGTGTATGCCGGACACGTTTAGCTGTGTCCGTGGTCTTAACGACCAATGAGCTGTTCGGCTTGAATAGGCCGTTTTGGACTTCGGCTGCTAGGGCCGCAGTGTCCTCCTCCGTACGAAGAGAGCGCTCCATATTTACATTGACCGTGATGACGCCACGTGGTCCAGGAATTTTGAGCTTTAAATAAGCATAATGCGGGACTGCATTAAAGCGGGCGAAGGCCGTTCTTCCGAGTAGTGCATGATAGCCACTTCGGAACGGAACTATGTCAAAGATTAGCTCTTCGCTTCGAAAGTTATCCGGAGAGCCGAATACAACCTCCAATGTTAAAGAGCCTGTGCAGCGGGCTTCTACGCCCGGTATCACTCCTTTAAAGGTCGTGCTGCTTGGCTTGATTCTTGACGGGTCTATCCCCATCTTGCGGACATTGTCCTAGTATATCAGATTGAGACTGTTGCCGCCGTCCATAAGGACTCGAGTGAGATGCTATCCATCAATTATTGGATCGAGCACTAGGGCAGCCAAACCCTCATGACAGATACTAGTCGGATGATCCCTGTGATCAAAGGTGATCGGGTAGGCCGACCATGGGTTGAATTTGGGGGCGACATGCTCAATGACATAGACATCTCGGAGTGCGTGCTTGCGCTCCCTCTTTGGGATATGACTGACATAGATCATGTTCACTGTTTTGATCTCCGGTGGAAATTTCTTCTATCTCGTGTGTTCGGCTGGTGAGGTTCATCCTCGTCTTCGCTCTGAGGTCCCTTTCCCTTGTGTTCGGCGTTGAGCTTGCCGGCCTGCTTGAAGACCCAACAACTATGGTTGGTGTGGTTCGCAGGTTTAGCTGGGGTGTCATGGATCTGGCAGAGCATGTCTAATATTTTGTCCAGGCTAGATGGACTATCTTTGTTGCCTTTAAATGGCTTCTTCTGTTGACCGGGTCTGGAGACATTGAATCCGGCATTTACCGTTGTATCATCTGGTCTTCCATCATTATTTCGACGTTTGTTTTTGTTACGTCGTGGCTTTTCGTTGCCATCCGTGACTTCGGATGTGCCAGGGTCGCTGGTGCTGCTACGAGCTAACCAGTTGTCCTCGCCCGCGCAAAAACGGATCATGAGTGTAGTTAGGGCTGCCATTGTCCTCGGCTTTTCTTAGCCGAGGTGTCTAGCTTGCCATTATTCCTGGACACTATGCTTGAAGGCCACTAAGGCTTCGGCGTCCGGACAGTCGACGATTTGGTTCTTCTTAGTGAGAAACCGATTCCAAAGCTTGTGGGCAGACTCCCCGGGTTGTTGGATTATGTGACTTAGATCGTCAGCATTCGGGGGCCGAACATAGGTCCCTTGAAAATTGGCCTGAAAAGCATTGTCAAGTTCTTCCCAACTTCCAATGGAGTTTTCTGGGAGGCTGTTCAGCTAGTGCCGAGTTGGTCCCTTCAGCTTGAGGGGTAAGTATTTGATGGCGTGGAGATCATCTCCACGAGCCATGTGGATGTGAAGAATAAAGTCTTCTATCCAGACAACAAGATCCGTCGTTCCATCATACGCCTCGATATTTACGGGTTTAAACCCTTCTAGGAATTCATGATCCAGCACCTCATCGGTGAAGCACAGAGGGTGTGCGGCACCCCTGTATTTTGCTATGTCGTGGCGTAGGTCCGACGGTTGTGATGTTCGGTATTGGCTCCGAACTAGTATATGACCGGCATATTTGTCTTGATAACCGTCGTCCCGTGCGGGAGCATGGTCCCTGGATCCATAGATGGATCTGGTCTTGCCAGACTTTTTGTTCAAGTCCTCACGTAGATCGTGTTTCCGGCGCTGATCTGCGGCCTCCTTTCCTTTACGAGGAGGGGGTGTGGACTTGTGTACGCCGTTTCTAGCCACTCTGTCCCGTCCACGAGGTGGTCGGTCCGGCTTATTGGCGGTATTGTTCTTCCATGGTTTAGGCACAATAGCCTCATCGTCGAATTCGGGCAGCAGTTTACGCTTAGGATAGCTTTTTGTTTGGCGATTGCAGCCATATTTTTCCTCAGCGTCTAGCACGTCATTCCATCTATCATTGAGCGTGTCTTGTGCGGCTTTAAGCCGATGCTGCTACTTTTTCAGGCTCCTTGAGGTGGCAATAAGCCTCCGATGGAAGCGTCTTTGTTCTAAGGGTTCTTCTGGGACGATGAATTCGTCGTCGCCCAGGCTAACATCCTCTTCGGAGACAGGTTGATAATTGTTGTCTTCGGCATCACTGTGATCAGATAGCGGTCCCGGACTATGTTCGTCGTCCTCTTGCTCGCCCTGCTCCATCACTGGATCTGTGGGGTCATCGGCTTGGTCCGGACTATCACCGTCGTTAGTGACAGTGTTGCTATCTTTCCCTTTACAGGATCGAGATCGGCGCTTCAGATGCCGATGCTTGGGAGGTTCATCGACAGGCTTATCCTTTTTGGGATCATTATCGTCGTCGTCCTCCTTCTCCTTAGGTGTGTCCACCATATACACATCGTATGAGGACGTAGCCGTCCATCGCCCGGTTACGGGTGGGTTTTGGTCTAGATCTGCTTCGGCTTCGAGGTCCATCCCTTCGAAGTCTTCAGAAGCGTAGTCAAGTAGATCGGTTAAATCTTCGACCATGGCTACCAAGTGGGTGGTGGGTGGGAAGCAAAATTCTCCATCATCGGCCTCCAGTTCAAACCGGATATAATTCGGCTATGAGTCCCCTGCTAAGGAGAGGGATTTTAAATGAGTTCAGCACATCGCCTAAAGGTGAGTGTTGGAAGATATCTGCGGAGCTGAATTCGATGATAGGCGCTTGATCAAGCTCAAAATACGCAGATGCACATGGTTCGGAACCTGTAGCCGGAGTCGAGTCCGAAGTTCCGGTAACATAGATCCCGCTCAAGGTTGGGACTGTGTGTGGCTCCAGCGCCACTGAGTCTGTGGCTCCCGTGGCGGGGTTGAGCTTCTCGTCCTCGGGTGACGCGATCTTCTCCGGATCTAGGGCCAGAGCGGTTACAGGTGCTATCCCCTGGATGTGGTCCGATGACAGATTTAGGTCATGTTCATCATGGTGGTAGGGAGCGGTCGCCATGGGCTCGAATCCGTCGAAGATCAAGTCTCCGTGGATATCAGCAATGTAGTTCAAGCTTCCAAACCTGACCTGATGGCTAGTGGCGTAGCTCTCAACCTGCTCAAGGTGGCCTTCTGTGTTGGCACGCAGCATGAAGCCGCCAAACACAAAAGGCTGGCCGGGAGGGAAGATCTCCTCGGCGGTGGTGCCGTCGTTGTTGACGAAGCAATCCATCAGTCCTTCGGTCGACGACATAGTGGAACCCTCAATGAAAGCACCAATGTCGGTGTCAAAACCGGTGGATCTCGAGTAGGGGGTCCCGAACTATGCGTCTGAGGATCGATGGTTATAGGAGACTGGGGACATGATGTTTACCCAGGTTCGGGCCCTCTCGATCAAGGTAATACCCTACTTCCTGCTTGATTGATCTTGATGAATATGGGTTACAAGAGTTGATCTACCTCGAGATCGTAATGGCTAAACCCTAAAAGTCTAGCATATGTGATATGATTATGTTGTTGTTCAGCCTCTATGGACTAAACCCTCCAGTTTATATATGCACCGGAGGGCCCTAGGGTTTGTACATGACCATCTTGCAGAGGAAGGAAAGATTACACCCGAACCTAAAACCTACCATTATACGCACACAAGAGTCCTATCCGGATATGAGAGACGACATTCAGCGATGATCTTCACGACCCACTAGTCCGGCCCACCACGAGTTATCCGGCCACATGAGGACCCCTCAATCCAGGACTCCCTCACCCGAGATTCGATCGTCGGTATCTTCATACCTAGTTCAATCTCGTTACCGGCAAGTCTCTTTACTCGTTCCGTAATACATCATCTCGTGACTAACTCATTAGTCATTTGCTTGCAAGGCTTATTATGACGACTATTATTGAGAGGGCCCAGAGATACCTCTCCGACACTCGGAGTGACAAATCCTATTCTCGATCTATGCCAACACCACAAACACCTCCGGAAACACCTATAGAGCATATTTATAATCACCCAGTTACGTTGTGACATTTGATAGCACACAAGGAGTTCCTCCGGTATTCGGGAGTTGCATAATCTCATAGTCAGAGGAACATGTATAAGTCATGAAGAAAGCAATAGCAATAAAACTAAACGATCATAGTGCTAAGCTAACGGATGGGTCTTGCCCATCACATCATTCTCCTAATGATGTGATCTCGTTGATCAAATGACAACACATGTCTATGGTTAGGAAACACAACCATCTTTGATTAACGAGCTAGTCTAGTTGAGGCATACTAGGGAAACTTTGTTTTTATCTATGTATTCACACATGTATCAAGTTTCCGGCTAATACAATTCTAGCATGATTAAAAGACATTTATCATGAAATAAGGAAATATAAATAAAAACCTTATTATTGCCTCTAGGGCATATTTTCTTCAGAGTCTCCTTCTCCGATGGCCCCTCCGACTCCTCGACATGGCGTACAACTCATGCAGGTCCCTCGTCTACACACACCCGGTGTTGGCAACACTGATGTGTGCCTTCGTCCATGATGTGTCCTCGGTCCTGGCAAGCCTAGTGCGATGCTTCTTCAACTTTGTCTTCGTCCGTCTACGCATGCCCGACGCTGGCAACACCGACGCATGCCTTCGTCTATGACGTGTCCCCAGGTTGGGCTAACCCGGCACAACGCCTCATCAACAACGTCTTCTTCCCAGCGCAACACTACTTTGACACCACCGCGCCCATGACTAACTCGGCGCCTCCTTGCGCTCGCGGCTCCACGATGACTTCCTCGACACCGGCTACCCCGACTCGACATCGACCATGGCTACACCAGCCTACGCTATCGGCTACATCGACATCGCCACAAAGGGCTACCACCTTGCTTGAGTAACCTCGTCGGTTTCCACTGTAGCCACGACTATCGCAATGCATCGATCGCTACGACTTGGGGGGGGGGGGTTGGCTTGCCTTCATATTCTTCTCCAGTCTCATCGTATGCGTCACTACCGTTATGAATGCGGGAGGATGTTGAGTATTATGACTATTAGGAAGTATATGATAGATTTGGATTTCGTTCTGCTTTGTCTTGTACTCCAAGTTGGTTAATGTACTCCTATATATATGCCCACGAGGCTGAAGCAATAAACATCGATTACATCAATCCCTCTCTATCTCTTCTAACAGGTGGTGTGCCTACTTAGGCCATTTGTAATAAACTAAAATCTAAGGCTGAAATTGAGACTAACGAGTTGGACGAGTTGACCGTCAAAACACTATAATCTGGAGGCTTTTGGTTCTCTCGCGAAACAGATTGCTCAAGAACCCCTCCAAATTTCCTCACCTTCGACGCCTCCCATCTTGTGTATGGTGTAGTTGTAATTAGAGTCTCAACAAAACAGGTTTAGCTTTGATCTTTCCCCAGCGTCTCTCCATCTAGGGTTGTGTTTTGTTTATGCCCAAGGTTGCCCCACCAAAGTATTGGCTAGCCAAAATATTGGTTGAGGTTTCAGATGCCTATTATTTGGTCAATATTGGCAAGAAAAATAAACTAGAGTTTACTAGAGTTCATTGGCATGCCAAAAAATTGATAATCATCTAAACAAAGACCTATGTTTGAGTCATGACCAAACTTTTAGTTGGGTACATGACGATGCCATAGACCTAGGGTAGGGTCATAGGCCTGACCTAGACGCCCTACCCAAGGTCACTACCCTAGAGTCAAGGACATACAAGGGATAGCAAAGGATACCGAGTGAAGTAGACGAGAGTGCAATCCACTCGACCCAATATCTCACTCGGATACCCCAATTCCATTCGACCAAGAAGAGGTCACTCGACTATACAAGAAAACCACTCGGTGTACAGAAGATCTAAGGGCACTCAAGGTGACAACGGTCAGGCATTCACTCTGCAGTCTTAAAGACCATTTATAGCTCTTTATAGCAGGCGTTATCAGTAACGTCATGTCTTTATGTACATTGAACCCTATGTAACGGGGGATGGCTGGGGTCCTGGCTCGTTCTATATAAGCCACCCCCTCCTCTAGTACAAGGGTTCGCACCCCCTGTAACACACACTCACACTCATATTCTAATTGACCGCCTCCGGGCACCGAGACGTAGGGCTTTTACCTCCTCCAAGAGGAGCCTGAACTCGTAAACCTGTATGTACAATCTCGCCGTAGTTAGGACCTTGCCTCCTCTTACGTACCCCCTACTCTTACTGTTAGACTTAGTACCACGACAGTTGGCGCCCACCTTGGGGCAGGTGTCTTAGCGACGGCGAGGTTGCAGTTTTTCCGGTCTTCATCAACATGGTTTTCGGTGGTGGTCTGGCTATGGGCCGCGAGATCCGACTCGGTGCGCTCGTCTTCATCGTCGACGACTCTGCCTGGCTCCAGGAGACCCCCCTCGACGTCAAGGCCCTTCCCATCTGCAGGGAGGTGCACTTTCGCGCGAGTGCCTGTGGCTTCCTCCTACGGTAGCCGTCGACGCAGTATCGGTCGACTCCTTCATCATCCATTCTCCCCGCTGTACGCCGTCACAAGCGGTCCGGTCGATCGCGGCTCCAGCGGTGGGTGAAGCATGCGGTGGCCCACCAGTCGGCCAACCCCCAAGTCACGGAAATCCAGCCCGACGAATACCTCTACGGGTCGGTCGATATGTCGACTGGTTCCATGGACACACTTTTCGAGTGCGGGAGCAGCGACCCCGCGGCAGAGGTACTCATGGTCGACTCCCTTCACAGTCCACCTGGGTACCCTCACGGCGGTGGTGGCGGCAGTGGCGATGGTCCATCGTATGATCGCGGTGAGTATGTGCCTCAAGCCCTCACTGCGGAGCAAAGGGAAGAGCTGCATCGACATAACATCGAAGCGCACCAGACCCTCATCGTGGGAGAGATTTCCGAGGCTCGGGCCCTGGAGGCCGCGCGCCAAGCCACCTTGGCCCAGCATGCACGTCTGGAGAACCTTCAGCGTTCACTCGACGAGCATGCTCGCCGATTGATTCCCGAATCCAGTCGACGGCAACGACAGTTGTTTCCTCCTCAACCCCAGGTATACCGCACTCCGATTCAAAATCTTACAGTTGCTGTCCGTATAGCAGAATCGATTCAGCCGTCCCAGTCGGAGGCTAGAAGAGGCTTGCTGCAGATTTGAGCGCTGCTCCGAGCAGCAGGTGAGCAAAACTTAGCCGTCTCTTAGTCGCACAACAGAATCCATAGCAGGTCCATGGTGGCGGGCACAGTCCTGTCATCTCACAACCCAAGATCGCCCCCGCGGCGTGAGGGTCGTGGGCACCGCCAAGAGTAGTATCTAGGTCGGAACTACGAGCTATATGACTGTCGACTCGGCCATGATGACCGCCGTCGAGTGCCTACGCCACCTCCGGGGAGCGGATCGTATGCGCCCAGGCAATACGATTACAGGCACCCGCATGGTGATGAACGAAGGATTCCAGTCGACCCCAGAGAGCCCAGGTTTGATGCAAGGTTGATTCTTGTGCAAGGCCTGGTTGACAGAAACCGGGCGCACAGAGAAGGACAAGACAGAGTTCGTCCAAGTGGCAGCAGAGTACATGTTTCTGGGCCTAAGTGTTTCGGCAAGGCCATCAGGGACGCTGAGATCCCTCCCAACTTCAGGTTGGTGATGGGAGTAACCAAGTTCACTGGTGAGTCGAAGCCGGACACTTGGCCAGAGGATTACCGAGTGGCTGTGCAGATTTGTGGTGGTAATGATGATGTCATCATGAAGCACCTCCCCTGCTGCTGGAGGGCTCAGCCCAAGCTTGGTTGAATCAGTTGGCCCCTGGTAGCATATTCAGTTGGGAAGAATTGGCCCAAGTGTTTGTCGGGACTTTTGAAGGGACTTGCAAACGACCTGTCGGGCTGGCTGAATTGCAGCATTGTGTCCAGAAGCCGAATGAAACTTTCAGAGATTACATCCAGAGGTGGACCACTCTTCATCATACCGTGCAGAATGTGTCAGAACATCAGGCAGTTTGCGCCTTTAAGGAAGGCATGTGGTACAGAGAGCTTAACCTGAAATTTGGACGGACAGGAGACATGTCTCTGGCTCGGATGATGGAAATAGCCGGTCAGTATGCTAACGGCGAGGAAGAAGACCGACTCGCAGTGGCAAGAACAAACCAGTCGCCCAGGACGACGGAGGAGGGAATCCTAGTTGGAAGCAGAAGCGCAAAGCCGACCCGCCGCTCCTGGTGAGGCCGCAGTTGTGAACCAAGGGAACTTCAAAGGAAAGCCTAAGGGTCCTTGGATCCCCAAGAAAGTGAAAGATGAAGCGGGAAATGATGTGCTTGATGCACCGTGTCATATACACACCAAGAAGGATGAAGAGGGGAATTTCATCTACCCCAAGCATACCACTCGATAGTGTCGACTCCTGATTCAGAGCTTCCGAGAGGGTCAGCCCAATCAGAAAGAGAAGGAATCTGATAAGGACGAAGACAAAGAGGAGGATGATGGTTACCCCAATGTCAATACCACTTTAATGATTTTTGCTGACATCGAGAGCAAAAGTCAACTGAAAGTCATCAACAAGGAAGTAAACATGGTTGCTCCGGCAACAATGACGTACTTGAAGTGGTCAAAGACTCCCATTACATTCGACCAGTCCGACCATCCAGTGCGCATTGCTACCCCCGGGCGGCAAGCGTTGGTGGTCGACCTAGTTGTTCAAGGCACTCGACTGACCAAGGTTTTTATGGATGGTGGCAATGGTCTGAACATCTTGTAGGCCGAGACCCTCCGAGGGATGGGCATTCTGATGTCCAAGCTCGGTGAGAGCAACATGCGATTCCACGGTGTCATCCCTGGGAAGAAGGCCGATTCACTCGGTTAAATCACTCTGGATGTGGTATTCGGTGATTCAAAGAATTACCGCAAGGAAAAGTTGACGTTTGAGGTGGTGGATTTTCACAGTGCCTACCATGCTATTCTGGGCAGGCCTGCATATGCCCTTTTTATGGCTCGACCGTGTTACGTGTACCTCAAGTTAAAGATGCCTGGTCCCAAAGGCGTGATCACAGTCACTAGAGATCGGCAGAAATCAGAAGAGTGCTTCCAGAAGGGCTCGAAGATTGCTGATGAACAGATGACAGCAGTAGAAATGGAAGAATATCAGAAGAATGCAGATCCGAGTGATTTGTTGCGAGCCAAGACCTGCTTCAGAGTCTGCTTTTCAGTCGGCCGGAGAGATAAAGCATGTGCATATTCACCCGACTGATCCCAATGCTGCTCCGACTCACATCTCAACAACACTCGACAACAAGTAGGAAGACGCATGCTACTTCTCGAGCTTGCGTTGTATTCCCTAGAAGAGGAAAGGGAGATGCAGCACAGTAGCATAAGTATTTCCCTCAGTTTTTGAGAACCAAGGTGTCAATCCAGTAGGAGACCACGCGCGAGTCCCTCGCACCTGCACAAACAAATAAGAACTTCGCAGCCAACGCGATAAGGGGTTGTCAATCCCTTTACGGTCACTTACGAAAGTGAGATCTGATAGAGATTATAGTTTGATATTTTTGGTATTTTTGGTTATAAGAACAGAAAGTAAAAGCGGAAAAGTAAAGTAGATTGTAGATTGATATGTTGAGAATAGACCCGGGGGCCATAGTGTTCTCTAGTGGCTTCTCTCATGATAGCGATATTCTACGGCGGGTAAACAAATTACTGTCGAGAAATTGATAGAAAAGTGAATAATTATGAGACTATCTAGGCATGATCATTATATATAGGCATCACGTCCGAGACAAGTAGACCGAAAAGATTCTGCATCTACTACTATTACTCCACACGTCGACTGCTATCCAACATGCATCTAGTGTATTAAGTTCATAAGAACAGAGTAACGCCTTAAGCAAGATGACATGATGTAGAGGGATAAACTCAAACATAGTGATATAAACCCCATATTTTTATCCTCGATGGCAACAATACAATACGTGCCTTGCTGCCCCTATTGTCACTAGGAAAGGACACCGCAAGATTGAACCCAAAGCCAAGCACTTCTCCCATTGCAAGAACTATAGATCTAGTAGGCCAAACCAAACCAATAATTCGAAGAGACTTGCAAGGATATTATAATCACACATAAAGAGTTCAGAAAAGAACCAAATATTTCTCATAGATAATCTTGATCATAAACCCACAATTCATCGGATCTCGACAAACACACCGCAAAAAGAGATTATATCGAATAGATCTCCTCGACGACCGAGGGGAACTTTGTATTGAGATCCAAAGAGAGAGAAGAAGCCATCTAGATACTAGCTATCGACCCGAAGGTCTGTGGTAAAGTACTCACAACTCATGGTGAGGCGACGATGATGATGTAGAAGCACTCCGTGGAAGATCCTCCCTCCGGCAGAGCTCCGGAACAGTCCCCAAGATGGGATCTCACGGTAACAAAAGGTTGCGGCGGTGGAACTAGGGTTTTCTCCGTTGTTCTAATAGTTTCGGGGTACGTAGGTATATGTAGGAAGAAGGAGGCCACCGGGGGCCAGCCGTGGGGCCCACGAGGCAGGGGGCCCGTCGTGTGGGGGGCGCCCCCACCCTCGTGGGTGCCACGTGTACCCTACTCCGTGGTTCTCAAGTCTCCCGTGCGTATTTTACTCAAAAAATATCTCTCCCGACGGTTTCATTCCGTTTGGACTCTGTTTGATATTCCTTTTCTGTAAAACCCTGAAATAGGCAAAAAAATAACAATTTGGACTGGGCCTTTGGGTTAGTAGGTTAGTCCCAGAAATAATATAAAAGTGTATACCAAAGCCCATTAAACATCCAAAACATCATAAATAATAGCATGGAACAATCAAAAATTATGTATACGTTGGAGACGTATCAAGCATCCCCAAGATTAATTCATGCTCGTCCTCGAGTAGGTAAATGATAAAAACATTTTTTTTGATGTGGAATGCTAACCAACATAGTTTTTCAATGTAATTCTCTTAATTGTGGCATGAATGTTCAGATCTGAAAGATTCAAGACAAAAGTCTATATTGACATAAGAAATAATAATACTTCAAGCATACTAACAAAGCAATCATGTCTTCTCAAAATACTATCGCTAAAGAATGTTATCCCTACAAAATCATATAGTCTGGCTATGATCCCTCTTCATTACACAAAATATTCATATCACGCTCAACCCCGATTTCAGCCAAGCACTTGTTTTCATACTCTATTCTTTCAAACCTTTCAACTTTCACGCAATACATGAGTATGAGCCATGGACATAGCACTATGGGTGGAATAGAGAGGTGGTTGTGGAGAAGACAAAAAGGAGGGAGATAGTCTCACATCGACTAGGCGTATCAACGGGCTATGGAGATGCCCATTAATAGATATCAATGTGAGTGAGTAGGGATTGCCATGCAACGGATGCACTAGAGCTAAACATGTATGAAAGCTCAACAAAAGAAACTATTGGGTGTGCATCCAACTTGCTTGCTAACGAAGACCTAGGGAATTTGAGGAAGCCCATCGTTGGAATATACAAGCCAAGTTCTATAATGAAAATTCCCACTAGTATATGAAAGTGACTAAACATGAGACTCTCTATCATGAAGAACATGGTGCTACTTTGAAGCACAAGTGTGGAAAAGGATAGTAGCAATTGTCCTTTTTTCTTTTCTTTTTTTTCTTTTTTTTCCATTTTTTTGGGCCTTTTTTATTTTTATTTTCTTTTTTTATGGAGGGACTTTATTGATTTAGCCTTTCGTCACATGGGACAATGCTCTAATAATGATGATCATCACACTTTCATTGAATTACAACTCGATACTAGAACAAGGTATGACTCTATATGAATGCCTCCGGCGATGTACCGAGATGTGCAATGAATCAAGAGTGACATGTATGAGAAATTATGCATGGTGGCTTTGCCACAAATATGATGTCAACTACATGATCATGCATGGCAATATGACAATATTAAGCGTGTCATATGAACGAAACGGTGGAAAGTTGCATGGCAATATATCTCGGAATGGCTATGGAAATGCCATGATAGGTAGGTATGGTGGCTGTTTTGAGGAATATATATGTTGGCTAATTTGAGGAAGGATATATAGTGGGTGTATGGTACCTGCGAAAGTTGCGCCATACAAGAGAGGCTAGCAATGGTGGAAGGGTGAGAGTGTGTATAATCCATGGACTCAACATTAGTCATAAAGAACTCATATACTTATTGCAAAAATCTACGAGTCATCAAAACAAAGCAATCAACACATGCTCCTAGGGGGAGGTTTGTAGGAGTTAACCATCGCGCGCCCCCGACCTCCACACAAAGGTTGACACTTTACAAATACCTCATGCTCTAACTTCGTCACATAGCGGTTCACCGTACGTGCATGCTACGGGAATCACTAACCTTAACACAAGCATTTCTCAATTTTATAATAACTCCATTAGCATGACTCTAATATCACTATCCTCATATCTCAAAACAATTATCAAGCATCCAACTTCTCATCATATTCAATGCACTTAGTGTGAAAGTTTTTACTACATTGATATTGGATGTCTATCATGTGAAGACTAGTTTTATAGCCTAAGCACATTACCATGCTGTTTAAATAGACTCTCAAATGGATATAAGTGAAGCATGAGAGATTCACAATTTCTTCAAAATAATCACCACCGTGCTCTAAAAGATATAAGTGAAGCACTAGAGCAAAAACTATTCAACTCAAAAGATATGAGTGAAGCACATAGAGTGTTCTATAAATTCCTAGGCCATATTTAACTCTCTCAAATAGGTGTGTCCAGCAAGGATAATTGTGGCAAACTAACAAGCAAAGACTCAAATTATACAAGACGCTCCAAGTAAAACACATATCATGTGGTGAATAAAAATATAGCTCCGAGTATAGTTACCGATGGATGAAGTCGAAAGAGGGGATGCCTTCCCGGAGCATCCCCGAGATTAGGATTTTGGTTGTCCTTGAATTTTACCTTGGGGTGCCTTGGGCATCCCCAAGCTTAGGCTCTTGCCACTCTTTGTTTCATAGTCCATCAAAGCAATACTCAAAACTTGAAAACTTCACAACACAAAACTTAGACAAGAATCTCGTGAGCTCCGTTAGTATAAGAAAACAAACCACTACTCAAAGGTACTGCAATGAATTCATTCTTTGTTTATATTGGTGTTAAACCTACTGTATTCCAACTTCTCTATGGTTCATACTTCCCAATACTACTCATAGATGCATTGAAATAAGCAAACAACACACGAAAAACAGAATCTGTCAAAAACAGAACAGTTTGTAGTAATCTGTAGTTTTCGCGTACTTCTGTAACTCCAAAAAAATCAAACTAAATTGGTAAACGTGAGGAATTTGTCTATTAATCATATTAAAAAATAATTAACTAAATAGCACGCTCCAGTAAAATCTAGTGACCATTCTAGTGAGCGCTAATGATTCTGTTTTTCACAGCAAGATCATATAAACTTCACACAAGTCTTCCCAAAGGTTCTACTTGGCACAAACACTAAAAAAACACAAAACCACATCTAAACAGAAGCTAGATGCAATATTTACTCCTAAACAGAAGCAAAAACAAAAAAAATAAAGTTGGGTTGCCTCCCAACAAGCGCTATCGTTTTACGCCCCTAGCTAGGCACGATACATCGATAGATCTAGGTATGCCATCTTTGGAAGGCAATCCATAAGTGGCTCTCATAATAGATTCATATGGTAGTTTGATTTCCTTTTTAGGAAAGTGTTCCATGCCTTTCCTTAAGGGAAATTGGAATCTAATATTTCCTTCCTTCATATCAATAATTGCACCAATCGTTCTAAGGAAAGGTGTACCAAGAATAATAGGACATGAAGGATTGCAATCTATATCAAGAACAATGAAATCTACGGGCACATAATTGCTATTGGCAATAATAAGAACACCATTAATCCTTCCCGTAGGTTTCGTAATAGTGGAATCCACAAGATGCAAATTTAAAGAACAATCATCAAGCTCATGGAACCCTAGCAAATCACACAAAGTTTTTGGGATAGTGGAGACACTTGCACCCAAATCACACAAAGCAAAGCATTCATGATCTTTAATTTTTATTTTAATAGTAGGTTCCCACTCATCATAAAGCTTTCTAGGGATAGAAACTTCTAACTCAAGTTTTTCTTCATAAGATTGCATCAAAGCATCAACTATGTGTTTGGTAAAAAGCTTTATTTTGACTATAAGCATGCGGAGAGTTTAGCACGGATTGCAACAAGGAAATACAATCAATCAAAGTGCAATTGTCATAATTGAATCCCTTGAAATCCAAAGTAGTGGGTTCATCACTATGCAAAGTTTTAATCTCTTCACTCCCACTTTTAACAATTTTAGCATCAAGATCTAAAAACTCCGAATCATTGGGACACCTTAAAGTAGAATTATCTCCAATACTATATTCATCAAGATTTATACTAGAAAAAAAAGGATCTAATATGAGACACATCAATAAATTTCAGATCTTCACCTTTATTTTCACGATAACTAGAAGAACACGCTTTTATACAATTCTCTCTTTTAGCACGCATCATAGCGGTTCTTTCCTTGCATTCATCAATGGAAATTCTCATGGCTTTGAGAGACTCATTGATATCATGCTTAGGTGGGATATATCTAAGTTTCAAAGATCGACATCAAAAGTCATTCTATCCACACTTCTAGCCAATTCATCAATCTTAAGCAATTTTTCTTCAAGCATAGCATTGAAATTCTTTTGCGAAATCATAAACTCCTTAACGCTAGTTTCAAATTCAGAAGGCATCTTTCCATAAGAGTTGTTGTAGGAATTACCATAATTATTAGAGGAATTACTAGGAAAAGGCCTAGGATTAAAGTTCCCTCTATAAGCATTGTTACCAAAATTATTCCTACCAACAAAATTCACATCCAAAGATTCATTGTTATTTTCAATCAAAGTGGACAGAGCCATATCATTAGGATCAGAAGAAGCACTCTTAGAAGCAAATAATTTCATAAGTTCATCCATCTTTCCACTCAAAACACTAATTTCTTCAATAGCATGCACTTTTTTACTAGTAGATCTTTCGGTGTGCCATTGAGAATAATTAACCATAATATTATCTAGGAGTTTGGTAGCTTCTCCTAAGGTAGTTTCCATGAAAGTGCCTCTTGCGGCCGAATCTAAAAGATTTCTAGAAGCAAAATTCAAGCCAGCATAAAAGTTTTAAATAATCATCCATAAGTTCAAACCATGTGTAGGGCAATTACGTATCATTAATTTCATTCTCTCCCAAGCTTGTGCAACATGCTCATGATCTAGTTGCTTAAAATTCATAATATCGTTTCTAAGAGAGATGATCTTAGTAGGAGGGAAATACTTAGAGATAAAAGCATCTTTGCACTTATTCCACGAATCAATACTATTTCTAGGCAAAGAGGAAAACCAAGTTTTAGCATGATCTCTAAGTGAAAACAGAAATAACTTCAATTTAACAATATCGTTATCCGTATCCCTTTTCTTTTGCATATCACACAAATCAAGAAAGTTGTTTAGATGGGTAGAAGCATCTTCACTAGGAAGGCCGGAAAATTGATCTTTCATGACAAGATTCAACAGAGCAACATTGATCTCACAAGATTCAGCATCGGTAATAGGAGCAATCGGAGTGCTGATAAAATCATTATTGTTGGTATTGGAGAATTCGCACAATTTGGTATTGTTCTGAGCCATAGTGACAAGCAAGCAATCCAACACACAAGCAAACAAGAGGCAAGCAAACGATAAACACACGGCAGAAGAAGGGCAAATACAACGGCAAGGGTGAAGTGGGGGAGAGGAAAACGAGAGGCAAAAATGTAATGCGAAGGATAAGGGTTTGTGATAGGTACTTGGTATATGACTTTTGCGTAAGCCTCCCCGACAACGGTGCCAGAAAATCTTCTTGCTACTTCTCGAGCTTGCGTTGTATTCCCTCGAAGAGGAAACGGAGATGCAGCACAGTAGCGTAAGTATTTCCCTTAGTTTTTTAGAACCAGGGTATCAATCCAGTATGAGACCATGCGCGAGTCCCTCGCACCTACACAAACAAATAAGAACTTCGTAGCCAACGCGATAAGTGGTTGTCAATCCCTTTATGGTCACTTAAGAAAGTGAGATCTGATAGAGACGATAGTTTGATATTTTTGGTATTTTTGGTTATCAGAACAGAAAGTAAAAGCGGAAAAGTAAAGTAGATTGTAGATTGATATGTTGAGAATAGACCCGGGGGCCATAGTGTTCTCAAGTGGCTTCTCTCATGATAGCGATATTCTACGGCGGGTAAACAAATTACTGTCGAGCAATTGATAGAAAAGCGAATAATTATGAGACTATCTAGGCATGATCATTATATATAGGCATCACGTCCGAAACAAGTAGATCGAAACGATTCTGCATCTACTACTATTACTCCACACGTCGACCGCTATCCAGCATGCATCTGGTGTATTAAGTTCATAAGAACAGAGTAACGCCTTGAGCAAGATGACATGATGTAGAGGGATAAACTCAAACATAGTGATATAAACCCTATCTTTTTATCCTCGATGGCAACAATACAATACGTGCCTTGCTGCCCCTACTGTCACTGGGAAAGGATACCGCAAGATTGAACCCAAAGCCAAGCACTTCTCCCATTGCAAGAACTATATATCTAGCAGGCCAAACCAAACCAATAATTCGAAGAGACTTGCAAGGATATTATAATCACACATAAAGAGTTCAGAAATGAACCAAATATTTCTCATAGATAATCTTGATCATAAACCCACAATTCATTGGATCTCAACAAACACACCGCAAAAAGAGATTACATCGAATAGATATCCTCGAAGACCGAGGAGAACTTGGTATTGAGATCAAAAGAGAGAGAAGAAGCCATCTAGATACTAGCTATGGACCCGAAGGTCTGTGGTAAACTACTCACAACTCATGGTGAGGCGATGATGATGATGTAGAAGCACTCCGTGGTAGATCCCCCCTCCGACGGAGCTCCGGAACAGGCCCCAAATGGGATCTCACGGGAACAGAAGGTTGCGGCGGTGGAACTAGGGTTTTCTCTGTTGTTCTGATAGTTTCGGGGTACGTAGGTATATATAGGAAAAAGGAGGGCACCGGGGGCCAGACGTGGGGCCCATGAGGCAGGTGACGCGCCCTGTAGGGGGGCACGCCCCCCACCCTCGTGGGCGCCACGTGCACCCTACTCCGTGGTTCTCAAGTCTACCGTGCGTATTTTGCTCCAAACATATCTCTCCCGAAGGTTTCATTCCGTTTGGACTCCGTTTGATATTCCTTTTCTGTAAAACCCTGAAATAGGCAAAAAAAACAACAATCTGGACTGGGCCTTTGGGTTAGTAGGTTAGTCCCAAAAATAATATAAAAGTGTATAACAAAGCCCATTAAACATCCAAAACATCATAAATAATAGCATGGAACAATCAAAAATTATAGATACATTGGAGACGTATCAAAGCGCTCATCCAATTCCTCCGTGAGAACTGGGACATCTTCGCATGGAAGCCATCTCACATGCCGGGTGTACCCAGGGGTCTGGCTGAGCACCGTTTGCGAGTAGACCCAAAAGCAAAACCCGTTAAAGAGCATCTACGTCGGTCCGCCGTAGAGAAGAGAAAGGCAATTGGTGAGGAGGTGGCTCGGCTTCTGGCAGCTGAGTTCATCCGCGAGATATACCACTCCGAGTGGCTCGCCAACGTTGTCATGGTCCCCAAGAAAGACAAGTCACTTCGCATGTGTATTCATTTCAAACATATCAATCGGGCCTACCCGAAAGATCACTTCCCTCTCCCCCACATCGATCAAATTGTCGACTCGACTGCGGGATGTGAGCGTTTGTCCTTTTTGGATGCATATTCCGGGTACCATCAGATCCGACTGTATGGACCTGACGAAATAAAAACAGCCTTCATCACTCCACCGTGTGTTTTTGTTATGTTACCATGCCTTTTGGCATCAAGAATGCTGGCGCCACATTCATGCGCATGATTCAGAAGTGTCTGCTCAAACAAATCAGTCAGAATGTGGAAGCATACATGGCTGACATCATGGTCAAGTCACGTAAAGATTTCGACCTACTGACCAATCTCGCTGAAACCTTTGCCAACTTGAGAGAATATGATATCAAGCTTAACCCATCAAAGTGCAAATTCGGAGTCCCAGGAGGAAAGTTACTCGGTTTCCTCGTTTCTGAACGAGGGATCGACGCAAACCCAGAAAAGGTCAGCACAATCCTCCGAATGAAACGCCCCGTGCGTGTGCATGATGTTCAGAAGCTTACTGGTTGTTTGGCTGCCTTGAGTTGATTCATCTCACGTCTCGGTGAAAAGACATTACCTCTTTACCGACTGATGAAGAAGTCTGACAAGTTCGAGTGGAATCCTAAAGTTGAGGCAACGTTTGAAGAGCTCAAAGCCCTGCTTTCCACCCAGCCGGTGCTTGCTACCCCAATCAGCAAAGAGCCCCTGTTGTTATATATCGCAGCCACTGGACAAGTTGTCAGCATAGTGCTCACAGTCGAGCGGGAAGAATAAGGCAAAGCCTACAAAATTCAATGCCCAGTGTACTATATTTTTGAAGTCTTGGCTCCGTCCAAGCAGAGATATCCACATTATCAGAAGCTTGTGTATGGAATTTACTTGACCGCGAAGAAAGTTGCGCATTACTTTGTGGACCACTCAGTTTCAATCATCAACGATGCTCCATTATCTGAAATTCTGAACAATCGGGACGCAACTGGTCGAGTGGATAAATGGGTGATTGAACTCCTTCCTTTGGATATCAAGTTCAAGGCAAATAAAGCAATCAAGTCTCAGGCAATAGCAGATTTCGTTGCCGAGTGGATTGAACAGGAGCAAGCGACTCAGGCTCACTCGAAACATTGGACTATGTTCTTTGATGGATCCAAGATGCTGAATGGGTCTGGTGTAGGTGTGGTTTTGGTGTTCCCCAGAGGCGACAAGCTCAGCTATGTTCTCCAAATTAACTTTGATTCTTCAAACAATGAAGCTGAGTATGAGGCACTTTTGTATGGGTTGTGTATGGCCATCTCACTCGGCATCCGTCGCCTGATGGTCTACAGCGACTCAGACTTGGTGGTCAATAAGGTGATGAAAGAATGGGATATCAGGAGCCCGTCAATGACTAGTTATTGCAACACAGTGAGAAAATTAGAAAAGAAGTTTAAGGGGTTAGAGCTCTAGCACATACCTAGAATCAAGAATCAAGCTGCTGATAATCTAGCGAAGATAGGTTCCACTAGGAAGCCTATCCCCAGTAATGTGTTCTTGGAGCATCTCCACACCCCGTAAGTTCAGGAAGATCCCTTCACGGAAGAGCCCCGCAACCGATAAGTTCAACCGATCCGACTAAGATTGAAGTCCCAGCTGTAGTCGACTTGGTCATGGAGGTTTTAGTGATCACCCCCGACTTGACAGTGTCGTATATCGCATACCTGCTCAGGCAGGAACTCCCAGAAGACGAAGATGAGGCCCGCCAAATTGTCCGTCGATCCAAGGCCTTCACACTGATAGGTGGACAACTTTACAGAGAGAGTGTTTACTGGAGCTGCTCAGCATTGTATCTCCCCAGAAGAAGGTTGAATGATCCTACAAGAGATTCACTCGGGGACGTGTGGCCACCATGCGTCCTCTTGGACCATCGTGGCCAAAGCATACCGAGCCGGATTCTACTGGCCGCGAGCAAATGAGATGGCAAAAGATATAGTCGACAAGTGTGAAGGCTGTCTGTTCTATTCAAACATGTTTCACAAGCCTGTGTCCGCCTTGAAAACTATTCCGCTGGTCTGGCCGTTTGTTGTTTGGGGGTTGGATATGGTTGGACCCTTCTGGACCGGCAGAAGCAGTTTCACTCATTTGCTTGTGGCATTCGACCAGTTCACCAAGTGGATCGAAGCCAAGCAAATCAAGAACCTTGATTCAAGTACTGCCATCAGTTTTGTCAGAGAGCTGATATTCAGATATGGAGTCCCTCATAGTATTATCATAGATAATGGCTCCAACTTTGATTCCGACGAATTCAGAGCATTCTGTGCTTCCCAAGGCACTCAGGTCGACTACGCATCTGTTGCGCACCCGCAATCAAATGAGCTGGAAGAAAGGGTGGATGGCTTGATCATTCAAGGACAGAAACCATGAATGATGCGTGATCTCAAGCATGCTACTGGAGCTTGGGTGACTGAATTGCCATCTGTTTTATGGTGACTAAGAACAACTCCAAACCGATCGACTGACCGAACTCCTTTCTTCATGGTGTACGACGTTGAGCCTGTACTTCCGAGTGACTTGCTACACAGCGCTCCCCGAGTGGAACTCTTCTCGGAAGCGGAGGCAGAACAAGCACACCAAGATGCAGTTGATCTCCTGGAAGAAGAACGCGAGATGGCTCTGATCCGGTCGACCATCTATCAACAAGACCTACGTAGATTCCATGCCTGTAATGTCAAAGGTCGAGCATTTCAAGAAGGAGACCTAGTGCTCTGAGTGCACAAGAAACGACCTCACAAGCTCGCTCCGGCCTGGGAAGGTCCCTTCATCATCATCAAGGTGCTCCACAACGGGGCGTATCACCTCTACAACATGGCCAAGAAAATAGACGAGCCACGCTCGTGGAATGCGGATCTGTTCCACCGTTTCTATACCTAAAACACTCGGATGGACGAGTTGTAATAAGAATCCTTTAGTTTGCTTATCAAAGACAAGATTTTGGCAATATCTTAATGATTGTTGTTCCGAAAACACATGTGTTCAAATCCCCCAGTGGGTGACTTAGCCGCGAATCTGATTCACCTAAGTTTCAAAAACACTCCGAGTGAATAGCAACCCTCTTACTTGGGGGCTTAGCTGCGACCCTGTACTCGCCTAAGTTTCAAAAACGCTCTAAGTGAAGAGCAACCCTCTCACTCGGGGACTTAGCAGTGACCCTGTACTCACCTAAG
>LR738716.1:58163865-58184654 GCA_902687465.1 Secale cereale
CTAGTAGAAACCACTACTGATCGTCGAAACGTCACAAGCATACGGCCAAACTCTTCATCGAGCTCCCAGTGAAGAACTTGAACCAGCTCCTGCTTCAAACTCGGCTGAACCTGCATCTGGTGTTGTAGTATCTGTGAGCCACGAGGACTCAGCAATCCCATAACCATGGGTAACAAGACTAGCAAAGCTTTATGGGTAGGAAGAGGTAAAGTGGTGAGGTTGCAGCAGCGGCTAAGCATAATATGGTGGCTAACTTACGAGTACCAGAATAAGATGAGCATCTACGCAAACGGTCGCAAAAGTAGTGATCGCTAAAGATCCTAACTACATACGAGTCAAACATAACCCCACCGTGTTCTCTTCTCAAAGTGAAAAGAGACAGTCACGGTTACTCAAACAGTTGTGTCTTTTACTTCGGATCCTCTGTCAAGTTTTCTACAACCGGACATTAACAAATTCCAATCTGCCACATAACCGCGGGCACGGCTTTCGAAAGATCATAACCCTGCAGGGGTGTCCCAACTTAGCCCATCACAAGCTCTCACGATTAGCTGAAGTGATAAATATAATATCATCACCCCTTATCTTAGGGAAAACCGATCAGGCTCGGCATCCCGGTAGCACAAGACATTTCGACAATGGTAAAACAAGTCCAGCAAGACCTCCCGGCGTGTCGACACCCTGATAGTAGCCGCGCGTATCTCGTCTCAGGCCACGACCGGATGGGTGATCCTACATGAGCCAAACCTCGAGTTTCCCCATGGTGGCCCCGCATAATCCCCGTTTGGGACCAATACCATCAGCACTGGCCCCCCTGCTATGTAGAATGAATCCTCGGGTAGCGCTAACTCCCTATGCAATTTAATTAATTAATTAAGTTGTTATTATGAGCAAATTAAAACCAATGTTGGGCCTTGCTGGAGGAGTTTTATTCAAAGTCGAACTGTCAAGGGGTCCCCATCCACCCATCGTGTAAGGAACGCAAAATCAAGGAACATAATGCCGGTTTATCGGCGCCTAAGGTGGCATGAGTGGAACAAAACACCGAGCAAAAGGCCAAGCCTTCCACCCATGCCCAGTATATAGGTGTGTTAATAATAATTATAGATATTGTGATATATCCCACAACAAGTTCTCTCCTGGAACAAACTTCATCTTCACCTGCAACTAACAACACTACAAGAGGGGCTGAGCAAGCGGGTAACATAGCCAAACAATGGTTTTGCTAGGAAGGTTTCAAAGTTAGAGGTTTCATGGCAACAAGGAGAGGCTGACATAAAAGATGGGTAGCGCGACATGTAACGATAGCATCGAGACAACTAAGCATGACAATGGTAGTAAAGGTATCCAAGGGTATGATCATCTTGCCTGGGATTCCGCAAGGGAGAAGAACGGATCCATGAAGAGGACGAAGCAACACAGCCGAGCGAATCCTCACAACTCCGGAATGAAACCGAAGCTAACAGGAGAAGCAACCGGAAAGAAGCAAACAACACGGTAAACACACCATCATAAACATGGCATACGCTGCACATCCAAGTATGATGCATGTCCGGTTTTAAATATGCAAGTCATGGCAAAGTGCACAAACAAGACTACAAGTTAAGTGGAGCTCAATATGCAACGAGTTGCATATTGACGAAACACCACATTAATTATTTAATTGACTCTCGTTTATTTACAAGACAAGATTAAATGTTGGTTAACATGGCAAGAGGTGAAGCATAATAAAACTACACTATTTAGACATTTTAAATGAGGCCGGAAATAACAACAACAAATTCCGGAAAAACCCCATGAACATGTTTAGCAATCTTAAGCAAACAACAATTAAACACTTTAGTGTTGTTAACATGATGCGGATGACATGAACAAGTTTATGCAATTTTATTAAAGGTTGACAAGAAGAAGATATGAAGTATTTGTCACCGTGGTGGAAGAAAAGGGTGCCACGGCAACGATCCAAAATGATGCCACGCAACATATCGGTTCTCGTAACTCGTTGCGAGTCCGGTGCAAAAGAAAGATGGCATGAGCGAGTCGAACAAGATGAAAGGTGGGTGATCCCGGCTTCCGGGTTCCCACGGGTCGGCGACGAGGCAACCGAGGAACATGACAAAAGATGAAACGGGCACGGAGCACACAAGGGCAACATCTCATACAACCACAAGCATTTAACCACGGGTCATCGTCTCGGGGTTATACCTTCGGAACAATCGTTCACGGGGCGGTTCGAGAGCGTAGAGGAAGAAGTCGTTCACGTTCGGAGAGGAAGTAGCCGTTCACGAGGTCGCCAACGAGTAGTCGTTCCGTAGAGGGAAGTAGTGGTACACGGGGCGACGGTAGACGTTCGGGCGTCGAATTCGTAGATGTACTTGACGCATCCATCGTTTCCGGGCGACGGTAGTGGTACATGCTGTAGAGGGAAGTAGTTGTTCTCGTTCATTGGTAGGTGTACTTGTCGAGTCGGTCGTCGTGGTACTTGGGGGTTCTCGTTCTCGCGACGGTAGTGGTACTTGACATATCGCCATATGTAGTCGAACTTGGGCATCGGAGAGGTACTTGACGCGTCGTGTAGTGTCGTTGTGTAGGCGTTCCCATTCGTAGATGTACTTGACGCAACACCGGGTAGTCGTACGCGAGGGTCTCTGTCAAAACAGCATCACACGGCAAGACAAAAGAAAACACCGGACACGTCTCGGCGAGGAGACAAGGCACTCCGACGGGGAAGCTCTGCAGAACGGCGACAACTCAAGGGCTTCGGGAGCTCAAGCGGGGAGGCCGGCTGCATGCCTGGCCGAGGCATGAGGCGAGGCAGCACTCAGCGCTGGAATCGCGCGGCGGGGACCTCTCGACGAGGCACCCGACAGGCGGCGCTTGGGCCGGCGAGCGGATGAACTGGGCGAGGCAGGGCTCGTCCTTCCGCGGGCCTTGGAGAGGATGCAGGCTGAGGACGGGCGGAGGCGCTGGAAGATGGGGCGCGGGCGCTCACAGGAGATGGCGGCTCTGGCCGGCCTCGGAGGGCGGGGCGCAGAGAGGCCATGGAGCGCTCGGGAAAGGGCGCTCGGCCTTGGAGGAGGATGGCCGCGGCATGGCTCTCGGCCTGGAGGACGCTCGGCGCGGGGCGGCTCCTGGTCGGTCGTCGCTGGCGCAGGGGACGGAGGGAGGAGCGATGGAAGGAGGCGGGGCCTGGTCGGTCGGACGAGGCAGAGGCCTCGTGAGCTCGAGCGGGGCGAGGGGAGATGGAGCGGTGAGAGCTAGGGGATCGAGCGAGAGGAAAGGTGCGGGCGAAGGGGGAGAGGGTGAGATCGATGCGGACGATGGCTCGAGGGGACGAGTGGCTGGCGACGGACGAGGGATCGAGGAGGGACGGGGAATCGGTGCGCTAGGGTTAGCGCTAGTGAGGCCGGTGGCTACTGGCTAATGGGCCTTGGGCCGGCGCACTTGGTGAGGCCTGGTGGCCTGGGCCAGAAGGGTGCGGCTGGGCTGCCTCTCCTATTTTTATTTCTTTAGCAGAAATAAAAAGAGAAGAAAAGAATGTGGAGGGGGATTAGGGCAAAAATTAGCACAAGGGACTAATTTTCCCGGGGCTCGTAAAAATGAGCACGGTCCGAGAAAAATATAAAAGACATGATCGAAAAAAAAATAATTCAAACACATTTGAATTTAATTCAAATGGGTTTGAACTAAGACTTGATTAAAGAAGTGTCCAAAAAATGTTCGAATTTTCAGAGGAACCTCGAAACAACGGAAAGGAATTATTGGCAAGGTTTTGAAGGTGAAACTCGAAGTAGGAAAAGCATGGGGAAATATTATGCACGTGTGTTGGTTAATTCCAAACAAATGGAATATTATTATATAGCTCCCTAATAATATTGAGAGGCTTTTATATGTTTTAAAGAGAAGACATTCTTCCCTCGATTTAAATGGACCGAAGGTCCACACAAATTATTTAGGTTGAGATGCAAAATTAAAGACATGATGGCATGATGACATGATGCAATGCAAAAAAATAAATAACACAAGCACAAAGAAACACACTGGAGGAACCATAAACATCTGGAATCTTCTGGAATCTTCTGGGACATCGGTCTTCGGGCGTCACACGTGCGTGACGTGGGCGGCATGCGCGGGGTGGTTTCCGCAGGCATGCATCACGTCGCAGTAAAGAGGCGGCTTCGCGCCTTCCCCATAAACGAGGGGAGGCGTGGAGGCGCGGCCCATTTACTGAATGGGGCCGAGGCGCGGTCCTCAAGGCGTCCACTCCCCACGATCACGGGGTGGGGAGAGGTCGCCTTACCCGTCCCCTCGGTTCTGCACGTCTGCCACGTGCCTCCCATGCGCTTGGGGTGGCAGATGGTGGAGGCAGGAAACCGGGCCGTCGCTGGTTGGGGCGGCGGGTCGGCCCTGGCTCCCTGCGCCTCCCGCGTCGTGATTGGCCGAGCGGGGCGGTCGAGCCCCAACCCTGTTCCTTTATAAAGAGCAGGGGGGAGGGGCGACGTCTCGCAGTCTTCCATCTTCTTCCTCCTTCAGCTTCTGCTCCTCTCTTCCGTTCGTCATGGAGAGAGGAAAACCCGGCCCTTCAATGGTGGCGGCGAGGGTCGCCGCTCGACAACGCGTCCCTCCTTCTCCTGCACCTGTGGTGGCAGAGTCGGCCGCGAGGGGAAGGGAGAGGGGGCGAGGCCGTGGGAGAGGCCGGGGCGCCCGGGGAAGAGGAGGACGGGGCAGCCCGCCGGCCTTGCCCCCGCTAGCAGCTCCTCCTCCACTGGAGGGCCATGTTGGGGATGACCTTTGCGAGTTCTTCGTCAGGTTGCGGCGGCCGCCGCGCCGTCGCCTTCGTCTCCCGACTCCATTTGCGTGGGAGATGGAGCTAGATCCGCCGGAGTCATTGCGGCTGCACATGAGGGGCTGCGGGATCAGTGGCACGCGGGTCCACGTCGACTTCCTTGCTCCTCATGTGATGTATCTTCGTCAGGGATGGAAGACGTTTGCTCGTATCCACAGTCTGACGGATGGGCTCACTCTCCATTTTAAGTTGATGGAGGGTGGCCTTCTCTCCGTCAAGGTCTTCGGGCACTTTGGGACTCGTGCAAGGTGCTGCGTGAAGAGCTCCTCCAATGACGAAGACTCCTCCTCGAGCGAGGGTGACGAGGAGGACAGCGGCAGCGACGACGAGGGCGGTAGGCGGAAGGATGACGGGTCCGACTAGGTGTTGGGCGCCGCTCCTGGTGGCACCAGCGACCCCATCATCCGCGTCGCCGGCTCCTTGAACTTCTCGGTGCCGTCCTCTTGGCGGCTGGCGTAGGGAGGCTGCGGAAGAGGAAGAGGAAGAGGGCGGGCGGCAAGGTCATCATGTCGGAGTATACGGGCACCGACGCCTTCGACGCGTACTGACGTCCTGCCGCCTCGTCTTCGAGCTCTGCTTCCGGCGCCGCCATCACCATCCAGCCTTTGGGCGGCCACCAAGATGTTTTCTCGGTGTCTAAAGCCACCCGTAGCTCGCCTAGGCGCTCCTTTTGCCCTTCTTGCCTCCTTGACCTGCCTCCTGAGGAGAGGGACAAGAAAGGCATTACGGCACCTTATCTCTTTTTAGTTTGTAAGCCTTCGGGCATCTGTTAAATTTAAAACTTGTAATCCCCTTGTTCATGTTTTTCATTCCCTTATGGACTGTACCTGAGTGGATTGTTTTTAATGAAAAGGGATGTTTGCCGGGTCATTTGTTCGCAGGTAGAACCCACAACAGGGAACAAATCCCTAATATCGCAAAGATAAACATTTTCTTGCCCGGCAACAGGCCTCGCCATCCCCCCACTTCGCTCGACCTTTCTCACGCCTTTGGCGGAGGCAGGGATGAAGTGGGTTTAGGCTCCTTGTTTAATCCTTTCGCTGCCGTGACTACGACCAAACTTGGTCCCAGGAATGAGCCCTAGGGCCTAGAGTTATGGGAGCACGGTAGTTTTAAGGAAAGAAACGAGGTTTCACATACCTCAATCCATAATGGAATGCATGATAAGGGGTGAAGGACTTATCTGAAGTTGCAGCCCCCGGCAACCCTTGTTTGCCGTGGGTGAATCTTTGCTCTTGCAGCCCCCGGCAATACTGGCTTGCCGGGGCCTAGATGCTGGTCTGTTCCTTTTTCTTCTCCCCAAGTGGCCTTGGCAAGGATACCTGTGTGTCCTGTGAACCAAAGAAGATAAAGGAAGACAAAGGGATGCAAACTCGACCTCTAAGCTAGGAGTTAGCCGCCGCTAAGCACTATCAACCCTAACCAAGGACGGGACTCGACTCAGCATGCATGCTATAACTTAGGGCGCCAACGCTTCATTTATTTATGCTCAGGGTCTGCGCCTAGCTTTGTACAAAGGGTTACATGCCTTGCCTGCAAGGCTTGTACAAAAGGTGGCTTGCTGGGGGGCCCGGCAAGCCGCGCCTTATGGGTAAAACTTGCGAAGATGCTCAATATTTCAGGAATTGCTCACCGGAATGGCATTTTTGGTCTCCAGGCGGACTGCGCCAGGCCTGGTGACTCGTATTACCCGATAAGGGCCTTCCCACTTCGGCGTCAACTTGTTGGTATTCTTGGCCGATTGAACGCGCCGAAGAACAAGGTCGCCTTCCTCAAAGCTTCGGGCATGGACCTTGCGGCTATGGTAGCGGCGCAAGGCTTGCTGGTAGCATGCTGCTCTCACAGCCGCCCGAAGACGATCTTCCTCAAGGAGCATTGTGTCATATTGCCGCAGTTGCTCTTGCTCAAGCTCATCATAAGTGAGCACTCGAGGTGACCCGTATATGAGTTCAGTGGAGAGAACTGCTTCTGCCCCGTATACTAGGGCAAAGGGTGTCTGGCCGGTGGCTCGATTTGGCATCGTTCTGATTGACCAAAGAACCGTCGGCAACTCATCAATCCAGCGCCTTCCGCTCTTGTGCAGCCTGTCAAAGATCTTTGTCCTTAAGCCTTGCAGTACTTCAGCGTTTTCCCTCTCAGCTTGACCATTGCTTCGTGGGTGAGCAACGGAAGCGAAACATACTTTGCTGTCGAGGTCTTGGATATATTGCATGAAGGTGCGGTTTGTGAACTGCGTGCCGTTGTCGGTGATGACCCTGTTGGGTACACCAAAACGGCACACTAGTCCCTTGAAGAACTTGACGGCTAACTGAGCTGTGACCTTCCTCACTGCCTCCACCTCTGGCCACTTTGTGAACTTGTCGATTGCGATGTACAAGTACTCAAAGCCCCCGACAGCGCGGGGGAAAGGGCCCAGTATGTCGAGCCCCCCAGACCGAGAAGGGCCAGGAGAGTGGAATGGTTTGAAGGGCTTGAGCTGGTTGATGAAGTTTCTTTGAATGGAACTGACACGCTTCACACCTGGTGACCAGTGTCGTCGCATCCTGGAGGGCAGTGGGCCAGAAGAAGCCTTGCCGAAATGCCTTGCCGGCAAGGGCTCTTGACCCTATGTGGGATCCACATATGCCTCCATGTATCTCTGCCAACAGCCCTAGTCCTTCCTCTTGAGGGATACACTTCAATTTCACGCCGTTCGGTATCTTTCTGTACATGACGTCATCAACGAACTGGTACATAGCAGATCGACGGGCTACTTTTTCCGCTTCTTCCTGCTCCTCAGAAAGTTCCCCAGTTTGGAGGAATCAGACGGTATGCTGTGCCCACGCTGGAGCCTGGGGCTCGACGGCGAGTACTAAAGGCATTTCCTCTGCTATAGGAGCAGCTGTCTCGACGGCAAGAGCTTGACGCTCTGCCGGAGCTAGCCGTCCAGTGGCGGGCTCAGTGTCTCCGGCAACATCCTTGCCGGCGGCTCCGGGGAGCTCGACGGGAAAGTACTTGCCGGGCCCTGATTCCCTCCTCGTGTTCTGCTCTATTGATGGATCAACGGATGGCTGAGAAAGCTGAAGCACAAAGGTACCTGGTTCCACAGGTAACTTGAGGGCAGAACGCTTTGACAGGTAATCGGCGATGTCGTTCTCCGCTCGGGGAACGTGCTCCGCCTGTATACCATGAAAGCGCTCTTCCAGCTTCCTCACTTCATCGACGTAGGCCTTCATCAACAAGCTCTGGTAATCTTTGTTAACTTGTTTGACGACAAGCTGCGAGTCGCCCCTGACAATGAGTTTCTTGATTCCGAGGTCTGCCGCGATCCTAAGACCGGCAAGCAGCCCCTCATACTCAGCAGTATTGTTCGTTGATACCTCCCTGGGGAAGTGCATCTGGACCACGTACTTGAGGTGCTCTCCAGTGGGCGCGACCAGCAGTACGCCAGCCCCAGCACCCTGTAAGGAGAAAGCTCCATCAAAGTACATGATCCAATCACAACTCGCCTCTTTGCCGGGGAGAGCAGTTTCCTGGACTTCTTCATCAGGCGTCGTGGTCCATTCTGCAACGAACTCTGCCAGGACTCGGCTCTCAATCGTCGAGGTACTTTCAAACTTGAGGCCAAAGCTGGACAGCTCCAGTGCCCACTCTACAATTCTTCCCGTTGCATCTGGATTGTGCAATATCCGTTGCGGAGGGAGGCGAGTGACGACAGTGATCTTGTGCGCCTGGAAGTAGTGACACAGCTTCCTCGAGGCCATAAGAAGGCCAAAGAGCAATTTCTGCACACCGGAATACCTTGATCTAGCCCCCTGCAAGAGGGAGCTAACAAAGTAGACCGGGTGCTGCATCATTTTCTTCCTCGGCGGCACTCCGACCGGCCGTGTCGTCTCTGCACCAATGGCATCAGGCTCTGTCACTGCTTTGACCTCGTCATCAACTTCTCTCTGCGCCACTAGCACGGCACTGACCACCTGGTTCGTTGCCGCCAGGTATAGCAGCAACGGTTCTTGTGGCCTAGGCGCAACTAGTACTGGCGTGGAGGAAAGATACCTGTTCAAATCTTGTAATGCTGCTTCAGCTTCTAGCGTCCACTCCATCGGGCCTGCCTTTTTCAAAATCTTGAAAAAGGGAAGGGCGCGCTCGACAGACTTGGAAATGAATCTGCTCATGGCGGCAACGCAGCCAGCAAGCCGACGCACATCCTTGACCCGTTTGGGTGCTTCAATCTGTTCTATGGCTTTGATCTTGTCCGGATTGGCCTCTATCCCACGTTGTGACACAAAGAACCCTAGAAGCTTGCCGGATGGGACGCCGAAGACGCACTTCTCAGGGTTCAGCTTGAGGTTGATCTTGCGTAGGTTTACAAATGTTTCTTGTAAATCCGGTATAAGGTTTGCCCTATTCTTGGTTTTGACCACTATATCATCCATATAAGCCTCCATATTTCTATGGAGCTGGGGTTCAAAACCAATCTGGACTGCCCTTGCAAACGTTGAGCCAGCACTCTTCAACCCGAAAGGCATTCGTACGAAACAAAACATACCACATGGGGTGATGAATGATGTCTTCTCTTCATCTTCTCTTGCCATGAAGATCTGATGGTAGCCAGAGTAGGCGTCAAGGAATGACAATAGGTCACACCCAGCCGTGGAGTCAACAATCTGGCCAATACGCGGCAACGGGAAGGAGTCCTTGGGACAAGCCTTATTGATATCTGTGTAATCAATACACAGCCTCCACTTCCCATTTGCCTTGCGCACTACCACTGGATTGGCCAACCACGTTGGATGGAGCACTCCTCTTACCAAACCCGCTGCTTCCAGTTTCCGGATCTCCTCTGTGATGAACTCTTGTCGTTCCAAAGCTTGCTTCCCGACCTTCTGCTTGACGGGCCGCGCATGAGGACAAACAACAAGGTGGTGCTCAATCACCTCCCTGGGAACGCCGGGGATGTCGGATGCTTCCCATGCAAACACGTCGACATTCGCCCGCAGGAAGGTGACGAGCGCATCTTCCTATTTGTCGTCAAGGGCGGAGCTTATGGTGAAAGCCCCTCCAGTGCCGTCCTCCTTGACAGAAACCTTCTTGGTTCTCGGCGGCGTGGCCCTGGACTTCTTGTTTCTGCCGGTGGAGCTCTCTGGCACATCCTCGACGGGAGCGCGACACTCCGAAGAGGTGCGCTTGTCGGAGTGGGTGTCCGAGGTCTCACCGGTCGTCTTCTTGCCGGTGGAGCTCTCTGGCACGTCCTCGACGGGAGCACAACACTCCGAAGAGGTGCGCTTGTCGGAGTGGGTGTCCGAGGTCTCACCGGTCTTCTTCTTCTTCCCTCCCGGGGATCCAGTGGCAGGAGCAAGTGCCCTCGTGGCGGCAGTTGCTGCAACTGCTTGCTGGTATAGTTGGTCAGCACAAATCAGCGCATCTTTCTTATCGGAGGGGATGGTGATGATCATCACAGGTCCTGGCATCTTCAGGGTGTTGTAGGCGTAGTGTGACGCTGCCATGAACTTGGCCAGCGTTGGGCGGCCAAGGATCCCGTTGTAAGGCAAGGGGATCTTGGCAACATCGAACACGATCCTTTCCGTCCTGTAGTTCAGATCACTCCCAAAAGTCACGGGCAGCGTGACCTTCCCCATTGGTTGACTTCTCCCCGGGTTGTCCCCCTGAAACGTGCCCGTCTCTTTGAGGTCTCCATCAGGAATCTGTAGCTTCTGGATCACGGTGAGCGAGAGCAAATTCAGACCGTCCCCGCCATCGACTAGCATCTTCGTCACCTTGAGGTTGCGTATTGTCGGTGAAACCAACAATGGCAAGCACCCGACCGCAGTAGTGCGATCAGGGTGATCCTCAGTGTCAAAAATGATAGGCGTGCTGGACCATTTCAGCGGCTTTTGGGCACCAGACGACGGCTCCGCCGCTGTAATCTCACGCGCCCACTGTTTAAGCTGGCGGTGAGAAGTATGCAGCGAGGCGCCGCCATTGACGCACATGGCCTCTGTGGCTTTCTGAAATTCTTGGTCGCCAGACTCGTCGTCCTCTTCGTGATCGTCGTCTTCGGGCCTTCTGTCATGGCCCCGGGCGGGCCTCTCCTGCTGTTTATCCTTGCCGCGACGGTCTGCTTGGCCGTCACGCTTCTTGCCGGACCCCTCAGCACCGCCCTGGCCCTTCTCCTTGTCCCGCCTCTCGTATTCAGCCCTCTGCTTCTCAGCAAGGAGCTCAACCTGTCGGCAGCCCTGGAGATCATGGCCTTTGATGCGATGGATCTTGCAGTATCGCTTGCCAGAGTTTCCCGGCTTCTCGGCAGCCACCAAGGCCCGGCAGGCGACACACCCGACAATTTCCTTGCCGGGGTCACTCGCCTTGGTTTTCTTGGCGGAGCCGGTGTCATCAGATCCCTCGACGGCAAGCACGGCCTTACCCTTGCGCTTCCTGTTGCGGTGCCGGCCTTTCTTCGCCGGGGCGGCAGTATCGTCATCTGAAGAGTCGGTTTCCGTGCCAGCATCTTCGCCGGGGTACTTCCTTCCCTCTTCAGCCCGGGCACATCTGTCAGCAAGAACATAGAGTTCTACCACATCTTTCACCTTGGTCATCGCCAGTTCTTCACGCATCTTGCGGTGACGCACGTTCTGATGGAACGCGCTGATGATGGCGGCAGGGTGAACATCAGGGATATTGTACTGTACCCGGCTGAACCTCTGTATGTACTTGCTCATACTCTCGCCTTCCTTCTGGGGTATGACGTGCAGGTCACTTGCTTGGCCATGGGCTTGGTGACCTCCAGTAAAGGCGCCAACAAACTCATGGCACAAATCCGACCAGGAGGAAATAGAGTCTACCGGCAAGTGCATGAACCACGACATGGCGTTGGGCTTAAGAGCCAACGGAAAATAATTCGCAAGCACCTTATCGTCACGGGCTCCGGCAGCCTGCATCGCGATGGTGTAGATGCTGAGGAACTCCGATGGGTGGGTCTTGCCGTTGTACTTCTCGCCAACGTCAGGCTTGAAGGTGCGGTGAGTGGGCCACTGGAACTGCCGCAGCTCACATGTAAAAGCCGGACAGCCTACCTCGTAAGTTAGACCTCCAGGGCTCTTCGGTGCTGGGCGGTCCATAGCAGGCCCTGATCGCCTGTCTGACTGGTGGCGCGCTCCGCACCGGCGCTCGATGGTGGTCTGAGCGTCTTCATGAGCTCGCTCCTCAGAAGTTGACGCTGGTCGCCGTGGGTCCGTGGGTCAGACGACGCTATGGAGATGGCGTCACCCGCAATGTCTCGACGAGCCGACACACACGGTACCGAACGAGGATGAGGCGAATGCACCGTGGCCATGGTGCTGCCGGTCCTCCCGCCACCGGTGCGTGGGACCCCATCGGAACATCGACCCGGGGGCCTCGCTGGACTTGGTTCATCCTTGTTGGCGACTGCGACAAGGCTTCGGATGGTGGCTCTCCATTCGCCGAGTTTCCCTATAACGGGAGGAAAGTCGAGGAGCAACTGCGCGCGCGCCAGGGCATCGGTTGGGGTTAACGGTAGCGAAACCTGCACGGACCGCGACGCGCTTCGACCCCTGACCATGTCAGGAGGAGCTCCATCACGATCCCGCGGTTGCATGCCGTTTCCACCAGTGCTTCGGCGGGCGAGCAGGTCTTCTACGTCCCGAGAGTGGCGCTCGGGGCTCTTCCCAGGGTGATGCCCGGGATCTTCAGCGTGACGACGCCGTTCGTCGCGCGCTGCTTGAGAGGAGCGCGCTGTTGGCGCCGGCGTGGGAGTCCTGGAGGCCCTTGCGTCGCCTTCGGGTGATGCGGCAGCGATCTTGGAAGGCCCCGCGCCACTCGCGGAGGGCCTAGCTCCGTCTTTGGATCCGGCGGTGTGTGGCCCGTTACCAAGCGCACAAACATCGCCACCTCCCAAACTCCGGCTGCTGGGACGGCGTTGGTGTTCGCGAGCAGCATCCCGGGCCCTTTCCGCAACCGGTCCGCTGCTCGCCCGCGTCGGGACGGGCTGTCCGGCTTCCGACTGGCCAACCGCCACCGTCGCCTTCTTCTTGGGCGCCATGACGATGAAGAAGCGTCGAACTGACTGCTAAAGCCGATTCTCACAACTGCGCAGGACCCCCTACCTGGCGCGCCAAAGATGTTGGGGTATTGGATCGACACCTATGGGATCACAAGAATCCCTACTACGGTTGCGGGGCGCGTGGTTGAGAGAAGAGCGGATCTAACAGATAGCACACGGTTCCTTTACCCAGGTTCGGGCCGCGAGGATGCGTAAAACCCTACTCCTGCTTTGGTGGATTGTATATATGTGTTCTTCAGCTAGCTATGGGGCGTGAGGAGCTCCAAAAAGCCGAATCCTCCTCCTGGTCGCCTCAGGCCTCCTTTTATAGGGAAAAGGGGTTGCCACAGTGGCACACAGGAGGTGGAAAGGGTACAATGATGCGAGTTTATCCCTCGCATTACATGACAAGGCGCATTTAATGCATCTTGCTTAGGTGTCCTTGCTTTATCGGGGACGGGGGAGACATCCATCTTGTCCGTCGCCGCTCCTTCTTGTGTCGACACGCGCCCTGGCCAGCGATGCCCGAGATGCCATGTAGGCAGGCAGACAGCTGAGGTGGCGCAATGGTGGGTATTGACGAAGATCTGCATGTTGCCACGCAGGTGCCTGCCCAGCTGGTTGGGTCGGCAGCTGCATAGGGCGATGGAAGCTTACTTGGCGTGGGCCTGATGGTGGCCCTGCGGATGTCCTCGGCAAGGGCCTTGCCGGGGCCCCGGCAAGGGTCTTGCCGGGGCGCCTACTGTCATCCCTGGCAAGGTGCTTGCCGGAGGTCTTGTGGTCCTCCTTGGCTGGGATCCCGCCAAGGGTCGTCGTCTTCTTAGTGCGTATCTGATCTTGAATGTCTTCACAAAGATCTGCATGCCACTCACGGGGATATCTCCCGAATCCTTGCCCCATGGGGGTAGTGGACTCAAGAGTGATCCGCTCCGCAGGCGTGGGGCGGATTGCCGCGACAAGGGTCTTGCCGGGGCTGCTGAAACTGGCTTCGGGTAAGAATCTTGCCGGGGGAATCTGCTTCGTCCCCTTGCTCTTTGTGGTCTTCGCTTTGGGCTTCAGTTCCATCGAGCTTCGGTCTTACCCTGGCTCACCTCCCTTGCCATGCTTGGTGTGGTGGTGCCCGTGGCTCAGACTGCCCGTGCACAGTCATAGGGGTACAAAAAGTGTGCCCCTCTTTTTGTACACCGACAATGATGAACCTATGAACTATGAGGAAGCGATGATGAGCCCAGATTCCGCAAAATGGCTTGTGGCCATGAAATCTGAGATGGGATCCATGTATGAGAACAAAGTGTGGACTTTGGTTGACTTGCCCGATGATCGGCAAGCCATCGAAAATAAATGGATCTTCAAGAGGAAGACCGACGCTCACGGTAATGTTACTGTTTACAAAGCTCGCCTTGTTACGAAAGGTTCAACAAGTTCAAAGAGTTGACTACGATGATACGTTCTCACCCGTAGCGATGCTTAAGTCTGTCCAAATCATGTTAGCAATTGCCGCATTTATGATTATGAAATCTGGCAAATGGATGTCAAAACTGCATTCCTGAATGGATATCTTAAAGAAGAGTTGTATATGATGCAACCAGAAGGTTTTGTCGATCCTAAAGGTGCTAACAAAGTGTGCAAGCTCCAGCGATCCATCTATGGACTGGTGCAAGCATCTCGGAGTTGGAATATGCGCTTTGATGAGGTGATCAAAGCATATGGTTTTATACAGACTTTTGGAGAAGCCTGTATTTACAAGAAAGTTAGTGGGAGTACTACATCCTTTTCTGATAAGTATATGTGAATGACATATTGTCGATCGGAAATAATGTAGAATTTTCTGGAAAGCATAAAGGAGTGTTTGAAAGGAGTTTTTTCAAAGAAAGACCTCGGTGAAGCTGCTTACATATTGAGCATCAAGATCTATAGGGATAGATCGAGACACTTGATAAGTTTTTTCAATGAGTACATACCTTGACAAGTTTTTGAAGTAGTTCAAAATGGATCAGTCAGAGAAGGAGTTCTTGCCTGAGTTGTAAGGTATGAAGTTGAGTAAGACTCAAAACCCGACCACGGCAGAAGATAGAGAAAGAATGAATGTCATTCCCTATGCTTCAACCATAGGCTCTTTAAAGTATGCCATGTTGTGTACCAAACCTGTTGTGTACCTTGCCATGAGTTTGTCAAGGAGGTACAAAAGCGATCCAGGAGTAGATCACTGGACAACAGTCAAAATTATCCTTAGTTACTGGATGACTAAGGAAGTATTTCTCGGTTATGGAGGTGATAAAGAGTTCGTCGTAAAGAGTTACGTCGATGCAAACTTTGACACCGATCTGGATGACTCTGAGTCTCGATCTGGATACATATTGAAAGTAGGAGCATATAGCTAGAATAGCTCAGTGCAGAGCATTGTAGACATAGAAATTTGGAAAATACATACGGATCTGAATGTGGCAGACCCATTGACTAAACCTCTCTCACAAGCAAAAACATGATCACACCTTAGTACTCTTTGGGTGTTAATCACATGGCGATGTGAACTAGATTACTGAATCTAGTAAACCTTTTTGGGTATTGGTCACATGGCGATGTGAACTATAAAGTGTTAAGTCACATGGTGATGTGAACTATTGGTGTTAATCACATGGTGATGTGATCTAGATTATTGACTCTAGTGCAAGTGGGAGACTGAAGGAAATATGCCCTAGAGGCCATAATAAAGTTATTATTTATTTCCTCATATCATGATAAATGTTTATTATTCATGCTAGAATTGTATTAACCGGAAACTTAGTACATGTGTGAATACATAGAGAAAACAGAGTGTCCCTAGTATGCCTCTACTAGACTAGCTTATTGATCAAAGATGGTTATGTTTCCTAGCCATAGACATGAGTTGTCATTTGATCAATGAAATCACACCATTAGGAGAATGATGTGATGGACAAGACCCATCCGTTAGCTTAGCACTATGATCGTTTAGTTTTACTGCTATTGCTTTCTTCATGACTTATACATGTTCCTATGACTATGAGATTATGTAACTCCCGTATACCGGAGGAACACCTTGTGTGCTATTAAACGTCACAACGTAACTGGGTGATTATAAAGATGTCCTACAAGTGTCTCCGAAAGTGCTCGTGGTGTTGGCATAGATCAAGAATAGGATTTGTCACTCCGAGTGTCGGAGAGGTATCTCTGGGCCCTCTCGGTAATACACATCATAATAAGCCTTGCAAGAAAATGACTAATGAGTTAGTCACGGGATGATGTATTACATAACGAGTAAAGAGACTTGCCGGTAACGATATTGAACTAGGTATTGAGATACCGACGATCGAATCTTGGGCGAGTAACATACAGATGACAAAGGGAACAAGATATGTTGTTATGCGGTTTGACCGATAAAGATATTCGTAGAATATGTAGGAGCCAATATGAGCATCCAGGTTCCGCTATTGGTTATTGACCGGAGATGAATCTCGATCATGTCTACATAGTTCTCGAACCCGTAGGGTCCGCACGCTTAACGTTTGATGATGATCGGTATTATGATTTTATGACTTTTGATGTACCGAAGGTAGTTCGGAGTCCCAGATGAGATCACGGACATGATGAGGAGTCTCAGAATGTCCGAGACGTAAAGATTCATATATTGGATGACTATATTCGGACACCGGAAGTGTTCCAGAAAAGTTTCAGATTTAACCGAAGTGCCGGAGGGGGTTACCGGAACCCCCCGAGGGAGTATGGGCCATAGTGGGCCATTGAGGGAAAGAGAGAGGCAGCCCATAGGGCTGGCCGCACCCTCCCCCTAGGGATCCTAGTTGGACTAGGAAAAGGGGGGAGGCGCCCCTCTTCTTCCTTCTTCTCTCCCCCTTCCTTTCCTACTCCTAGTAGGAATAGGAAAGGGGATTCCTATTCCTACTAGGAGTAGGAATCCTACTCCCTTGGCGTGCCCTAGCCTGGACGCACCTCCCCCCTTGCTCCTTTATATACTGGGGCAGGGGGCACCCAAACACACAGAAGAAACATTGGTCTAGCCGTGTGTGGTGCCCCCTCCACAGAAACACACCTCGGTCATACCGTTGCAGTCCTTAGGCGAAGCCCTGCGCCGGTAGCTACATCATATTCGTCACCATGCCGTAGTGCTGACGAAACTCTCCCGTGAAGCTTAACTGGATCAAGAGCTCGTGGGACGTCATCAAGCTGAACGTGTGCTGAACGCAGAGGTGCCATACCTTCGGTGCTTGATCGGGTGAAACGCGAAGAAGTTCGACTACATCAACCGCGTCACTAGACGCTTCCGCTTTCGGTCTACGAGGGTGCGTAGACACACTCTCCCCTCTTGTTGCTATGCATCTGATAGATAGATCTTGCGTGATTGTAGGAAAATTTTGAAATACTACGTTCCCCATCACTAGGATTAAAGTTTCCTCTATAAGCATTGTTACCAAAATTATTCCTACCAACAAAATTCACATCCAAAGATCATTATTATTTTCAATCAACGTGGATAAAGGCATATCATTAGGATCCAAAGAAGCATTCTTAGTAGCAAATAATTTCATAAGTTCATCCATCTTTCCACTGAAAACAATATTCTCTTCAATAACATGCACTTTTTTACTAGTAGATCTTTCGGTGTGCCATTGAGAATAATTAACCATAATATTATCTAGGAGTTTGGTAGCTTCTCCTAAGGTAGTTTCCATGAAAGTGCCTCCTGTGGCTGAATCTAAAAGATTTTTAGAAGCAAAATTCAAGCCAGCATAAAAGTTTTGTATAATCATCCATAAGTTCAAACCATGTGTAGGGCAATTACGTATCATTAATTTCATTCTCTCCGAAGCTTGTGCTACATGCTCATGATCTAGTTGCTTAAAATTCATAATATCGTTTCTAAGAGAGATAATCTTAGCAGGAGGAAAATACTTAGAGATAAAAGCATCTTTGCACTTATTGCACGAATCAATACTATTTCTAGGCAAAGAGGAGAACCAAGATTTAGCACGATCTCTAAGTGAAAACGGAAATAACTTCAATTTAACAATATCATTATCCGTATCCCTCTTCTTTTTCACATCACACAAATCAACAAATTTGTTCAGATGGGTAGCGGCATCTTCACTAGGAAGGCCGGAAAATTGATCTTTCATGACAAGATTCAACAGAGCAACATTGATCTCACAAGATTCAGCATCGGTAATAGGAGCAATCGGAGTGCTAATAAAATCATTATTGTTGGTATTGGAGAAGTCACACAATTTGGTATTGTTCTGAGCCATAGTGACCAGCAACCAATCCAACACACAAGCAAACAAGAAGCAAGCGAACGGTAAACACACGGCAAAAGAAGGGCAAATAAAACGGCAAGGGTGAAGTGGGGGAGAGGAAAATGAGAGGCAAAAATGTAATGCGAAGGATAAGGGTTTGTGATAGGCACTTGGTATATGACTTTTGCGTAAGCCTCCTCGACAACGGCACCAGAAATTCTTCTTGCTACTTCTCGAGCTTGCGTTGTATTCCCTCGAAGAGGAAAGGGTGATGCAGCAGAGTAGCGTAAGTATTTCCCTTAGTTTTTGAGAACCAAGGTATCAATCCAGTAGGATACCACGCGCGAGTCCCACGCACCTGCACGAACAAATAAGAACTTCGCAGCCAACGCGATAAGGGGTTGTCAATCCCTTTACGGTCACTTACGAAAGTGAGATCTGATAGATAGGATAGTTTGATATTTTTTGTATTTTTTGGATATAAGAACAGAAAGTAAAAACAACAAAGTAAAGTCGATTGTATATTGATATGTTGAGAATAGACCCGGGGCCATAGGTTTCACTAGTGGCTTCTCTCATGATAGCAGAATTCTACAATGGGTGAACAAATTACTGTCGAGCAATTGATAGAAAAGTGAATAATTATGAGAATATCTAGGCATGATCATTATATATAGGCATCACATCCGAGACTAGTAGACCGAAACAATTATGCATCTACTACTATTGCTCCACACATCGACCGCTAGCCAGCATGCATCTAGAGTATTAAGTTCATAAGAACACAGTAATGCTTTAAGCAAGATGACATGATGTAGAGGGATAAACTCAAGCAATATGATATAAACCCCTTATTTTTATCCTCGATGGCAACAATACAATACGTGCCTTGCTGCCCCTACTGTCACTTGGAAAGGACACCGCAAGATTGAACCCAAAGCCAAGCACTTCTCCCATTGCAAGAACTATAGATCTAGTAGGCCAAACCAAACCGATAATTCGAAGAGACTTGCAAGGATATTATAATCATACATAAAAGAATTCAAAAAAGAACCAAATATTTCTCATATATAATCTTGATCATAAACCCACAATTCATCGAATCTCGACAAAAACACCGCAAAAAGATTACGTCGAATAGATCTCCTCGAAGACCGAGGAGAATTTGGTATTGAGATCCAAAAAAGAGAAGAATCCATCTAGGTACTAACTATGGACCCGAAGGTCTGCGGTAAACTACTCACAACTCATGGTGAGGTGATGGTGTTGATGTAGAAGCACTCCATGGAAGATCCCCCCTTCGGTGGAGCTCCGGAACAGGCCCCAAGATGGGATCTCACGGGAACAGAAGGGTGCAGCGGTGGAATTAGTGTTTTCTCTGTTGCCTCGATGTTTTCAGGGTACATGGGTATATATAGGAGGAAGAAGTACGTCGGTGGAGCAACATGGGGCCCACGAGGGTGGGGGCGCGCCTAGGGGGAGGGGGCGCGCCCTGGACCCTCATGGGCACCACGTGTCTCTTCCGCCTTGGTGCTCAAGTCTCTCGTGAAGATATCGTTCCAAAAATAACTCTCCCGAAGGTTTCATTCCGTTTGGACTCCGTTTGATATTCCTTTTCTGCGAAACCGTGAAATAGGCAAAAAAACGACAATCTGGACTGGGCCTTTGGGTTAATAGGTTAGTCCCAAAAATAATATAAAAGTGTATGATAAATCCCATTAAACATCCAAAACATCTCATATAATAGCATGGAACAATAAAAAATTATAGATACGTTGGAGACGTATCACGAGACGTGTGCCATTAGTCATCCACGTCAAGGTCCTTTCTGCATCGGTGCCAAGATGGTCAATTGCATAAAACTGAGCCACCAGATCTGCATCAAAGTGCTTGTTGAATGACATGATGTCGAGAATGTTCAGTTGTTTGCACATCTCGAAGGCTTCGCCGAGGTAAGCAATGTTGTCGTGGAATTAGCACGGCAGATGTCCGGTTTAGCGAACTTGATCATGGAACCATCGCACGGGTTAGCTTGAAGGGGTTCATAGCACATAAAGGACACAGAGAGTTTATACTAGTTCGGCCCCTTTCGATGAAGGTAAAAGCCTACGTCTAGTTGGTTTGGTATTGCTTGGGCGTCGGTTTACAGGGAGCGGATCGCTTGCCTGTAGTCTCGACGGGTTGATTCTTGCTTGTCCTTGAACCGTCGCCGGGTCGTCCCTTTATATAGAGGTGACGCCTGGTCCGGTTTACAGAGTCCCGAGGCCGGCTCATACCTGTGTCCGCCTCGGTCTCTGTCTTTTCTTCCTTATCTCTCAAGTTACATTGCTTGCCGGTTTACAAACCATAATTCTATACATGGGCCCTAAGATCTCATGGGCCGTATCCTTTACTAAATATTACAACTAAACATATTATAATTGAGCCGGTTTACACTAGCCGGTTCATACCTGCTAGTCATATCCCTGACATTAGGCCCCAGAATGATTTGAACTTGTTCATATCAATCTCCCTTGTCTTGTATAATTTTCTTCTGTGTCTTCTCATTTTTTGTAAACCGGCTCTGACGTCATCTTCGAGAATCATTGAATCTAACCGTGACATCATCCCCGCATTTAACGTTGTGAGCTGTATTGTAGCT
>LR738716.1:58190426-58205493 GCA_902687465.1 Secale cereale
AATAAAAACCATGTCGGAACGCTTTAGCCACCAATGATTTTGAACCGGCATGATGACCACAATCTCCTTCATGGATCTCGCGAAGAATCTCACAACCTTCCTCAGCTGACACACAACGCTGAAATACTCCAGAAGTACTGCGATGATGAAGCTCTCCGTTTGCAATTGTCATGGACTTAGAACGCCGGATTATCTGCCGTGCTTCCTCTTCATTATCCGGTAGTTCTCCTCGGCTTAAATATGCCAAATAAGGCAGCATCCAATCCGGAATAACATGAAGCGCTGCAACTAACTGTGCCTCCGGATCAGGAACAGCTAGATCTTCCTCCGATAGTATTTGAACCGAAGGACTGTGCAATTCATCCAAAAAAGTATTTGGTGGCACCGGTTTACGTTGAGAGCCCAGTCGGCTTAGAGCATCGGCCGCTTTGTTCCGTCGCCGGTCTATATGATCCACCTGATACCCTTTGAAATATCCTGCAACAGCTTCAACTTCTCGTCTATAAGCTGACATGAGGGGATCTCTTGAATCCCACTTGCTTGAAACTTGCTGTGCCACCAGATCTGAATCGCCAAAACATTTGACCCGGCTCAAATTCATCTCCTTCGCCATCCGCAAGCCATGAAGTAATGCTTCATATTCCGCTGCATTGTTAGTACAAGGAAACAATAGTCGGAGGACGTAACAAAATTTATCACCTCGGGGGGAGGTTAAAACAACTCCAGCCCCCGAGCCTTCCAACTGTCTTGAACCGTCAAAGTGAATCGTCCAGTAAGTAAGATCCGGCTTCTCCTTAGGGGTTTGCAACTCTGTCCAATCATTGATGAAATCCACCAATGCCTGAGATTTTATAGCGGTGCGTGGCACATACTTCAACTCATATGGGCTGAGCTCTATAGCCCACTTCGCTACTCTACCTGTAGCTTCCCTGTTCTGGATTATGTCCCCCAATGGTGCTGAACTAACCACAGTTATTGGATGACCTTGGAAATAGTGCTTCAGCTTCCGGTTTGCCATGAACACACCATACACCAACTTCTGCCAATGAGGGTACCTCTGCTTGGATTCAATGAGTACTTCACTCACGTAATAAACCGGGCACTGAACTGGGTATTCCTTCCCTGCTTCCTTGCGCTCAACCACGATTGCCACGCTGACTGCCCGTGCATTGGCAGCGACGTATAACAGCAACGACTCCTTGTCAATAGGGGCAGCTAGGACCGGTGGCTTTGCCAATTGCCGTTTCAGATCCTCAAACGTTGTGTTTGCCTCATCACTCCATATAAACCGGTCTGTTTTCCTCAGCATCTGGTAAAGCGGGATCGCCTTTTCTCCCAAACGGCTGATGAACCGGCTTAACGCTGTGATCCGGCCAGCGATACGCTGAACATCGTTGATGCAAACCGGCTTAGTCAAAGATGTGATGGCCTTGATTTTCTCCGGATTAGTTTCTATTCCTCTGTTTGAGACCAAGAACCCCAGTAGTTTACCTGCCGGAACACCAAAGGCACACTTTTCTGGGTTAAGCATCATCTTATAAGCTCGAAGATTGTCGAAAGTTTCTTTAAGATCCTCTATCATTGTCTCTTCCTTCCTTGATTTAACTACAATGTCATCCACGTAGGCATGAACATTCCTCCCTATCTGCCCTTTAAGACAATTCTGAACGCAACGCTGATAAGTTGCTTGCGCACTCTTAAGCCCAAAAGGCATAGATACATAGCAAAAAGCACCAAAAGGGGTTATGAAAGCTGTCTTCTCTTGGTCTTTAACTGCCATCTTGATCTGGTGATATTCTGAATATGCATCCAAAAAGCTTAGCCGCTCACATCCCGCTGTGGCATCGATAATCTGATCAATGCGGGGGAGAGCAAAGGGATCAGTTGGGCAAGCTTTATTGAGGTCTGTGTAATCCACACACATTCTCCACTTCCCATTCTTCTTTAACACCAGCACCGGATTAGACAACCACTCCGGATGAAAAACTTCCACTATGAATCCTGTGGCCAAAAGCCTGGCCACTTCTTCTCCTATAGCCTTGCGCCTCTCTTCATTGAAGCGGCGCAAATATTGTTTAACCGGTTTATATTTCGGACCAATGTTAAGGATGTGCTCAGCGAGTTCCCTCGGTATACCTGGCATGTCAGAAGTTTTCCATGCAAAGATATCCCGGTTCTCACGGATGAACTCGATGAGCGCGCTTTCCTATTTGGAATCAAGGTTGGCGCTGATAGTGAACTGCTTGGACGAATCTCCTGGCACAAAATCAACTTGCTTGGTCTCCTCTGCCGATTTAAACTTTAACGCCGGATCATGCTCTGTAGTTGTCTTCTTCAGCGGAGTCATATCTGCCGGATCAACATTATCTTTATAAAATTTCAACTCTTCTGTGGCACATACCGCCTCCGCATAAGCTGCATCTCCTTCTTCACATTCCACCTCTATCTTGCGGCTTCCATGAACCGTAATCGTGCCCTTATGACCCGGCATTTTGAGCTGCAGATAAACATAACATGGCCTAGCCATAAACTTAGCATAAACCGTCCTCCCAAACAGAGCGTGATAAGGGCTTTTGATCTTGACGACTTTGAAAGTTATCATCTCTGACCTGGAATCATGCTCATCTCCAAAGGTAACTTCCAAGTCAATCTTTCCAACCGGATAGGCCGACTTACCTGGGACCACCCCATGGAACACCGTGTTCGATTGCCTTAGCTTCTTATCCGTCAGGCCCATACGACGGAAAGTCTCATAGTACAAGATGTTGATGCTGCTACCACCGTCCATGAGAACTTTAGTGAATTTATAACCTCCCACCTGAGGTGCCACCGCCAAGGCCAAGTGGCCCGGATTATCCACCCGCATTTGGTGGTCTTCCCTACTCCATACAATGGGTTGTTCTGACCAGCGCAGAAATTGCGGTGTTACCGGTTCAACCGCGTTAACTGCTCGCTTCAAAACCTTCTGATCCCGTTTAAACAGACTTGTGGTGAAGACATGGTATTTCCCACTGCTCAATTCCTTCGGATTACTCTGATATCCCGATTGCGGCTGCTGTTGCTGACGCTGCTGATTCCCCTGATTATTGTAATTCCCTTGGCCCTGCTGCTGATTGCCTTGGTTATTATAATTACCTTGGCCATGCTGCTGACTACCTTGGTTATTGTAACCACCCTGGTTACGCGGTTGATTGCCCTGGTTATTATAACTTCCTTGACCATTGTGATTACCAGCCCGGTTCCGATAACCACCGTTATTGCCTCTATATCCTGATCCTGAGCTGTTCCCCTGATGACCCGGACCATAAAACCCTGGACCTGAACCGCCATTTGGAGGCCTGTCCTGAGGATTAAAGCGGCCCACTATTGCTTCCATAAGGGGCCTGCACTCTCTTATAGTGTGCTTTGCCGGTCGATTTCTCGTGCCATGCTTCGGACAAGGCTGATCTAACTCTTGGTCCCAGCTAACAGCCCCTCCGCCGGTTTGTGGAGGTAGGTTGCCCATGCTACGCTGAAAGCCCCCTTGAACTTGAGTATTGGCCACGAAGTCAGAGCTACCTTCTGCCTTCCGTTTGCCCAAAAAACTTGAGGTAGCCGGATTAACTTGCGCCGGTTTACCAGACTTGCTAACCTTCCCCGCCTTGTCTCCTTCAGTTTCTGGATACTTGGTATTATCAGAGTCCCCATATTTTACCAAGGCACTCATGAGAGTTCCCATATCATTACAATCCCTTTTAAGCCGTCCGAGTTTTAACTTTAAAGATTCAAACCGGCAATTGTTTTCCAAAGTCACTATCGTCGTACTAGGATTGATACCATTTGAAGAGTGCAAGATCTCCGCTACTCTCCGCACCCAAGCAGCCGTAGACTCCTGCTCTCCTTGCACACAAGCTGCTAGATCCACCACTGACATCGGCTGCTTGCATGTATCTTTGAAGTTTTTGATAAACTGGCTGCGTAGTTCCCCCCATGATCCAATAGAATTCGGGGGTAAACCCTTCAGCCAGGTCCGGGTTGTACCCTCAAGCATCATAGTAAAATACTTTGCACAAGCCGATTCATCCACGTCCAGCATCTCCATGGCCATCTCATAACTTTCAACCCAAGCTTCTGGAGCTAAATCTGCTGTGTAATTAGGTACCTTGCGGGGCCCCTTAAAATCTTTAGGCAGCTTGACACCCCGTAAAGCGGGGATAAGACATTGCACCCCAAAAGAACTCGTCGTAACTCCTGTTTCCGCGGTGGCTGTGTGAACCGGCGTTGTTTGATGAACCTCTTCCCGTGCTCCTGATCTAACCCGGTTTATATCCGGAGCTGGTGCTGCTGCACCCGCCGGATTATCCTGTTTGCGCTGATGCCGCCTGCGTTCACTGCTAGATACTTCTGGCTCTTCCAATGTCTAGTGTAACTCCGGCTAGGACGCGGTGTTGAATGTAGCCTTTCCCTGCTATGAGAATATGCTTGTTGCTGTATTAATGCTGTGTTAAGTAGCTCCTTGGCCCGGCGCGCCTCCAATGCTACCCGGGACGTCCCCTCGTCAGGTAAAGCGGCCAATCGTGCTGCAGCAGCCACAATGTTATCCAAAGGGTTCGAATAGTGACCTGAGGGGTGAGGTGTAGACGTGATCCGCCGGTCTTGCTCCACAACGGGCTGCCGAACCGGCTCATCCCTGACTGGGGGTGCCCTTCGGTTTAAAGCGGGATTATTGCTAGTCCCTGCCCCTGGTGTTCTAAACAGATCCATAGCTTCGTAAACTGGCGGTATACGAGATTGGTACTTCCGACTTCTTACTCCCTGCGTAGAGGCCTATTCCATCCTTAGGTGAAAAGCTTGATCATCCAACTCTGCTTGCCTCCTTACTATCATTGCCTTCTCTGCTTCCAGATCCTCCTTTAACTGATCAATCCAGCCCTTTAACTGAAGGAGCTCTTGCATCATGCTGCGCCTTGTCTGCTGGAGCTACTGTTTCCACCGCTTTAGCTGTGAACTACTCGATCAAGGTGGATAGAATGTCAGTAGATGAGAGGGTCGTGCCGCTCCCCCCTACACCAGCTTCTGCTGTCGTCCCGTTCACTGGGGGCTGTGAACCGGCCATAAAGACAGCCACCCGGTTTGGCGGATCAAAGGGGTCCGGAACACTGTTTCCATCGGACTCGCCCTCAGACCGGCCGTCCTGCAACTGATACAAAGACTCAGTTTCTCCGGATGAAGATTTGTCGTCGGAGTAGACAACTGTTGCACCATCGGATTCTGATCCGTCTTCGGCTCGAACTCCGTGGATTGCTCCAACGAACACGTGCTTCATGGCGGGCTGAATCCGGGCCGATCTCGCACGCTGAGCCGGCTCGACGATGTTGGGGAAGATGTCCGGCTCAGGTCCCGGTTCGCCGATTTTGCCAATGAAGACGTGGATGCTACCGAAGGGAACCCGGTACCCGTATTCGATTGAATCGGCCTCCGGTCCCCAACCTGCGTCGTCGATGTAGATCCGGCCGCGGCGACTCTTGGTCATCCGGCCGACCGCGTAACCCTTGAGCCCTTCAAAGCTGCCCTTCAAGAACTCGAAACCATCGTGCGGAGGCCCCATGATGGGCGCCAACTGTCGTGGAATTAGCACGGCAGATGTCCGGTTTAGCGGACTTGATGATGGAACCATCGCACGGGTTAGCTTGAAGGGGTTCATAGCACACAAAGGACACAGAGAGTTTATACTAGTTCGGCCCCTTTCGATGAAGGTAAAAGCCTACGTCTAGTTGGTTTGGTATTGCTTGGGCGTCGGTTTACAGGGAGCGGATCGCTTGCCTGTAGTCTCGACGGGTTGATTCTTGCTTGTCCTTGAACCGTCGCCGGGTCGTCCCTTTATATAGAGGTGACGCCTGGTCCGGTTTACAGAGTCCCGAGGCCGGCTCATACCTGTGTCCGCCTCGGTCTCTGTCTTTTCTTCCTTATCTCTCAAGTTACATTGCTTGCCGGTTTACAAACCATAATTCTATACATGGGCCCTAAGATCTCATGGGCCGTATCCTTTACTAAATATTACAACTAAACATATTATAATTGAGCGGGTTTACACTAGCCGGTTCATACCTGCTAGTCATATCCCTGACAAATGTCCTTCTCCAAATGAGCAATGTCGATAGAGAGAACATCAACAAAGAGATTCTTCTTGTCCTTGATCACATCAAAGTAGGTTGCATACTGAAAGCGGTTCCAGAACGGCCGCTAGACAAGGGTGGGCTCTTGCTCATGCACATAGGGATTCAACCGCCTCTCCCAAAACTCCTTGTTTGACATTTCAGTGACAGTCTTGGCCTTCTTAGTTGGCTTCTTTGTAGTACTCATGGACGGCTGCTGATACTGAGAAGGTGGAGCACTTGAAGAAGGAACACTGGTAGAGCCACTTGCAGACCCACCTGCTGCCTCAGAGGTGCGATAGCGCTTTGAACCAGTGTGCCCGGGGTTGATGCGATGAGCAGGATGTTCTGTTGGGCCATCTCCTGGAGGCAACCGCACAAACACAGAAGACAACAAGAACGAACGAGCATAAGACACGAGAAAAAGGGGAAAAAATCAATATTTGATAGGATCATGGTGGATTATGGCCTCCAGCGGTAGTACCACATAGGAAAGGCGACAGTACCGCTCCAACAGAGCGGTAGTACTGCTCCAGGCAGGGGAGCAGTGATACGTCTCCAACGTATCTATAATTTTTTATTGTTCCATGCTACTATATATTATGTTTTGGATGTATAATGGGCTTTATTATACACTTTTATATTATTTTTGGGACTAACCTACTAACCCAAAGGCCCAGTGCGGATTGCTGTTTTTTTTGCCTATTTCAGGGTTTTAAATAAAAGGAATGTCAAACGGAGTCCAAACGGAATGAAACCTTCACGAGAGTTATTTTTGGAACGATATAAACACAGAAGACTTGGAGTACACGCGAGGGAACGAAGGAGGCGGCCACGAGGGTCCAGGGTGCGCCCCCACCCTCGTGGGCCCCCTGTGGCTCCCCCGATGCCCTCCTTCCTCCTATATATACCCATGTACCCTGAAAACACTGAAGCAACAGAGAAAACCCTAATTCCACTGCCGCAACCTTCTGTTCCCGTGAGATCCCATCTTGGGGTTTGTTCTGGAGCTCCGCCGGAGGGGGAATCTTTCACGGAGTGCTTCTACATCAACACAAGTGCCTCACCATGAGTTGTGAGTAGTTTACCACGGACCTTCGGGCCCATATTTAGTACCTAGATGGCTTCTTCTCTCTTTTTGGATCTCAATACCAAGTTCTCCTCGGTCTTCGAGGAGATCTATTCGATGTAATCTTTTTGCGGTGTGTTTGTCGAGATCCGATGAATTGTGGGTTTATGATAGAGATTATCTACAAGAAATATTTGGTTCTTTTCTGAATTCTTTAATGTATGATTATAATATCATTGCCAGTCTCTTTGAATTATTGGTTTGGTTTGGCCTACTAGATCTATAGTTCTTGCAATGGGAGAAGTGCTTGGCTTTGGGTTCAATCTTGCGGTGTCCTTTCCCAGTGACAGCAGGGGCAGCAAGGCACATATTGTATTGTTGCCATCGAGGATAAAAAGATGGGGTTTATATCATATTGCTTGAGTTTATCCCTCTACAACACGTCATCTTGCTTAAAGCATTACTCTGTTCTTATGAACTTAATACTCTAGATGCATGCTAGATAGCGGTCGATGTGTGGATTAATAGTAGTAGATGCAGAATCATTTCGGTCTACTTGTCACGGACGTGATGCCCATATATAATGATCATGTCTAGATATTCTCATAATTATTCGCTTTTCTATCAATTGCTCGACAGTAATTTGTTCACCCACCGTAGAATTCTGCTATCATGAGAGAAGCCACTAGTGAAACCTATGGCCCCCGGGTCTATTCTCAACATATTAAGTCTCCAATCTACTTTACTTTGCTGTTTTTACTTTCTATTCTTATATCAAAAATACCAAAAATATCAAACTATTCTATCTATTAGATCTCACTTTTGTAAGTGACCGTAAAGGGATTGACAACCCCTTATCGCGTTGGCTGCGAAGTTCTTATTTGTTTGTGCAGGTGCGAGGGACTCACACGTGGTTTCCTACCGGATTGATACCTTGGTTCTCAAAAACTGAGGGAAATACTTACGCTACTGTGTTGCATCACCCTTCCCTCTTCGAGGGAATACAACGCAAGCTCGAGAAGTAGCAAGAAGAATTTCTGGCGCCGTTGTCGGGGAGGCTTACGCAAAAGTCATATACCAAGTACCTATCACAAACCCTTATCCTTCGTATTACATTTATTTTCCTCTTGTTTTCCTCTCCCCCACTTCACCCTTGCCATTTTATCCGCCCTTTTTCTGTTCGCCTTTTTGTTTGCTTGTGTTGCCATGTGCCTTCTATTAGCTTGCATCTTCGCTTGCTAAATTATGGATCCTCATCCACTTGCTAATCTTTTTAAGAGATCCAATTATGTTGAGCCTATTGCTAGTGAGTTGAGTGCTCTAGATTATCTTTATGGGGTTTTGCTTGAAATTCATGAATCTGAAAATTGTGAGGAATTCTTAAAAAAAGTGATTCACGATAGCTCCTTAAGTAAAAACGCATGATTGCAATGATGTTATTATAAATTCTATTAATGTCAATTGTGTTAATGATATTCAAAACTCTAAGCTTGGGGATGCTAGTATTGTTATGCCCACTACTTGTTGCAATGATCATGATTGGGGTGATTCTTCTTATGATCCTGAAAATTTATTTGATCACCATGATGAATGTAAGATTGATAATAATGTTTTCAATAATATTGAAAGTGGGTTTGGAAGAGTGTCAACTTTAGATCCCACATATTTGGAGAATATTCAATCTTATGATTTTTTGATAAAAGTGGGTTTGGAGAGGTCGTGACTTTAGTTAATTTTAATCCCACTATTTTGGAAGAGTGTCAACTTCATATGCATGTAGATCGTGTTGAGAAAATGTTATGTGATAGCTATATTGTTGAATTTTCTTATGATCCTACATGCTCTTATTATGATAGAGGAAAATATGGTTGTAGAAATTTTCATGTTACCAAATTACCTCTCGTTATGTTGAGATTGCCATCACTCCTTTCTGCTTCCTTCCAAAAGCTAGTTTTTGCTTGCCTTGATAATTTGTTTGCTTATAAGATGCCTATGAATAGGAAATATGTTAGACTTAGATGTTATTTTCACATGCTATATGATGCTCTCTTTGTGCTTCAATTCTTATCTTTCATGTGAGCATCCTTGAATTCTCAAGCCTATCTTAATGGCTATAAAGAAAGCGCTTGTTGGAAGGCAGCCCAATTTTATTTTCTTTGTTTTTGCTTCTGTTTAGGAATAAATATTGCATCTAGATTCTGTTTAGATGTGGTTTTGTGTTTTAATTAGTGTTTGTGCCAAGTAGAACCTTTGGGAAGACTTGTGTGAAGTTTATATGATCATGCTGTAAAAAACAGAAACGTTAGCGCTCACGAGAATAGTGACCAGATTTTACTGGAGAGTGCTATTTAGTTGATTCTTTTTGCAGGTGATTAATAGACAAATTTCTCACGTTTACCAATTTATTTCAATTTTTTGGAGTTACAGAAGTATTTGAAAGTTACAGATTACTACAGACTGTTCTGTTTTTGACAGATCCTGTTTTTCGTGTGTTGTTTGCTTATTTTGATGAATCTATGAGTAGTATTGGGGATTATGAATCATAGAAAAGTTGGAATACAGTAGGTTTAACACCAATATAAACAAAGAATGAGTTCATTACAGTACCTTTGAGTGGTGGTTTGTTTTCTTATACTAACGGAGCTCACGAGATTTTTGGCTAAGTTTTGTGTTGTGAAGTTTTCAAGTTTTGAGTATCGCTTTGATGGACTATGGAACAAAGAGTGGCAAGAGCCTAAGCTTGGGGATGCCCAAGGCACCCCAAGGTAAAATTCAAGGACAACCAAAAGCCTAAGCTTGGGGATGCCCCGGGAAGGCATCCCCTCTCTCGTCTTCATCTGTCGGTAACTATACTCGGGACAATATTTTTATTCACCACATGATATGTGTTTTACTTGGAGCGTCATGTATAATTTGAGACCTTGCTTTTTAGTTTGCCACAATCATCCTTTCTGGACACACCTTTTGAGAGGGATAAATTTGGTTTAAAATTTGCTAGAATACTCTATGAGCTTCACTTATATCTTTTGAGTTAGATAGTTTTGCTCTAGTGCTTCACTTATATCTTTTTAGAACACGGTGGTGATTTTATTTTATAGAAATTGTTGATCTCTCATGCTTCACTTATATCCTTTTTAGAGTCTTTTAGAACTGCATGTTAATGTGCTTTGGATATAAAACTAGTCTTAATATGATAGGCATCCAAGATGAATGTAGTAAAAACTTTCATATAAAGTGCATTGAATATGATGAGAAGTTTGATACTTGATGATTGTTTTGAGATATGAGGATGGTGATATTAGAGTCATGCTAGTGGAGTAATTATGAATTTGACAAATACTTGTGTTAAAGTTTGTGATTCCCGTAGCATGCACGTATGGTGAACCGCTATGTGACGAAGTAAGATCATGATGTATTTATTGAGTGTCGACATTTGTGTGGAGGTCAGGGGCGCGCGATGGTTAAATCCTACCAACCTCCCCCCTAGGAGCATGCATTGATTGCTTTGTTTTGATGACTCGTAATTTTTTGCAATAAGTATATGAGTTCTTTATGACTAATGTTGAGTGCATGGATTATAGGCACTCTCACCCTTCCACCATTGCTAGCCTCTCTTGTACAGCGCAACTTTCGCTGGTACCATACACTCACCATATACCTTCCTCAAAACAGCCACCATACCTACGTATCATGGCATTTCCATAGCCATTCCGATATATATTGCGATGCAACTTTCCACCGTTCCGTTCATATGACACGCTTCATATTGTCATATTGCCATGCATGATCATGTAGTTGACATCTTATTTGTGGCAAAGCCACTATCACAATTCATTCATACATGTCACTCTTGATTCATTGCACATCCCGGTACACCGCCGGAGGCATTCATATAGAGTCATATTTTGTTTTAGCTATCGAGTTGTAATCTTTGAGTTGTAAGTCAATAAAAGTGCGATGACTTTCATTATTAGAGCATTGTCCCATGTGAGGAAAGGCCAAAAAAGAGATGGCCCAAAAAAATATAGAGAGGGGCTAAAAAAAGAGAAAGCCCCTCCAAAAGAGAGAGAGAGAAAAAAGAGAGAAGGGACAATGCTACTATCCTTTTCCATACTTGTGCTTCAAATTAGCACCATGATCTTCATGATAGAGAGTTTCTTGTTTTGTCACTTTCATATACTAGTCGGAATTTTCATTATAGAACTTGGCTTGTATATTCCAATGATGTGCTTCCTCAAATGCCCTAGGTCTTCATGAGCAAGCAAGTTGGATGCACACCCACTTAGTTTCTTTTGTTGAGCTTTCATACACTTCCTCTAGTGCATCCGTTGCATGGGAATCCCTACTCACTCACATTGATATCTATTCCAATAACACATTGTGAATCCCCCAGCTATTTGAGACTAACCATAAGAAACCTGAACTACTAAGCACCATTATGCACGTAGCATCCTTATCATAGACATATTAACCAATGCAACGGAAGCAAACTCTCTTAATAAGGTGAGCATGGTAATTAAAGAGAGTTCAAGCAACCAACTAAACAAAAGCTCTTTGAAAAGATAAGCATGAATACTAAGAGCAGAGCATGATAGTAGCTATTAAAAGACAAAGAACACACACAGCAAAGATAGATATGAAAATTCTATGTTATGTTCTAGGTAGAAGTGGAGCATGTTTCTCTCCCACATAAAGGAATGCTGAGTTCCGACTCGTTATGAAAAACTAAAAAGAAAACTAAAAGCAAGACGCTCCAAGCATAGCACATAACACATGAAGTGATAAAAATATAGCGAAACGAAAGACGAACTGATAATGTTGATGGAGAAGGGGATGCACGGGGGCATCCCCAAGCTTAGACGCTTGAGTCTCCTTGAATATTTCTTGGGGGTGCATGGGGGCATCCCAAAGCTTGAGCGCTTGACACTCCTGAATCTTTTTATCATCTTCCCTCGCACACTTGAAAACTCCCTTCATACATAACTCATCATAATCTGATTAGCGAGGTTAGTACCCTTAATAAAATAATTATATCTTGCTGGAAATAAAGATATTCTTGAATTTCTACTGTTTCTCAAGATTGCCAAAAGGTTTTTGCAAAAAAAAAGCAAGCTCTTGATTTGCAAAATGAAGGAAAGGCAAAACAGTACAGAATCTGTGAAAAATAGAACAGCAGGTAGTAATCGATCTGTTCGGGATACTTCTGCAACTCAAATCAAAAAACTCAGAACAGATGCACGAAAGACAATTATATAGAGAACGCTGTCGAAAAAATTCAGACCAAAAAGATGATCTGGTTATTTTATACGAATTTTTCTATCCAAGGACAGAATCTGTTTCCTGGACAGCACCTCACAACTTTTGAACTTTCTAGCAATCAAAGGCTATACTTGGCACAAATATGAAAAGTAAAGATACAATGATGATGCTACAGCAGTAAAAAACATCAAGACTCAACAAAAGCAAAAAAATTATTCATGTGGGCTGCCTCCCAAAAGTGCTTTCTTTTATGCCTTTAAGCTAGGCATAATGCATATATATCAAGTTGTATCAATTGAACCATCATCAAGATCATCAAAAAGCTCTTCAATAATACAACAAGTCTTAAGAGGACTCTCAAATAAAGGCCTCATAGAGATACTTCTAGGTAGAAGACCAAAAGGATAAAAGTCAAGGGAAGATTCATTTATAAATTCATCAAAGACAGGTGTTTCTTCCAAGGTCTTTACAGTTTCAACCCCTTTGGCAATAGATGTATTACTTTTAGAACGGGGAGCCTTTGGAACGTGAACGAACTTAGGCTCCCTCTTTTCAGGAGTTTCTACCTTTTTGGTTTTGATCGAGGAGAAGGTAATTCCTAGGGTATCAAATATTTCCTCAATCTTATCTATCCTAGAAGAGTCCAAGTCATGGAATTTGACGGTCTCCAAAATTTTTAAAAAATTATGCATGGAGCTATCAAGTCTATTCAAATTCCCTTGGATCTTATGATCCAACTCATTTATTTTATTAATGCTTGGCATCTCTAGCTCTATTTTTTCAAGTTTTTTCATAATGTGAGCTAGGGTGATGTCCTCTCGAATGCTAACAACAGGGAGATTCCCAACAAGATTTTCAATAATACTAAGAGACTCCCAAACTGGGGCCTCTAGGAAATTCCCATTGATAGCAGTATCTAGAATAAACCTATTCCAAGAAGTAATTCCAACATAAAAATTTCTAAGCAAGATAGTAGTAGGTTGCTTCTTGGTGGCTCTTTTTTGTGAATAATTAATTCTATACCAAGCATCTTTCAAACTTTCCCCACCTCTTTGTTTAAAGGTGAGAACTTCTGCCTCGTCAAAGACAAAAGGACCCGACATAATGATAACTAAAGAACGAGATAACTATTTTTGTGATTTTCGATAAAAAGGTACTAAAGCAAAATTTGAAAGGTAAACTAACAAGACTAAAAACCAAAGGTAAAAGATAGCATGCAACTCCCCTATCCTGAAGAGTGGAGTCCCCGGCAACGGCGCCAGAAAATACTCCTTGATGGGCCTCGAACCCCTCGTTCGTTACCCCAAGTGGAAGGTGTAAGATGCAGTGTTGTGGAAGTGTTTTCCCTTAGCAAAGATGCCAAGGATCGAATCCCCAGAGACTCCTAGGTTCAACAGGTAGGTGTCAACTGCTAACGGCGCAATTAGCAATCAACGTGGACCTGCACACAGATACAAATAACCTTGCTCCCAACGAGTACAGAGAGGTTGTCAATCCCTCCGGCCTTGTAGTTCACAAAGGATTAAAAGCAATGATAGTAGTGATAGATAATGTTTTGCAATAGTAAGTAAATAGCGAAAAGTAAATAGCGGATGTGAACAATGATGGTAATATGGACCGGAGTCACATGATGTTCACTAGTGATGTCTCTCTCCCAAAAGACGATAAAACAGCTATGTGAGGTAAACGAATTACAGCTGGGCAATTGACAGGACCACGAACGCAAACCAATGCTGACTACATTGCAAGAAAGGTTGAGGTTCAAAGCATGGCGGTACGCCAAAGTAAGTAGACCGAAATCCATCAATATATACTACTAATTATCCACCTTGAGATATCTATCCAGAACATCTCGCTGGTATTAAGTTGCGAGCCCCACCCATAGTGTAAACTCAATGCAACAGACAACTGCATTAAAAGAACTTTGCGTAAAGTAAACAATCCTTGCACCCGCGGGCACAAGCACCATTGTTTTCCCCCTTGTGGCAACAACACATCCCCTAGACTCATGTTTCTATCACTCAAGCTAGTCATCGAGGGGCATGAACCCACAATCAAGCATAACGTTCCCTCTTGGAGTCACTACCTACTACTTGGCCAAAGCAATAAATAACAACGGAGAACATGCAAGAATTACTTATGAACATAAATATAAAAGAGGTGAATCAAATATATTACTCAAGATCAATCTGAACATAATCTCATAATCCATCGGATCCCAGCAAACTCATCATAGCAAGAGCATAAGGATTACATATGTGCCTCGATCATGTAGGGCAGCTCACGAGGACTAATTAGTGAAGCACAAGAACGGGAGGAGAACATCACATAGCTACTAGTCATGGACCCATGGTCCAAGGGAGACTACTCACGAGTCATCCGTGAGGCGTCCATGGTGGTGGAGAAGCTCCCGGTGGTGATCCTCCCCTCCGGCAGGGTGCCGGGAAGAGTTCTCCTGGTGCTCCCTATCTTGGAAGCGGCGGCGGCGGCGGAACAGAGATGGGATCGCGAAAAGAGTTCCTGTTCTGAGGGTTTCGGAGGACGCTTTAAATATATGCCAAAGGGGGGCATCGGGGAAGCTTCGGGGGGCCCAGGCGCCCCCCCC
>LR738716.1:58222693-58256514 GCA_902687465.1 Secale cereale
GCCGCGGGCCCAGCCGCCGTCGCCTCCCGCGGGCCGCCGCCTTCACCTCCAGATCGGGCCGGTCCAGCCGCACCGCCCGGGGCCCGTAGTTGTTTTTTTCCCAGATCTGGATCTGAGGTTGCTCCTAAATTCTTCTAAGTCCCCTGTGATTTGTGTGTTGTTGCTATATTCAAACATGCATATCTTTTTGTGTGTTGCTCCGATTCGCGCGTATAATATGTCCAGACGTTCGTGGGATCGTGCTCTACGTTTTATCTGTTATTGTCATGCATGTTAGAGATCATCTCGGTGCTTGTTTTGCTGTTACAAGAGTGCATCATGATATAAACTGCTGCTATGTGATGTTTTTATGCCACCTTTGCCATGTGATATCTTTTAGCTCGTTTGTCCGAATGATGCAAATGACATGTCCACGTGTTCGTCTCGCCATGATCTTTATGTTGTATGTGCTAGGTAGCATGATAGATTTATTCTTGCCTTGTTATCATCGTTGCAAAGTGCCATGTGGCTGTGATGTTATTTCACTTGTTACGAAATGCCATATTGTTGAGCTCGTTGCAATCGTTGTGTTTACCTTCATGATGCATGCTTGTGTGTTTCGGGATCACCTTCATGTGTATTTTGATGAGGTGCTTACCTCTTGCCATGTTTAGTTTCGAGGCGACTTAAACATGCTCTTTTATATGCCTTGATGAAATTGCTGTTTTAGGACTTAGTGGATTTTCACTAAGTCTGAAATCTGTAACGTTCCGATGCCATGTTCGTGTGATGTTCTAGGACAAAGCATGATAGTTTTGGAGTGGATTTTGATTGTTCCTTGTAGTATATATTATTGTCTTTCCATTCATGTCCTCACATGTCTATTTAAGCGGCTGTAGCATGTTTATCTTTTGCTCCAAAGTTTCAATAAAATTCTGCTGCCAGAATTTTATTGTCAAGTTCCATATGTCCAAGATCATTGCTATTGATCCGTGGCTCCGTTGGGGGTGCACCTTTGGACTTAGTTGCTGTAGTATATGTCTAGTTTGTGTTCATGCCCTTTGCCATGTTATTTGAATGCTGTAGCTCAATTATTTTGTGCTCCGAAGATGCTATGATGCTGTAATTTTCAGCTTTCGCTCATTTCTTGTTTCGGGCATAACTTTTAGCCCGTAACTCCGATTTCAGCGAATCTTATATCAAACTTGATTGATTTTCTGTGTAGAATCATAATATGTTATTGTTATCATGTTTTGAGGTGTTTTGCTTGAGTGATATTTTCCGTGCTCCGTGTGCATCCTTAGTGCATCCATCATGCATTCATCTTTTTCGAGTGCGCATTGCATCTTGTTGATTGGTGCTTGGTGTGATTGTTTTGTTTAGAGCCGGAAGCCGAGACCGAGTTCGAGTACGAGCACGAGGTTTCCAACGAGGTTGAGCACGAGGACCCTTCTTACGATCCGAACGACTTCTCTTCAGGCAAGATGACCGAACCCCGATAACATTACTATCTTTGCCTATTGCTAGTAGTCTCGATCTATAGCTTTTGCCTCGATGCCCATGATCTTCTTGTCAGCCTCCTACTTGTAACCAATTGCCATGTTTAACCAACCTACCTATGCAAACCGTTGCTTGGCTAAGTACGCTTTGCTCAGCCCTTCTTATAGCGTTGCTAGTTGCAGGTGAAGATCGAAGATGCTTGCTTCATGTTGAAGTTTGGTTGGGTTATATCACACTATATAAATGCTTAAAATGAAATCATCTATATATTGGCAAGGGTGGAAGGCTAAGCCTTTTGCTTGGTGATTTGTTCCACTCATGCCGTTAGGATCCGTATAAGCCGGTGTTATGTTCCTTGATTATGCGTTCCTAACACGGTTGGGGTGTATGGGACCCCCTCGATAAACCGCTAAGTGCTAAGTCTTTTCCAGCAAGTCCCAACATTGGTACTATTTGCCTAATAACAAACTAAACTTGCATAGGGAGTTATAAACCCTTTTCTTAATTCAACAACCCGGGCCAGTGCTCCACATGAGTGTTGGTCCAAACTGGGGGTTACGCGGGGCCACCTCGAGGAAACTCAAGGTCTGGTAAAAACCTGTGGGATCGCCCATCCGGTCGTGGCCTGAGACGAGATACGCGCGGCTACTATCAGGGTGTCGGCACGCCGGGAGGATTTGCTGGATTAGCCTTACCTTAGCTCGGTATATCTTGAGCACGGGATTCCGAGGATACTCGGGTCTTCCCACTTTGGAGTTGCGACTCTGCGGATCGTGGGCTTGTAATGGGTCAAGTTGGAACACCCCTGCAGGGTTTGAACTTTCGAAAGCCGTGCCCGCGGTTATGTGGCAGATGGGAGCTTGTTAATTCCGGTTGTAGATAACTTGACACAATGTTTCTAATACACTACCAGCGTGTGTTCCGTGACTGTCAATTTCCGAATAGGGATTCGGGAGTTGAACACGGAGGGGTTATGTTTGTGAGCTTGTAGCTAGGATCACTTCGTGATCACTTCTCGCCGAGGCTTTCTCTTCTCGCTCTCACTCACGTAAGCTAGTTGCTAGTTGCTGCTGCAGACACTTATTCTTTTCTTCAGCCTTTCCTCTCCCAAAGGCTTAAATAGTCTTGTTACCCGGTAACGGGATTGCTGAGTCCTCTGTGGCTCACAGTTACTTCACACACCAGATGCAGGTCCAGCTGTGAGCTATCCAGGTGATGGCACCGAGCTGGATTGGGAGTACGACGAGGAGCGTAGTCGGTACTATGTGCGATACCCGGATGATCAGTAGTGGAGACTCCTACTAGGATTCGATCCGCCTGTGGTTTATTTATTTCAGTTTGGTATCTTGACTTTTGGATTTTGCCCTTAGAGGGTTGTGATGTTCTTAATGTATGATGATTGAGACATGTTATGTAATTGTGTGACGTGGCGAGTGTAAGCCAACTATTTATGTTTACAATCCCCTCTTTTACATGAGACGTGCAAAGATTACCAAACTTGAGATCATTCTAGAATGGATTTATGCCTTTAAGTCGTGCCTCGACACGTAGGAGGTATAACTCCATCCTGGGCATTACAGCAGTATTCCCGCTTAGTACAGGTGAAGGCTAGAAAGAGACTGGGAAGCGACCAGCTAGAGAGCAACAACTGCCATGAACATGCATTAAAATTAATCAACAACGATTGCAAGCATGAGTAGGATATAAATCACCATGAACATAAATATCGTGGAGGCTATGTTGATTTGTTTCAACTACATGCGTGAACATGTGCCAAGCCAGATCACTTAAATCGATCAAAGGAGGATACCACCCATCATACCACATCACAACCATTTTAATATCATGTTGGCATGACAGATAGACCATTATAAACTCTCAGCTAATTAAGCATGGCATAAGAAGCTATGATCTCTAATTGTCATTGCAAGCATGTTTCATTCATAACAAGCTGAATCAGGAATGATGAACTATCATATTTACAAAAACAAGAGAGGTCGAGTTCATACCAGCTTCTCTCATCTCAATTAGTTCATCATATATCATCCTTATTGCCTTTCACTTGCATGACCAAACGGTGTGGATAATAATAATAGTGCACGTGCATTGGACTAAGCTGGAATCTGTGAGCATTTAATACAAGAGAGAAGACAAGGTAATATGGCTCAAGGTTAAATTAACAATAAAGCATATGAGAGCCACTAAGCATTTAAATCATGGTCTTCTACTCTTAGCCCCCAAAGAAAAGAAAAGAAATTATTTACACGGGAAAGCTCCCAACAAGCAGAAGAAGAATGGTAAATCTTTTGGGGTTTTCTTTTAATTACTACTACAAGGAAAGTAAACTAGCTAGAAGCTACAACTAATATATTTGTTTTTTTGTTTTTCTTAAGGTTTTTCTAACACACACGAAAAAGACTAAGAAAAAGAAATGAAACTAAACATGGATGGTACAATGAAAGAATGTGAGCACCGACAACTAGAATAAGTGTGAACAGGAATGTAAAGTCGGTGAGAAACACGTACTCCCCAAGCTTAGGCTTTTGGCCTAAGTTGGTCTACGGCCAGTATTGGCCTGACGATTGTGCCTGGCCCTGGTACTTTTAGAAGGCATCTGATGTAACGAGATATATGCATATAGACAGATCAAACTGAGATGGTGCAGGCAAGGTAACAATCTCACAATATTTTTCATCAAACCTTAATTTATAATTAAGTAACATATCCTTGTCTTTAACAATAAAATCATGTGCTACCATGCTCTTGTAGTCTAGATAAACAGGGGCAAGCAATTTTTCCTCCTTCTCATAATGCCTAATAGGTATTCCAAAATGTTCAGCAAGGCGAGAAGCAAAGATGCCTCCAAAGACGGGCCCCTTTGAGCGGTTCAGACTCAGTCGTTTAGCAACAACGGCGCCCAAGCTAAAAGTTGTGTCTTGAAACAAAGCATGGTGTAAAATGACAATATCAGGGGCACTAAGATTCCCGCTGTTCCCGTGACCAATTAAACATCTACTAGCAAATAAAGCAAAGTAGCGCAGAACAGGGAAGTGTATACTGGTGATTCTTGCCCCTGAGACTTGTCTAGTTTCCCCTATAGCTATCATGTCAATAAACCCTTCAACGTCTTCACGATGTGGTTCATCAAGTCTACCTCCAAAGGGTATCTTGCATACTTCACAAAATTCTAAGAGTGATATCTCCTTAACCTCATCATATAAACAAAACTCCACTGTAGGTGGTGTTTTCTTAGCATGAAAATGGAAACTTTGCGTGAAAATATTGGTGAGTAAGAGATACTGTTCACGCTAGTCGTGGAGGAAGTCGGTGAGGCCTGCGTTATTCGCCAACCAATAAAAGTCTTCGTAAATCTCGGCGGACATCATGAAATCATTACAAGGCCATTCGCACGGTCGAACTTCCGCCATACGAGGAAGATTATATTTGGGCTTCTTATTTTCCTCTTTCTTCTTCTCCTCTGAACTCTTACTGGAGGAGCCCCTCAACAATCTCTTTATCATTTTCCTTCTCTGAAAATTTCTGAAATTTTTAGTAACTCAAAATAAAAGTTAACCCAACTCAACAAGATTGATAGCAACAACTCCTACTGGTGCCTAGAGACTATATCATGCATTAGAACTACTTGGGACCAAGAAAATTTAACATGCAAGCTCAAGAACAAGGTCACCACAGCAGCAAAAATTTGCAATAAATAAAGCACTAGAACAAAAACTAATTGGACCAATGGAGGAGTCACATACTAAGGAACAATCTCCGCAAACAGTTTGGTGAATGGTGCTTTGAGCAAGGAGATCGAAAATGGCAGCAAGATGAGCTAGAACTCGGGTTTGAGCTGGTTGGTGATTCTTTTGGGAGGAAGAAGAAGAGTGTGGGTGTAGGAATAAGTGGAGGGGGTCACGTGGGGCCCACGAGGCAGGGGGGCGCCCTGGCAGGGGGGGCGCCCTGGACCCTCGTGGCCAGGTGCTGGCTCCCCTTGCTGTGTGTTCTGCACCATATATTCTCAAATATTCTAGAAAAAAATCATATTTCATTTTTAGGGCATTTGGAGAACTTTTATTTTCGGGGTATTTTTTATTGCACGGATAAGTGTGGAAACAGACAGAAAATACTATTTTTGTTTTATTTATCCTAATTAACGGAAATTAAAAGGAGGGTACAGAAGGTTGTGTTATCTAAATTCACCTATCCCATGCTCATCAAAAGGAATCCATTAACAAGGTTGATCAGGTCTTGTTAATAAACTCTTTCTGAATAACATGAAACCGGAGAATTTTTGAATAACACTAGGTTACCTCAATGGGGATATGTATGTCCCCAACAATAAGAATGCCATATGTCTTCTTGATAGTAGGAAGAGGAAATTCAAGACCTCCAATAGTAATAGTTGCAAATTTTCCAATATAATTGATACTGTGGACCTGAGGTTGTTTCCTCGGAAAGTGTACCGTATGCTCATTACCATGGACATGAAAAGTGATAGTACCTTTGTTGCAATCAATAACAGCCCCAGCAGTATTCAAAAAGGGTCTTCCAAGGATAATAGACATACTATCGTCCTCGGGAATATCAAGGATAACAAAGTCCGTTAGAATAGTAACATTTGCAACTACAATAGGCACATCCTCACAAATTCCGACAAGTATAGCAGTTGATTTATCAGCCATTTGCAAGGATATTTCAGTAGGTGTCAACTTACTCAAGTCAAGTCTACGATATAAAGAGAGAGGCATAACACTAACACCGGCTCCAAGATCACATAAAGCAGTTTTAACATAGTTTTTTTTAATGGAGGAAGGTATAGTAGGTACTCATGGATCTCCTAGTTTCTTAGGTATTCCACCCTTAAAAGTGTAATTGGCAAGCATGGTGGAAATTTCTACTTCAGGTATCTTTCTTTTGTTGGTAATAATATCTTTCATATACTTAGCATAAGGATTTGTTTTAAGCACATCAGTTAAATGCATACGCAAAAGGATAGGTCTAATCATTTCAGCAAAGCGCTCAAAATCCTCATCATCCTTTTTCTTGGATGGTTTCGGAGGAAAAGGCATGGGTTTCTGAACCCATGGTTCTCTTTCCCTACCGTGCTTCCTAGCAACAAAGTCTCTCTTATCATAACGTAGATTCTTTGATTGTGGGTTATCAATATCAACAACAGGTTCAGTCTCTACATCATTGTCATTGCTAGGTTGAGCATCATCATGAACATCATCATTTATATTATCACTAGGTTCGTGTTCATTACCAGATTGTGTCTCGGCATCAAAAACAGATATATCATTGGGATTCTCAGGTGTGTCAGCTACAGGTTCACTAGAAGCATGCAAAATCCTATCAGTTTTCTTTTTCTTCTTCTTAGAAGAACTAGGTGCATCTAAATTAGCTCTCTAAGAATCTTGCTCAATTCTCTTAGAGTGGCCTTCAGGATGCAGAGGTTCCCGAGTCATTTTACCACCTCTAGTAGCAACTCTAACAGCATAGTCATTATTCTTACTATTTAATTCATTTAGCAAATCATTATGAACCTTAAGTACTTGTTCTACTTGAGTGGTAACCATGGAAGCATGTTTACTAATGAGTTTCAATTCACCTTTAACTCTAGAAAGATAATTGATAACCCACAAGTGTAGGGGATCAGTTGTAGCCTCTTTCGATAAGTAAGAGTGTCGAACCCAACGAGGAGCTAAAGGCAGAACAAATATTCAAGTTCTATCGACCACCGATACAACTCTACGCACGCTTGACGTTTACTTTACCTAGAACAAGTATGAAACTAGAAGTACTTTGTAGTTTTTGTGGGATAGGTTTGCCAGAATATAAAGAGCACGTAAATATAAACTAGGGGCTGTTAAGATAAAGACACAACTAAAGTTAATATAGCGAGTGTGGAAAAGTGGTGGTAGGAGTTGCGAAATTGCCCCTAAGCAATTGACTACATTACTAGACCGATAGCAAGTTTTATGTGGGAGAGGCCACTGCTAGCATGCCATCCCTTACTTGGAATTCTATGCACTTATGATTGGAACTATTAGCAAGCATCCGCAACTACTAACGTTCACTGAGGTAAAACCCAACCATAGCATTAAGATATATTGGTCCCCCTTCAATCCCGTATGCATCAATTTCTACGCTAGGTTGAAGTTTCTGTCACTCTTGCCCTCCAATACGTAGTCCTATCAACATACAACTAACCCTATGGTGTGATCCACGCGCGCGCTCATATGATGGGCACCAAAGGACAGCAACATAACCACAAGCAATTTAAATCAATCATAGCAATTCACCAATCACCGATAGGACAACGATAATCTACTCAGACATCATAGGGTGGCAACACATCATTGGATAATAATATGAAGCATAAAGCACCATGTTCAAGTAGAGGGTACAGCGGGTTGCGGGAGAGTGGACCGCTATAGATAGATGGGGGAAGGTGATGGAGATGTTGGTGAAGATGACGAAGGTGTTGGTATAGATCACCCTCACAAGATGATGGCCCCGGTGGCACTCCGGTGCCACCGGAAGCGAGGAGGAGAGAGCCCCCCTCCTTCTTCTTCTTCCTTGACCTTCTCCCTAGGTGGGAGAAGGGTTTCCCCTCTGGTCCATGGTCTCCATGGTGTGGGAGGGGCGAGAGCCCCTCCGAGATTGGATCTGTCTCTCTGTCTCTCTCTGTTTCTGCGTTCCCAGATTCTGGCCCTTCACCGTTTCTTAAATTCTCGGATATCCGTAACTCTGATTGGGCTCATCTTTTGACACGATTTTTATCCGGGAATTAGCTTTCTTGCGACGAAAGAAGTGCATCAACCGCCTTACGGTGTGGCCATGAGGGCCCAGGGCGCGCCCCCTGCCTCATGGCCCACTCGGGCATCGTATTGTGTTGGTTTCGCTTCCCAAAATTCAAATATATTCCAAAAAAAACTCCGTCCGTTTTTATTCCGTTTGGACTCTGTTTGATATGGATATTCTGCGGAACAAAAAACATGCAACAAACAGCAACTGGCACTGGGCACTGGATCAATATGTTAGTCCCAAAAAATAGTATAAAAAGTTGACAAAAGTATATGAAAGTTGTAGAATATTGGCATGGAACAATCAAAAATTATAGATACGACGGAGACGTATCAGCATCCCCAAGCTTAATTCCTACTCGTCCTTGAGTAGGTAAATGATAAAAAAGATATTTTTTGATGTGGAATGCTACCTAGCATAATCTTGATCATGTAATCCAATCATGGCATGAATATTAAGACACGAGTGATTCAAAGCAATAATCTATCATTTGACATTAGGACAATAATACTTCAAGCCTACTAATAAAGCAATCATGTCTCTTCAAAATAACATGGCCAAAGAAAGTTATTCCTACAAAATCATATGGTCTGGCTATGCTCCATCTTCACCACACAAAGTATTTAAATCATGCACACCCTCGGTTTTAGCCAAGCAATTGTTTCATACTTTAGTATTCTCAAACCTTTTCAACTTTCACACAATACATGAGCGTGAGCCATGGACATAACACTATGGGTGGAATAGAAGGTGGTGATAGACAAAAGGAGGGATAAAGTCTCACATCGACTAGGCAAATCAATGGACTATGGAGATGTCCATCGATCGATATCAATATGAGTGAGTAGGGATTGCCATGTAACGGATGCACTAGAGCTATAAGTGTATGAAAGCTCAAAAAGAAAACTAGTGGGTGTGCATCAACTTGCTTGCTCATGAAGACCTAGGGCATTTGAGGAAGCCCGTCGTTGGAATATACAAGCCAAGTTCTATAATGAAAATTTCCACTAGTATATGGAAGTGACAAAACAAGAGACTCTCTATTATGAAGATCATGCTGCTACTTTGAAGCACAAGTGTGGAAAAGGATAGTAGCTTTGTCCCTTCTCTCTTTTCTCTCATTTTTTTTGTTTTTTTGTCTTTGTTTTTGGAGGGGCTTTCTCCTTTTTTTTAGCCCCTCTCTATTTTTTAGGCCATCTTTTTTTTATTTGGCCTTTCCTCACATGGGACAATGCTCTAATAATGAAGATCATCACACTTTTATTTACTTACAAGTCGATATTACAACTCGATACTAGAACAAAGTATGACTCTATATGAATGCCTCCGGCGGTGTACCGGGATGTGCAATGATCTAGCATAGCTATGACATCAAAAAAAGGACAAGCCATGGAAACATCATGCTAGCTATCTTACGATCATGCAAGGCAATATGACAATGATGGTGCGTGTCATAATAAACGGAACGGTGGAGTTACATGGAAATATAGCTCGGAATGGCTATGGAAATGCCATAATAGGTAGGTATGGTGGCTGTTTTGAGGAAGGTATATGGTGGGTGTATGGTACCGGCGAAAGTTGCGCGGTACAAGAGAGGCTAGCAATGGTGGAAGGGTGAGAGTGCGTATAATCCGTGGACTCAACATTAGTCATAAAGATCTCACATACTTATTGCAAAAAATTATTAGCCATCGAAACCAAGTACTACACGCATGCTCCTAGGGGGAGGTTGGTAGGAATTAACCATCGCGCGCCCCCGACCTCCACACAAAGGATGACACTCAATAAATAAATCATGCCCCAACTTTGTCACATAACGGTTCACCATACGTGCATGCAACGGGAATCACAAACCTCAACACAAGTATTTCTACAATCCACAACTACCCACTAGCATGACTCTAATATCACCATCTTTATATCGCAAAACTATTGCAAGGAATCAAACATATCATATTCAGCGATCTACAAGTTTATGTAGGATTTTATGACTAACCATGTGAATGACCAATTCCTGTCAACTCTCTAAATAGATATAAGTGAAGCAAGAGAGTTTTAATTATTTCTAAAAAAGTTATGCCCATGCTCTAACAATTATAAGTGAAGCAAAAGAGCATTCTACAAATGGTGGTTTTCTATGTGAAGAGAAACAGGCAATCCAAACTTCAAATGATATAAGTAAAGCACATGAAGCATTCTATAAAGCCATACTCAAAAGATATAAGTGAAGTGCAAATACCATTCTATAAATCAACCAAGGACTATCTCATACCAGCATGGTGCATTTAAGAAAAATTGAAAATTAAATGCAAAAGACGCTCCAAGATCTGCACATGTCACATGAATGAAACAAATCCGAAAACATACCGATACTTGTTGAAGAAAGAGGGGATGCCTTCCGGGGCATCCCCAAGCTTAGACACTTGAGTCTCCTTGAATACTTACTTGGGGTGCCTTGGGCTTCCCCAAGCTTGATCTCTTGCCTCTCCTTTTTCTCCTCACATCGAGACCTCCTCGATATTCGAACACTTCATCCACACAAAACTTCAACAGAAAACTCGGTAAGATCCGTTAGTATAATAAAGCAAATCACTACTCTAAATAATGTTGCAAACCAATTCATATTTTGTTTTTGCATTGTAGCTACTGTAATATAACTTTTCCATGGCTTAATCCACTGATAGAAATTGATAGTTTCATCAAAACAAGCAAACTATGCATCAAAAACAGAATCTGTCTAAAACAGAACAGTCTGTAATAATCTGAACATTCACCATACTTATGATACTTGAAAAATTCTGCCAAAATTAGGAAAAGTAAAAAAATTGTATAGAAATACAATGCAAAAAGTTTCAGAACCATTTGACGTTCCAGGAAAAATGTAAAATCGCGCACTACAGCCAAAGTTTTTGTCCTGCACCGCACAAACCAACAAGCATTGTAAACATCCTAAAGGCAAACCTTGGCACATTATTTTTCTAATACAATGGAATTGTACAAGGGGATAATTATTTTTGTTGAAATTTTTTTGTAATTAAGATTCACAAAGTTTCCATGGGCATGAACAAAGTTCAAGGACGTGCCCCACTTTCACAATGCTCGTCTATATCACTTTCACTTTTCTTTTTGAGAAGTTTTAGGTTCCCCTCTTTATTTTATTTTTGTTTTTAAACTTTATAAAAGCACACAACAGAAATAAATGACTCTGTAAAACTTCCGAGTTGTCTCCCTGGCAGCGCTTTCTTTAAAGCCATTAAGCTAGGCATATAGTGCTCAAGTGATGGATCCACCCGGATCCCAAGGTATATCAAAGCCAATTTGAATTAACAATGAGTTGGAATTTAGTAGTGAGCACAAAGTGATATATATCATGCAACAACGAAGTCTAACTCTCTTCCTATGCATCGGCATGTCATAAAAGAACAATTCATGCACATCAAGTAAAGGCGAATGCATACTATAAGCAGTTTCTTGCAAATTTATCGTGTTGGAAACATAGAGAGGCGGAGATGTAGTTCCTTTCTCATAATAGTTGCAAGTAGGAGCAGCAAGCACATGCATATTATATTCATCAAAATCATCATGTGTTACGGAAAAAGGCAACCCATCAATATAATCTTTAATAAGTGCAAACTTCTCCAATATAGTGTAGTTTGGAGAATTCAAAAAGATAATAGGACTATCATGTGTGGGTGCAATAGCAACTATCTCATGTTTAACATAAGGAACTATAGCAAGTTCATCTTCATAAGCATAATTCATATTGGCATCTTGGCCACAAGCATAGCAAGCATCATCAAAAGGGGATATTTCAAAAGAATCAACAGGATCATAACAATCATCATAGCAATCATCCTTTGGTAAGCACGAAGGGAAATTAAACAATGTATGAGTTGAAGAGTTACTCTCATTAGAAGGTGGGCACGGGTAGCTAATCCGCTCTTCCTCCTTTTGTTCTTCGCTCTCCTCGTCATCTTTTTCATCCAATGAGCTCACAATGTCATTAATTTCTTCTTCCATGGACTCCTACAAAATATTAGTCTCTTCTTGGACAGTGGAGGAGTCCTCAATATATGGTTTAACATAGGCATTAGAAGCATAATTATCATAACAATATTTAAATATGGCAAAATTTTCAGATTTGTAAAGAGTAGCATCATACTTTTCAATCAAAGAAGCAATTTCATAAGCACCCTTAAAAGCAACAAATTCTTCAATTTGTTGAACATCATAGTAACTATAAACACCCTTAGCATATGAAGATACGATTCCATTATCACTAAACTCACATTGGTAGGGAAGGTGTTTCTTAGGGTCTTCAGAACAACAAGTAAAATCATAAATTTCACATAAATTCCAAGCATAGCATTGCAAACGATGAATTTGATCCAGTAAAAGTTTCCCTTTTTCAGATATGCGGTGTCGCACATAACAAGCATGCTCAGCTAAATATTTACCCTCAACTAAGCTAGTTGGGGTTTCAGCACGAGCACATAGGGATCGAAGATGATCCAAGTAAAAAGCTTTAGGAGTGTGATAGATTTTGAGTGGTTCTTCAACCATTGGTTCAGCAGGTACCAAAAGTGTTTTTGGTATTTTGCGTTTCCTACCCATAACTAAAGATAGAAAACAACTTAGAACAGCAAATAAAATCTACTTAGTGATAAAGCAAACAAGCACACACGAGAATATTCACCCCACTCTATTGCTCCCCGGCAACGGCGCCAGAAAAAGGTCTTGATAACCCATAAGTGTAGGGGATCAGTTGTAGCCTCTTTCGATAAGTAAGAGTGTCGAACCCAACGAGGAGCTAAAGGCAGAACAAATATTCCCTCATGTTCTATCGACCACCGATACAACTCTACGCACGCTTGACGTTTACTTTACCTAGAACAAGTATGAAACTAGAAGTACTTTGTAGTTTTTGTGGGATATGTTTGCCAGAATATAAAGAGCACGTAAATATAAACTAGGGGCTGTTAAGATAAAGACACAGCTAAAGTTAATATAGCGAGTGTGGAAAAGTGGTGGTAGGAGTTGCGAAATTGCCCCTAAGCAATTGACTACGTTACTAGAATGATAGCAAGTTTTATGTGGGAGAGGCCACTGCTAGCATGTCATCCCTTACTTGGAATTATATGCACTTATGATTGGAACTATTAGCAAGCATCCGTAACTACTAACGTTCATTGAGGTACAACCCAACCATAGCATTAAGATATATTGGTCCCCCTTCAATCCCGTATGCATCAATTTCTACGCTAGGTTGAAGTTTCTGTCACTCTTGCCCTCCAATACGTAGTCCTATCAACATACAACTAACCATATGGTGTGATCCACGCGCGCGCTCATATGATGGGCACCAAAGGAAAACAACATAACCACAAGCAATTTAAATCAATCATAGCAATTCACCAATCACCGATAGGACAACAATAATCTACTCAGACATAATAGGATGGCAACACATCATTGGATAATAATATGAAGCATAAAGTAACATGTTCAAGTAGAGGGTACATCGGGTTGCGGGAGAGTGGACCGCTGTAGATATATGGGGGGAGGTGATGGCGATGTTGGTGAAGATGACGAAGGTGTTGGTGTAGATCGCCGTCACACGATGATGGCCCCGGTGGCACTCCGTTGCCACCAAAAGCGAGGGGGAGAGAGCCCCACTCCTTCTTCTTCCTTGACCTTCTCCCTAGGTGGGAGAAGGGTTTCCCCTCTGGTCCATGGTCTCCGTGGCGTGGGAGGGGCGAGAGCCCCTCCGAGATTGGATCTGTCTCTCTCTGTTTCTGCGTTCCTAGATTCTGGCCCTTCACCGTTTCTTAAATTCCCGGAGATCCGTAACTTCGATTGGGCTCATCTTTTGATATGATTTTTATCCGGAAATTTGCTTTCTTACGGCGAAATAAGGGCATCAACTGCCTTACGGTGTGGCCACGAGGGCCCAGGGTGCGCCCCCTGCCTCGTGGCCCACTCGGGCATCGTATCGTGTTGGTTCCGCTTCCCAAAATTCACATATATTCCAAAAAAATCTCCGTACATTTTTATTCCATTTGGACTCCGTTTGATATGGATATTCTGTGGAACAAAAAACATGCAACAAACAGGAACTGGCACTGGGCACTGGATCAATATGTTAGTCCCAAAAATAGTATAAAAAGTTGCCAAAAGTATATGAAAGTTGTAGAATATCGGCATGGAACAATAAAAAATTATAGATACGACGGAGATGTATCAATAATCACTCAAGCGTTCAATCATATAAGCATTATGTTGCAATTGTCTACCAACGTAAGCATTGAAGTTTTCTTGTTTCACAATAAAATTGTCAAACTCATCTAAGCATTGGCTAGCAACTTATAATGAGGAATATCACCTTCATCAAACCTATAAAGAGAATTTACCTTTACTACCTGTGTCGGGTTATCAAGACCATGTATTTCTTCAATGGGTGGTAAATTGTTAACATCTTCGGCTTTAATACCTTTTTCTTTCATAAATTTCTTTACCTCTTGCATATCTTCAGGACTGAGAAATAGAACACCTATTTTCTTCGGAGTTGGCTTAGGGGCTGGTACAGGAAGTGTCCAATTATTTTCATTGGCCAGCATATTATTCAATAGTAATTCATCTTGATCAACTGTTCTTTCCCCGAAAACACAACCAGCACAACAATCCAGGTGGTCTCTAGAAGCATCGGTTAGTCCATTATAAAAGACATCAAGTATATCATTCCTCTCAAGAGGATGATCAGGCAAAGCATTAAGTAATTGGATAAGCCTCCCCCAAGCTTGTGGGAGACTCTCTTCTTCAATTTGCACAAAGTTATATATTTCCCGTAAGGCAGCTTGTTTCTTATGAGCGGGAAAATGTTTAGCAGAGAAGTAATACATCATATCCTAGGGACTACTCACACAACCGGGATCAAGAGAATTAAACCAAGTCTTAGCATCACCCTTTAACGAAAACGAAAACAACTTAAGAATATAGTAATAGCGAATCTTTTCATCATTGGTAAACAGGGTGGCTATATCATTCAACTTAGTAAGATGTGCCACAACAGTTTCAGACTCATAGTCATGGAAAGGATCAGATTCAACCAAAGTAACTAACTCATGATCAACAGAGAATTCATAATCCTTATCAGTAACACAGATAGGTGAAGTAGCGAAAGCAGGGTCATGCTTCATTTTAGCATTTAAGGACTTTTCTTTCAGCTTAGCTAATAATTTCTCAAGATCATATCTATCGTTGCAAGCAAGAAAGTCTCTAGCAGTTTCTTCATCCATAACATCACCCTCAGGAACAACAGACAATTCATATCTATTGGGAGAAGCTTCATCATCACTTTCATAAATATCATCAGTTTCAATATTTGCATTCTCCCTAACTCTAGCAATTTGTTCAACTAGAATTTCACATAGTGGCACAGTATTATCAGGCATAGAAGTAGTTTCATCATACATAGCAGAAGTGGCATCATCAAGAACATGACATATTAGATTCAATAGCAGGAGTAGGTGTCGCAAATTTACCCATAACAGAGGGTGAATCAAGTGCAGAGCTAGATGGCAGTTCCTTACCTCCCCTCGTAGTTGGGGTTAAGATCTTGGTTTTTGAGTCCTTCAAATTCTTCATAGTGATCAACAGATATAAATCCCAAGTGACTTAAAGAATAGAGCTATGCTCCCCGGCAACGCCGCCAGAAAATAGTCTTGATAACCCACAAGTGTAGGGGATCGCAACAGTTTTCGAGGGTAAAGTATTCAACCCAAATTTATTGATTCGACACAAGGGGAGCCAGAGAATACTCTTTAGTATTAGCAGCTAAGTTGTCAATTCAACCACACCTGGAATCTTAGTATCTGCAGCAAGATAGTTTAGTAGCAAAGTAATATGGAGATAGCAGCAACAGTAATAAAAGTAACGGTAGTGTTTTTTGTAGTTCTTGTAATAGTAGCAGCGGAAAAGTAAATAAGCAACAAGCAATATGTGAAAAGCTCATAGGCATTGGATCGGTGATGGGAAATTATGTCGGATGCAATTCATCATGTAGAAGTTATAACCTAGGGTGACACGAAACTAGCTCCGGTTCATCAATGCAATGTAGGCATGCATTCCGAATATAGTCATACATGCTTATGGAAAAGAACTTGCATGCCATCTTCTGTCCTACCCTCCCGTGGCAGCGGGGTCCTATTGGAAACTAAGGGATATTAAGGCCTCCTTTTAATAGAGTACCGGACCAAAGCATTAACATATAATGAATACATGAACTCCTCAAACTATGGTCATCACCGGGAGTGGTCCCGATTATTGTCACTTCGGGGTTGCCGGATCATAAATCATAGTAGGTGACTATAGACTTGCAAGATAGAATCAAGAACACACATATATTCATGAAAACATAATAGGTTCATATCTGAAATCATGGCACTCGGGCCCTAGTGATAAGCATTAAGCATAGCAAAGTCATAGCAACATCAATCTCAGAACATAGTGGATACTAGGGATCAAACCCTAACAAAACTTACTTGATTACATGATAGATCCCATCCAACCCATCACCGTCCAGCAAGCCTACGATGGAATTACTCACGCATGGCGGTGTTCATCGTGGAATTGGTGATGGAGGAAGGTTGATGATGACGATGGCGACAATCTCCACTCTCCGGAGCCCCGAACGGACTCCAGATCAGCCCTCCCAATAGAGATTACGGCTTGGCGGCGGCTCCGTATCGTAAAACATGATAATTCTTCCTCTCTGGTTTTTTTCTCCCCGAAAGTGAATATATAGGATCTGGGGATACACCGGTGGAGCACCAGGGGGCCACGGGGTAGGGGGCGCGCCCTAGGGGGGGGCGCGGCCCCCACCCTCGTGGACATGGTGTGGCCCCCCTGGTCTGGATCTTCTTGCATGTATTTTCTTTATTTTCCAAAATAATTCTCCATTTTATTTTAGGTCATTTCGAGAACTTTTTATTTCTACACAAAAACAACACCATGGTAATTCTGCTGAAAACAGCATCAGTCTGGGTTAGTTCCATTCGAATGATGCAAGTTTGAGTCCAAAACAAGGGAAAAAGGGTTTGGAAAAGTAGATACGTTGGAGACGTATCATTAGTCACAAGATGATGTATTATGGAACGAGTAAAGAGACTTGCCGCTAACGAGATTCAACTAGGTATTGAGATACCGACGATCGAATCTCGGACAAGTAACATAGCGATGACAAAGGGAACAACATATCTTGTTATGCGGTTTGACCGATAAAGACCTTCATAGAATATATCGGAGCCAATATGAGCATCCAGGTTCTGCTATTGGTTATTGACCAGATATGAGTCTTGGTCATGTCTACATAGTTCTCGAAACCATAGGGTCCGCACGCTTAACGTTCGATGACGATCAGTATTATGAGTTTATGAGTTTTGATATACGGAAGGTAGTTCGGAGTCCCGGATGACATCACGGACATGACGAGGAGTCTCGGAATGTCTGAGACGTAAAGATTTATATATTGGACGACTATATTCGGACACCAGAAGTGTTCCGAGTGTTATCGAGTAAAACCAGAGTGCCGGAGGGGGATACGGAACCCCCCGAGGGAGTATGGGCCATAGTGGGCCATTGAGGGAAAGAGAGGGGCAGCCCATAGGGCTGGCCGCACCCCCCTAGGGTTCCTAGTTGGACTAGGAAAAGGGGGGAGGCGCCCCCTCTCCTTTCCTTCTCCTCTCCTCTCCCCTTTCCTTTCCTACTCCTAGTAGGAATAGGAAAAGGGGGTTCCTATTCCTACTAGGAGTAGGAATCCTACTCCTGGCGCGCCATACTTGGCCATCCGCACCTCCCCCCTTGCTCCTTTATATACGGGGGCAGGGGGCACCCAAAGACACACAAGAAACATTGTTCGAGCCATGTGTGGTGCCCCCTCCACAGAAACACACCTCGGTCATACCGTTGAAGTGCTTAGGCGAAGCCCTGCACCGGTAGCTTCATCATCTCCGTCACCACACCGTCGTGCTGACGAAACTCCCCTGTGAAGCTCAACTGGATCAAGCGCTCGTGGGACGTCATCAAGCTGAACGTGTGCTGAATGTGGAGGTGCCATACGTTTGGTGCTTGATCGGTTGAATCGCGAAGACGTTCGACTACATCAACCGCGTCAGTAGACACTTCCGCTTTTGGTCTACGAAGGTACGTAGACACACTCTCCCTGTTGTTGCTATGCATCTAGTAGATAGATCTTGCGTGATCGTAGGAAATTTGTGAAATACTACGTTCCCCAACAGTGGCATCAGAGCCAGGTCTATGCGTAGATGATATGCACGAGTAGAACACAAGTGAGTTGTGGACGATACTAGTCATACTGCTTACCAGCATGTCATACTTTGATTCGGCGGTATTGTTGGATGAAGTGGCCTGGACCGACATTACCCGTACGCTTACGCGGGACTGGTTCTACCGACGTGCTTCGCACACAGGTGGCTGGCGGGTGTCAGTTTCTGCAACTTTAGTTGAATCGAGTGTGGCTACGCCAGGTCCTTGTGAAGGTTAAACCAGCAGATACTTGATGAAAAATCATTGTGGTTTTTATATGCGTAGGTAAGAACAGTTCTTGCTAAGCCCGTAGCAGCCACGTAAAACTTGCAACAACAAAGTAGAGGATGTCTAACTTGTTTTTGCAGGGAATGTTGTGATGTGATATGGTCAAGACATGATGAGTTATACGTTATTGTATGAGATGGTCATGTTTTGTAAAGTTATTGGCAACTGGCAGGAGCCATATGGTTGTCTCTTTATTGTATGAAATACAATCGCCATGTAATTGATTTACTTTATCACTAAGCGGTAGCGATAGTCGTGGAAGCAATAGTTGGCGAGACGACGACGATGCTACGATGGAGATCAAGGTGTTGCGCCGGTGACGATGGTGATCATGACGGTGCCTTGGAGATGGAGATCAAAAGCACAAGATGATGATGGCCATATCATGTCACATATTTTGATTGCATGTGATGTTTATCTTATTATGCTTCTGAAAGTGCAACTAATCCCCGGGTGGTTTTGGTAATTAATAACAACATATATATCATTGAACTAATATTATCTTGAGAATCATTTCAGAAAAGTTCGATGATGTGGGTATGGAAATGTCTGAAGAAGTGGACCCCTCAAAATGCTAAGACAAGCATTGGCAAAAGCTCAAGACTCCTTTTTGGTTTAGTGATCAAAGATCACATTGAGTCCATAGGAAAGCCAATACTATTAAAAGGGGATGAGGTTGTGTTAATGTTCTTGTTGCTCAAGTGCTTGGTGATCTAACTCCCTCAACTATCAGCACTATTCACTACTTAACACACACCCATAAGTAATCTCGGTCACACCGATTTCTCCAACTCAGTCCCACCGAGATGAACCACTTCAGTTGTTTCTCCAAACCCTAGCTTCTCGGTCAAACCGATTCTGAGTTTCGGTCTCACCGAAAAAGGGCTGCCAACCTTCTGTGATGAGTTGACATCAATTCGGAATATCCGAGTTTATATTTTCGGTCTCACCGAAATGGCAAACCCTAACCTTTGACTCACTTCGGTCTCACCGAGATGGTATTTTCGGTCCCACCAAAAATCCCAACGTTCACTATATTTGAACTTTCGGTCTGACCGAGTTTTAACTTCGGTCTCACCGAGATTGGTCAAATGTGTGTGTAACGGTTGGATTTTGTGTGGAGGCTATATATACCCCTCCACCCCCTCCTCATTCGTGAGGAGAGCCATCAGAAAGTACCACCACTTCTACCATACACTTTCTGAGAAGTGAACCACCTACCCTTGTGTTGAGATCAAGCCATTCCATTCCTACCATATGAAACTTGATCTCTAGCCTTCCCAAGTTGCTTTCCACTCAAATCTTTCTTCCACCACAGCCATATCAGTGAGGAGAGTTGAGTGTTGGGGAGTTTATCACTTGAAGCACAAGAGCAAGGAGTTCATCACCATCAACACCGTCTATTACCTTTTGGGGGGTGGTGCCTCCTAGATTGGTTAGGTGTCACTTGGGAGCCTCCGTCTTGATGATGTGGAGTTGAACCAAGAAGTTTGTAAGGGCAAGGAGATCGCCTACTTCGTGAAGATCTACCCCGAGTAAGGCTAGTCCTCCGTGGGCGTAGGCCGTGATGGAATAGACAAGGTTGCTTCTTCGTGGACCCTTCGTGGGTGGAGCCCTCCGTGGACTCGCGCAGCCGTTACCCTCCGTGGGTTGAAGTCTCCATCAACGTGGATGTACGATAGCACCACCTATCGGAACCACGACAAAAATCTCCGTGTCACCAAACTGCGTTTGATCTTCTCCACTTCTCCTTACTATATATGCAATTTACTTTCCGCTGCCCATACTCTAGAATTGCATGTGTAGTATGTTACTTGACTTGTGTGCTTTGCAAAAAACTGTCAAAATCTGTCCTTGATAGAAGACAGAAATTTTATCTTGTCGAGTAGTCTAATCACCCCCCCTCTAGACACTCTCACCTTCTTCGATCCTACAATTGGTATCAGAGCGTTGGTCTCCATTGCTTTGGTTTACACACCATTGGAGGAAGATGGACGTGTCTACGTTTGGGAGTGTTAGCCATAAAGTGCCTGTTCTTGATGGAAGGTTTTATAACTCTTGGAGGTCTGAAATGCTTAGTATCTTTAAAATGTACAATTTGTGCAAATATGTTGAGACCCCCTATGTGCCTCCATTTGATCCTTTGCACCCTACCATGGATGAAGAGCTTGATTTGCTTCGTAACCTTAGAACTGTGAATCTTATCATTAAAGGGTTACCTGATGACTTGCTTAATCTTGTTACAAACTTTGAGTGTGCTTATGCTATATGGAAGTTCTTGGAAGAACTTTATCCGGACTACTCTTTGAGGAGTCTTGATGAAATTCTACACAAGACTATTGAATTTGATAAGTTGCACCCCAATGATCCTAACTTTGATAAATGCTTCTTTGAGCTTCGTGATCTTATGAAAAAGAAGGGTGATCCAGGTCTTATCAATATTATCATTAGAAATGCTCTTGCATTGCATTCCGAAGATTATTATTCCATTGACCAAACTAATGCAAGTACTTATCAAATTGACCTAGGTGTTGATGATGAACAATCTATGGGTCAATATGATGATGAGCATGATGATGATTACTTCGATTCGGACACCGAGCTAGACAAGGTCATGAAGAGTCTCAATCTTATGGCAAATATGAGAGACTACATGTCCGGCGGAAAAGAGTGGATTCTTGATAGTGGATGCACCGATCACATGACCGGAGACAAAGACATGTTTCGAGAGCTTGCAAAAAACGATGGCCCACGCAAGTATGTGACTTTTGGAGACAACTCCAAGGGTAAGGTACTTGGCCTTGGTAAGGTGGCCATATCTCATGATAGCTCTATTCAAAATGTCATGCTTGTAGAATCTCTTGGATACAATTTACTTTCCGTGTCTAGATTAGCTGACTTTGGATTCAATGTGCTATTCACCAAAGTAGATTGCCAAGTCTTTCGTCGTGATAATCAAAACATGGCTTTTACTGGTATTCGTAGAGGTGATCTATATATTGTTGATTTCACTAAGAAAGCCCAACCTAGAGCTTGTTTCATTGCTAAATCCTCTAAAGGTTGGTTGTGGCATAGAAGGCTAGGACATGTTGGTATGCGTAATCTAGACAAGCTAATCAAAGGTGATCATATTCTTGGTGTTAAAGATGTTCTCTTTGACAAAGATAGACTTTGTAGTGCTTGTCAAGCAGGAAAACAAGTTGGTGGAAGTCATCCCGTGAAATACATCATGACCACAAGGAGACCGCTTGAGCTTCTTCATATGGATCTCTTCGGTCCCAATGCTTACAAAAGCCTTGGTGGTAACTCCTTTGGTCTAGTTATAGTTGATGATTATTCCAGATTTACGTGGGTATTTTTCCTTGATGATAAATCGCAGGTTCAGAAAATCTTCAAGACCTTTGCCAAAAAGGCCCAAAATCAATTTGAGGTGAAGATCAAGAAAGTTCGGAGTGACAATGGAACGGAGTTCAAGAACGCCAATGTAGACTCTTTTCTCGATGAGGAAGGAATTCTACATGAGTTCTCGGCTACGTATACTCCTCAACAAAATGGAGTTGTTGAGAGGAAGAACCGAACGCTCATAGAGATGGCAAGAACGATGCTTGATGAATACAAGACACCGAAGCACTTTTGGGGAGAAGCGGTCGAGACAGCTTGTCATGCTATCAACAGGCTTTATCTTCATAAGCTTCTCGGCAAGACATCATACGAGCTTCTCACCGGTAACAAACCCCAAGTGGGATACTTTCGTGTCTTTGGTTCAAAATGCTATATCCTTGATAAGCATCGTCGGTCTAAATTTGCTCCTAAATCTCATGAAGGCTTTCTTCTTGGTTATGGATCAAACTCCCACACCTACCGTGTCTACAACAATTTCACCCGAAAGGTTGAAGAGACGGTAGACGTGAAGTTTGATGAATCTAACGGCTCGCAAGTAGAGCAAATGCCTATTGATGTAGGAGACAAGGACCCATCAGAAGCTATCCAAGATTTATCTATTGGAAAGATCCGTCCCATGGAAGTGAAGGAGAGTACCTCATCTACATATGTGGAGCCACCTACCTCACGTCGAGATGAACCTCAAGGCAACATGGAGGCCTCCACAAGTGGAACTCACCAAGATGAGGAAATGCAACAAGAAGATCCACCACAACCTCCTTCTCCACCGCCTCAAGACAACACCAACAACAATGAAGAAGAAGAAGAGGAAGATGAATATGATGAGGAAGCTGAGCCACAACATCAACAAAAGCTATCCCGAGTTCGAGCAAGAGTCAAGAAGAATCATCCCGTGGAACAAATGATGAACGACATCAACTCCGGGAGAATTACTCGCTCTAAAACTCGCTTAGCTAACTTTTGTGAGCATTACTCATTTATCTCTAGTATTGAACCTATGAAGGTAGAAGAAGCACTTGAAGACCCGGATTGGGTGAACGCTATGCACGAAGAACTACACAACTTCGAGAGGAACAAGGTGTGGACTTTGGTAGAGAAGCCCAACGATGATCAAAACATCATTGGAACCAAATGGGTGTTTCGGAACAAGCAAGATGAAGATGGACAAGTCATCCGCAACAAGGCTCGTCTCGTAGCTCAAGGTTACACACAAGTCGAAGGTATGGACTATGGTGAGACCTATGCCCCCGTTGCTAGACTTGAGTCCATTCGCATTCTTCTTGCTTATGCCAATCACCATGATATTACTCTCTATCAAATGGACATCAAAAGTGCTTTTCTAAATGGTGAAATTGAGGAGGAAGTATTTGTGAAACAACCTCCCGGTTTTGTGAATCCCAAAAAGCCTAATCATGTTTACAAGTTGCATAAAGCTCTTTATGGTCTTAAACAAGCTCCTAGGGCTTGGTACAAATGCTTAACTAGCTTTCTTCTTGAAAAAGGCTTTGAGATTGGAAAGATAGACTCAACGCTGTTCACAAAAAGGGTTAATGGTGAACTATTTGTGTGCCAAATATATGTTGATGATATTATCTTTGGTTCAACTAACCCCCATTTTAGCAAGAAGTTTGGACAGCTCATGTCAGAGAAGTATGAGATGTCCATGATGTGTGAACTCAAATTCTTCCTTGGGTTGCAAATCAAGCAATCTAAGGAGGGTACCTTTGTCTCACAAACAAAGTACACCAAGGATCTCTTCAAGAAGTTCAACATGCAAGAAAGCAAAGGTATGAGTACCCCCATGCCTACTAGTGGACATAATGACCTGACAAAAGATGGAGAACCTGTAGATCAAAAGGTTTACCGTTCTATGATTGGTTCTCTATTATATCTTTGTGCTTCTCGTCCTGACATAATGTTGAGTGTATGCATGTGTGCGCGATATCAAGCAGCCCCTAAAGAATGTCATCTTAAAGCTGTTAAAAGGATAGTGAGATACTTGATACACACACCAAACTTTGGCATTTGGTATCCTAAGAGAGCTTCTTTCGATCTTGTTGGCTATTCCGACTCAGACTATGCCGGTGACAAGGTTGATAGAAAGTCAACTTCGGGTACATGTCAATTCCTTGGTCGATCCCTTGTATCTTGGTCCTCCAAGAAACAAAATTCGGTATCTTTATCTACTGCCGAAGCTGAATATATTGCTGCTGGTTCGTGCTGTGCTCAATTGCTATGGATGACACAAACGCTTAAAGATTATGGGATACATGTGAGACGTGTTCCCTTACTTTGTGACAATGAGAGTGCAATCAAGATTGGACACAATCCTGTGCAACACTCTCGAACAAAGCATATTGAAGTTCGTCACCATTTTATTCGTGATCATATTGCCAAGGGTGATATTAATCTTAAGCATGTTCGTACTGACAAACAACTTGCTGATATCTTTACAAAACCTCTTGATGAGAAAGTGTTTTGTCGCTTGAGGAGTGAGTTGAACATCATTGATGCTTCAAACTTGGAGTGATAACTCCATTGATGCATGCAAGGCATGAGCCTCTTGACTAATCCCTGATATTTCTCTTATGATGATGATCATATGTCTTGGACACATTTGCCTCCTTGCATTGCATCTAACTCCTTGCAGGTACTTGGATGATCTACATTCCACAAGATTACCACACACTCAAATCATGAGTAATCTTGTCATTGACCAAGTATCTAGTCCTTTGGGATGTTGAGTTCAAGGAACAAAATTCCACATATCCTTTTTGACACTTTATACATCTAGTATTTCACTCTTGTCATCTTGGATATCCTCGAGTATTTCCTTGCTTGCCTAACCCATGTAGGAAGATGAACTACACAAGTAGAAATGGCGCTCCAACTTCACATTCAATGAGCACCTACATCAAGCTTACCTACATGAGCAAAGCATCAACAAACCCAAGGTATGTTCTTCACATCTTTAAGAAGCTTTGCTCAAAGTCATGAGTACAAGCAGCTTCATAAGATGTGATCACATCAAATGCTTGATCGAAAAATGGCAACCCCATTTTGAGCTTAAATGATGAGTATGACCTATGATCAAATGTCTTCATTTGACTCCTAAGTCAATATACTCAGACATAGGTGACCTTCTCGCCGACCTTTTTTTATGAAGTACATATGCTTTTGGAGTTTTTCTGTTTTCGCTTATGTTCTCTCATTGAGTTTTCTTTAAACAAAAAAAAAACTTCATCTAGAAATCTTTTTATTTGTTTTCTTATGTTTCTTTGTGAATATCCTTCTGGAAATCTTTTTATGGCTCTGATCAATTCCCCGAAAATCTTTTACAAATTCATTGCAAATCTTTTGAAATTCTCCTTGCAAAGTGAGCTGAATTATTTCAATATTTTCTTGGAGCTAAACTCGGCGTCACCGATTTGAAATTTTCGGTTTAACCGAAAAGGATTCGGACCCACCGATTCATCTAATTCGGTGTCCCCGATTTATCTTCCAGGACATCTTCTTCTGCAGCTCCACTCAAATTTTTAAATTTTAAGGAGGAGAGGACTCAAATAAGTCCTGTTGTGATTCTTAAGGATCCCACTTCTTTCCTTCTTTCTTTCTTTCCATCTTTCCTGTCCTACCTAGTTTGCTGTCCTTTTCGGCACTTGATGTCAAAGGGGGAGAGAACTTAGGGGGAGTAAGGGGAGAAGAGACTTAGGGGGAGAAGAATAGAAATCTTATTTTAAGGGGGAGAGAATCACATCAAAGCTGTTTTACCTTGGACATTACAATTGGCATCATTCTTTTGATTTTGCTATTTCCATCAAAACTCCTCTTGATTTTACATTGCACTTGATGTCTTATAAAGGAGAGAAGACTTAGAGGAATCTTCACAAATGATATCCTATGAAAAGCAAAATCTCTCAGAGTTCATTGAAAATCTTTTAGCTTCGGAGACATGTTTGCTGTTTCAAGCTTGTGCTCAATATGAGACACTCTTTACACATGTTCTCCCTGGCTTGGTATTCTTGATGTTCTTGCAGTTGGTTGAAGGAATACTCTTGTGTTATCTAACCTTGTTTTCTCAAGTTTATCCCTTCAGGTACAATGCCAAGGAACCTCAAGGTAAGTATATGCATCTTGCAGAATGTGCATGATGGTGACTTGCTTGTAAATACTTGTTTGCAAGAAATCACCATGCACATATGCATTATCACTCAATTCCTTTTCTTCTGCTCTGATGCATATAGCCAAGCTGCATGTAGCACATCTTGCTTATCTCTCTTGTGTGCTTGTGGTAGTCCAAAACCATAATCTATGAAAATCTTGCACACCTGTAGGGGGAGCCTATGTACTACATGCTTGTCAAAGCTTTCATGATAATTCTGTCTTTCTTTCAAAAAGCTTTGATGTCTTGTTTAGTATAATTTTAGTGTGTTGCCATCAATTACCAAAAAGGGGGAGATTGAAAGCACATTTGCTCCCTGGGTGGTTTTGGTAATTAATGACAACATACTTTGTGGTTGGACTAATGCTTTTATCAAGTATGTTTCAGGAAACCCAATCACATTGGTATGGCAAGATGACTGAAGAAGTGGACCCCTCAAAATGCTAAGGCAAGCATTGGCAAAAGCTCAAGACTCTATTTCTGGTTTAGTGATCAAAGATCACATTGAGTCCATAGGAAAGCCAATACTATTAAAAGGGGATGAGGTTGTGTTGATGATCTGGTTGCTCAAGTGCTTGGTGATCTAACTCCCTCAACTATCAGCACTATTCACTACTTAACACACACCCATAAGTAATCTCGGACAAACCGATTTCTCCAACTCAGTCCCACCGAGATGAACCACTTCTGCCATATTCCAAACCCTAGAAAAATCGGTCTTACCGAGTTTGAGATCGGTCACACCGAAACTGAACTGCCAAGTTTCTGTAACCATTTCATATCTTTTCGGAATATCCGAGATTGCATTTTCGGTCTCACCGAAAATGACCAGCTCCTGTCTGGCTCATATCGGTCTCACCGAGATTGCAATATCGGTCTAACCGATTTTGGCATGTTCCTACTCTTTCTCAAATCGGTCTAACCGAGTTTTCTTTCTCGGTCCCACCGAAATCTCCAACGTTCATATCAGATACACTTTCGGTCTCACCGAGATGGTATTTTCGGTCCCACCGAAAATCCCAACGTTCACTATATTTGAACTTTCGGTCTGACCGAGTTTTCACTTCGGTCTGACCGAGATTGGTCAAATGTGTGTGTAACGGTTGGATTTTGTGTGGAGGCTATATATACCCCTCCACCCCCTTCTCATTCGTGAGGAGAGCCATCAGAAAGTCTACCACTCATATCATACACTTTCTGAGAAGTGAACCACCTACCCTTGTGTTGAGATCAAGCCATTCCATTCCTACCATATGAAACTTGATCTCTAGCTTTCCCAAGTTGCTTTCCACTCAAACCTTTCTTCCACCACAGCCATATCAGTGAGGAGAGTTGAGTGTTGGGGAGTTTATCATCTGAAGCACAAGAGCAAGGAGTTCATCACCATCAACACCGTCTATTACCTTTTGGGGGGTGGTGCCTCCTAGATTGGTTAGGTGTCGCTTGGGAGCCTCCGTCTTGATGATGTGGAGTTGAACCAAGAAGTTTGTAAGGGCAAGGAGATCGCCTACTTCGTGAAGATCTACCCCGAGTAAGGCTAGTCCTCCGTGGGCGTAGGCCGTGATGGAATAGACAAGGTTGCTTCTTCGTGGACCCTTCGTGGGTGGAGCCCTCCGTGGACTCGCGCAGCCGTTACCCTCCGTGGGTTGAAGTCTCCATCAACGTGGATGTACGATAGCACCACCTATCGGAACCACGACAAAAATCTCCGTGTCACCAAACTGCGTTTGATCTTCTCCACCTCTCTTTTACATGTGCAATTTACTTTCCGCTGCATAAACTCTAGAATTGCATGTGTAGGGTGTTACTTGAACTAATCTTGTTTGTGAAACTGCCAAAAACTTTGCATGATCTAAAGGCAGATTTTTTATATTGTCAAGTAGTCTAATCACCCCCCCTCTAGACCTACTTTCGATCCTACAGCTTCTTATTTTTCTTAGAATGGCGGTAGCATTATAAGATGATCTCTTACAAAATTTCAAGGTACAAGTGTTCTCCCTGAGTATGCACCGTTGTGAAAGTTCGTCGTGCCGAGACACCACGTGATGATCGGGTGTGATAAGCTCTACGTTCACATACAACGGGTGCAAGCCAGCTTTGCACATGCAGAATACTCGGGTTAAACTTGACGAGCCTAGCATGTACAGACATGGCCTCGCAACACTGGAGACCGAAAGGTCGAGCATGAATCATATAGTAGATATGATCAACATAAGATGTTCACCATTGAAAACTACTCCATCTCACGTGATGATCGGACATGGTTTACTTGATTTGGATCATGTGATCATTTAGATGACTAGAGCGATGTCTATCTAAGTGGGAGTTCTTTAGTAATATGATTAATTGAACTTTAATTTATCATGAACTTAGTCCTGGTAATATTAGCATATCTATGTTGTAGATCAATAGCTCGCGTTATAGCTCCCCTATATTTTTGATATGTTCCTAGAGAAAACTAAGTTGAAAGATGTTAGTAGCAATGATGCGGACTAGGTCCATGATCTGAGGATTATCCTCATTGCTGCACAAAAGTATCATGTCCTTGATGCACCGCTAGGTTACAAACCTATTGCAGGAGGAGATGCAGACGTTATGAACGTTTGACAAGCTCGGTATGATGACTACTTGATAGTTTAGTGCGCCATGCTTTACGGCTTATAACCGGGAAATCAAAAATGTTTTGAATGCCACAGAGCATATGAGATATTCCAAGAGTTGAAATTAGTATTTCATACTCATGCCCGTGTCGGGAGGTATTAGACCTCTGACAGTATTTTGCCTACAAGATGGAGGAGAATAGCTCAACTAGTGAGCATGTGCTCAGATTGTCTGGGTACTACAATTACTTGAATCAAGTGGGAGTTAATCTTCCAGATAAGATAGTAATTGACAAAGTTCTCTAGTCACTATCACCAAGTTAGTAGAACTTCGTGATGAACTATAATATGCAAAGGATGACGAAAGTAATTCCCGAGCTCTTCGCGATGCTGAAATCGATGAAGTTAGAAATCAAGAAAGAGCATAAAGTGTTGATGGTTAACAAGATCACTTGTTTCAAGTAAAGGGCAAAGGGATAGAAGGGGAACTTCAAGAAGAATGACAAGCAAGTTGACACTCCCGTGAAGAAACCCAAAGCTAAACTTAAGCCTGAAACTAAGTGCTTCTACTGCAAAGGAAATGATCACTGGAAGTGGAACTGCCCTAGATACTTGGCGGATAAGAAGGATGGCAAAGTGAACAAAGGTATATTTGGTATATAGATTATTGATGTATACTTTACTAGTGTTCATAGCAACCCCTGGAATTTGGTACCGGTTCAATTGCTAAAATTAGTAACTCGAAACGGGAGTTGCGGAATGAACAAAGACAAGTTAAAGGTGAAGTGACGATGTGTCTTGGAAGTGGTTCCAAGATTGATATGATCGTCATCGCACACTCCCTATACTTTCGGGATTAGTGTAGAACATAAATAAATGTTATTTGGCATTTGTGTTGAGCATGAATATGATTTGATCATGTTTGCTGCAATACAGTTGTTCATTTAAAGTCATAGAATAATTGTTATTATGTTTACATGAATAAAGCCTTCGATGGTCATACACCCAATGAAAATAGTTTGTTGGATCTCGATCGTAGTGATACACATATTCATACTATTGAAGCCAAAAGATGCAAGGTTAATAATGATAGTGCAACTTATTTGTGGCACTGCCGTTTAGGTCATATTGGTGTAAAGCGCATGAAGAAACTCCATAGTGATGGACTTTTGGAATCACTTGATTATGAATCACTTGGTGCTTGCGAACCATGCCTCATGGGCAAGATGACTAAAACTCAGTTCTCCAGAACAATGGAGCGAGCAACTGATTTAATGGAAATCATACATATTGATGTATGTGGACCGATGAGTGTTGAGGCTCGCGGCGAGTATCGTTATTTTTTTACCTTCACTGATGATTTGAGCAGATATGGTATATCTACTTGATGAAACACAAGTCTGAAACATTTGAAAAGTGCAAAGAACTTCAGAGTGAAGTAGAGAATCATCGTAATAAGAAAATAAAGTTTCTACGATCTGATCGTGGAGGTGAATATTTGAGTTACGAGTTTGGTCTTCATTTGAAACAATGTGGAATAGTTTCACAACTCACGCCACCCGGAACACCACAGCGTCATGGTGTTTCCGAACGTCATAACTGTACTTTATTAGATATGGTGCGATCTATGATGTTTCTTACCAATTTACCACTATCGTTTTGGGTTATGCATTAGAGACAGCTGCATTCACGTTAAATAAGGGCACCATCGAAATCCGTTGAGACGACGCCTTATGAACTGTGGTTTGGCAAGAAACCAAAGTTGTCGTTTCTTAAAGTTTGGGACCGTGATGCTTATGTGAAAAAGCTTCAACCTAATAAGCTTGAACCCAAGTCGGAGAAATGTGTCTTCATAGGATACCCAAAGGAGACTGCTGGGTACACCTTCTATCACAGATCCGACGGCAAGATATTCGTTGCTAAGAATGGATCCTTTCTAGAGAAGGAGTTTCTCTCGAAAGAAGTGAGTGGGAGGAAAGTGGAACTTGATGAGGTAATTGTAGCTTCTCCTGAATTGGAAAGTAGTACATCACAGAAACTAGTTCCAGTGATTCCTACACCAATTAGTGAGGAAGGTAATGATGATGATCATGAAACTTCGGATCAAGTTACTGCTGAACTTCGTAGATCAACCAGAGTACGTTCCGTGCCAGAGTGGTACGGCAACCCAGTTCTAGAAGTCATGTTACTAGACCATGATGAACCTACAAACTATGATGAAGCAATGATGAGCCCAGATTCCGCAAAATGGCTTGAGGCCATGAAATCTGAGATGGGATCCATGTATGAGAACAAAGTATGGACTTTGGTTGACTTGCCCGATGATTGGCAAGCCATTAAAAATAAATGGATCTTTAAGAGGAAGACTGACGTCGGTGGTAATGTTACTATCTACAAAGCTCGACTTGTTGCAAAAGGTTTTCGACAAGTTCAAGGTGTTGACTACGATGAGAGTTTCTCAATCGTAGCGATGCTTAAAGTATGTCCGAATCATGTTCGCAATTGCCGCATTTTATGAAATCTGGCAAATGGATAACAAAACTTCACTCTTTAATGGATTTATTAAAGAAGAGTTGTATATGATGCAACTAGAAATTTTTGTCAATCCTAAAGGTGCTAACAAAATGTGCAAGCTCCAGCAATCCATCTATGGACTGATGCAAACATCTCGGAGTTGGAATATACGCTTTGATAAGTTGATCTAATCATACAGTTTTATACAGACTTACGGTGAAGCCTGTATTTACAAGAAAGTGAGTGGGAGCACTACAGCCTTTCTAATAAGTACTCCCTCTGTAAACTAATGTAAGACCGTTTAGGTCACTATGTGAATGACATATTGTCGATCGGAAATTATGTAGAATTTTTGGGAAAGCATAAAGGAGTGTTTGAAAGGAGTTTTTCAAAGAAAGACCTTGGTGAAGCTGCTTACATATTGAGCATCAAGATCTATAGAGATAGATCAAGATGCTTGATAAGTTTTTTCTATGAGTACATACCTTGACAAGTTTTGAAGTAGTTCAAAATGGACCAGTCAGAGAAGGAGTTCTTGCCTAAGTTATAAGGTATGAAGTTGAGTAAGACTCAAAACCCGACCACGGCAGAAGATAGAATGAAAGTCAATCCCTATGCCTCAGCCATAGGTTATATAAAGTATGCCATGCTATCAAACATGTTGTGTACCTTGCCATGAGTTTGGCAAGGAGGTACAATAGTGATCCAGGGGTAGATCACCGGACAGCGGTCAAAATTATCCTTAGTTACTGGATAACTAAGGAAATGTTTCTCGATTATGGAGGTGATAAAGAGTTCGTAGTAAAAAGTTACGCTGATGCAAGCATTGACACTAATCTAGATGACTCTAAATATCAATCTAGATGCATATTGAAAGTGGGAGCAATTAGCTAGAGTAGCTCCACGCAGAGCATTGTAGACATAGAAATTTGCAAAATACATACAGATCTGAATGTGGAAGACCCATTGACTAAAGCTCTCTCACAAAGCAAAACATGATCATACCTTAGTACTCTTTCGGTGTTAATCACATGGTGATGTGAACTATATTATTGACTCTAGTAAACCCTTTGGGTGTTGGTCACATGGCGATGTGAACTATGGGTGTTATTCACATAATGATGTGAATTGTCGGTATTAAATCACATGGCGATGTGAACTAGATTATTGACTCTAGTGCAAGTGGGAGACTGAAGGAAATATGCCCTAGAGGCAATAATAAAGTTGTTATTTATATTTCCTTATATCATGATAAATGTTTATTATTCATGCTAGAATTGTATTAAACGGAAACTTAGTAAATGTGTGAATACATAAACAAAACAGAGTGTCCCTAGTATGCCTCTACTAGACTAGCTCATTGATCAAAGATGATTATGTTTCCTAGCCATAGACATGAGTTGTCATTTGATCAACGGGATCACATCATTAGGAGAATGATGTGATGGACAAGACCCATCCGTTAGCTTAGTACTATGATCGTTTAGTTTTACTACTATTGCTTTCTTCATGACTTATACATGTTCCTATGACTATGAGATTATGCAACTCCCGAATACCGGAGGAACACCTTGTGTGTCATAAAATGTCACAACATAACTGGGTGGTTATAAAGATGCTCTACAGGTGTCTCCGAAAGTGTTCGTGGTGTTGGCATAGATCAAGAATAGGATTTGTCACTCCGAGTGTCGGAGAGGTATCTCTGGGCCCTCTCGGTAATACACATCATAATAAGCCTTGCAAGCAAATAACTAATGAGTTAGTCACGAGATGATGTATTACGGAACGAGTAAAGAGACTTGCCACTGATGAGATTGAACTAGGTATTGAGATACCGACGATCGAATCTCGGACAAGTAACATACCGATGAGAAAGGGAACAACGAATGTTGTTATGCGGTTTGACCGATAAAGACCTTCGTAGAATATGTAGGAGACAATGTGAGCATCCAGGTTCTGCTATTGGTTATTGACCAGAGATGAGTCTCAGTCATGTCTACATAGTTCTCGAACCCATAGGGTCCGCACGCTTAACGTTCGATGACGATCGATATTATGAGTTTATGAGTTTTTATGTATCGAAGGTAGTTCGGAGTCCCGGATGAGATCACGGACATGACGAGGAGTCTCAGAATGTCCGAGACATAAAGATTCATATATTGGATGAGTATATATGGACACGGGAAGTGTTCCGGGTGTTATCGAGTAAAACTGGAGTGCCGGAGGGGGATACCGGAACCCCC
>LR738716.1:58289983-58300340 GCA_902687465.1 Secale cereale
GGCGACTTGCCGTATGCGGCAGGTTGCCCTGCGTTTACCCGTGAGCTGCGGCGCGTCCAGTGGCCCAGCATGAAGAACTTCAAGCCCGACGTACCGGAGAAGTACGACGGCAAGACGCACCCCTCGGAATTCCTCAGCATATACACCATCGCGGTGCAGGCTGCCGGGGGGCGCGACGAGAAGATATTGGCAAACTACTTCCCGCTGGTGCTTAAGCCGAACGTTCGTTCTTGGCTTATGCACTTGCCGGAAGGTTCCATTTCTTCTTGGGCAGATCTTTGCCATCAGTTTGTTGGCGCCTTCACGGGCGGCCACAAACCCCACGGCCAGGAGAGTGATCTCCACATCTTGGCCCAGAAGGAAGGAGAACCTCTGCGCAAGTACATCCAGCGCTTCAGCCGCGTGCAGCACAACATCCCCGACGTCCACCCTGCTGCGGTTATCAGTGCGTTTCACCAGAACGTACGTAACCGCCGCATGCGTGAGGAGATGGCCATGACCAAGATACGGGATGTCAGCGAGCTCTATGCTCTAGCTGATAAGTGCGCGCGCGCCGAAGAGGGGAGGAAACTCCCCGGAGAGGATGCTGGCGCAGGGGGAAGCAACAGCGAGGATGCCGCCCCGGCAAAGAAGAGCCGGCGGCGGAACAACAGAAGAAAGAACAAGAAGGAAGTGCTTGCCGTCGAGAAGTCCGGCAAGGAGGCTCCCGCCAAGCAGGCACAGGCTGGCGGCTCCGGCAAGGAGCCTGCCCCTGTAGCGGCAGCCGACAAGCAGGACGGCTCCGACAAGCAATACTGCAAGATCCACCGCACCAAGGGCCACGACCACTCCAACTACAAACGCGTCGAGTACCTCGTCGAGCAGCAGAAAGCTGAGTACGAGCGGCGCGACAAGGAGAAGGCCCAAGGTGGCGGAGGAGAACCAAGCAATAAGCGGCCATTCAATGGCCGGGGAGGACGCCGCGGCAAGGCCAAGCAGCGGCAAGGTGACCGACCTCCCCGGGGCCGCGACAAGGATGAAGAAGACGACGACGATGATATGGAGGATGAAGATAACAGCGAGCAGGAGTTCCAGAAGGCCACGGAAGTCCTGTGCGTCGACGGCGGCGCCTCTCTGCACACCTCCCACCGCCAACTCAAGCAGTGGGTGCGGGAGGTGAATGCGGCAGAGCCGCCCGTGGAGTCGCGCAGGCTCCTCAAATGGTCCAGCACGCCCATCATTTTTGATCTTGAGGATCACCCTGACCGCACCACTGCGGTCGGGTGCTTGCCGATGCTGGTCTCACCCACCATCCGCAACCTCAAGGTCACCAAAATGTTGGTTGACGGCGGGGCCGGGCTGAACTTGATCTCCTCAGCTGTGATCAAGAAACTCCAAATCCCAGATGGCGAGCTCGAAGAGATCGGTTCGTTCCAAGGAATAAACCCGGGGAGGAGCAAGCCCAAGGGGAAGATAACTCTGCCGGTGACCTTTGGCGGGGAGCTCAACTTCAGAACTGAGCGCATCACATTCGACGTCGCCGACATACCATTGCCATATAATGGAATACTCGGCCGTCCCGCCCTCGCCAAGTTCATGGCAGCTTCCCACTACGCCTACAATGTACTCAAGATGCCGGGGCCGATAAGCGTCATCTCTGTCCATGGCGACAAGAAGGACGCGCTTATCTGCGCCGACAAGATCTACCGGGATGCAGCAGCCGCGGCGGAGAGCAGTACACTTGCCGCTGAAGCTCCCGGGGGGAAGAAGACCAAGACCAAGTCCGGCAAGTGCTCTGGGGCCCACTCCGGCAACCGCACCTCTTCGGAGTGCTGCGCTGCCATCGAGGACGTTCCATCGAGCTCCACCGGCAAGTGCAAGAAAGGGATGGCCGCTCCTCCGGCAACCAAGAAGGTGTCCGCCAACGAGGACGGCACTGGTGGTACCTTCACCATCAGTGCCACGCTTGACAGCAAATAGGAAAGCGCGCTCGTTGCCTTCCTGTGGGCGAATGTCGATGTGTTTGCCTGGCAACCATCTGACATCCCCGGTGTTCCCAGGAAGGTAATTGAGCACAAGCTTGCTGTTTGTCCTCATGCGCGGCCCGTCAAGCAGAAGGTCAGGAAGCAAGCCGTGGAGCGCCAAGAATTCATTGCCGAAGAAATCAAGAAGCTAGAAGCAGCGGGCCTAGTTAGAGGCGTGATCCATCCAACGTGGTTGGCAAACCCAGTCGTAGTGCGTAAGGCCAACGGGAAGTGGAGACTGTGTATAGACTTCATCGATGTGAATAAAGCATGTCCCAAGGACCCATTTCCCTTGCCGCGCATTGACCAGATTGTTGACTCCACTTCCGGATGTGAGCTGCTCTCTTTCCTTGATGCATATTCAGGCTACCACCAGATTTTCATGGCCAAGGAAGATGAAGAGAAGACTGCATTTATTACTCCGTGTGGCACCTATTGCTTTATTCGCATGCCCTTCGGATTGAAGAATGCAGGCTCAACCTTTGCAAGGGTAGTATACACTGCTTTTGAGCCACAGATCCACAGGAATGTAGAGGCTTACATGGATGACATCGTGGTGAAGAGCAAGAGCAAGGATACACTGATCCAAGATTTGGAAGAGACATTTGAGAGCCTGCGAAAGATCCAGCTTAAGTTGAACCCCGAGAAGTGCGTCTTTGGAGTCCCCTCCGGCAAGCTTCTCGGGTTCTTTGTGTCACAGAGGGGGATTGAAGCCAACCCCGACAAGATTAAAGCCATCGAGCAGATCGAAGCCCCGAAGCGATTCAAGGATGTCAGGAGACTTGCAGGTTGTGTGGCTGCCCTCAGTAGGTTCATTTCAAAGTCTGCAGAGCGCGCCCTTCCTTTCTTCAAAATCTTGAAGAAGGCAGGTCCTATGCAATGGACTCCGGAAGCGGAGGCGGCGCTGCAAGACTTGAAACGGTACTTATCCTCCACTCCAATACTTGTCGCACCTAGGCCACAGGAGAAGTTGCTGCTGTACCTAGCGGCAACCAACCAGATGGTTAGTGCTGCGTTAGTAGCGGAGAGGGAGGCCGACGAGGAGTCTGCACCACCGGCAAGCGAATCCAGCGACAAGCAGGGAGCTGCTCCGACAAGCTCTGGCCCCGACAAGGACAACTCTGCGCAGGAGCAAGAAGAAGTGCGGAAGAAGATGGTGCAGCGCCCAGTGTATTTTGTAAGCTCTCTTTTGCAAGGGGCTAGATCAAGATACTCTGGGGTGCAGAAGTTGCTTTTCGGCCTCCTCATGGCCTCGAGAAAGCTGCGCCATTACTTCCAAGCACATGAGATAACAGTGGTCACTCGCTTTCCGCTGAAGAGGATATTGCACAATCCAGAAGCGACAGGCAGGATCGTTGAGTGGGCACTGGAGCTGTCGAGCTTTGGACTCAAGTTTGAAAGTACTTCAACCATACAGAGCCGAGCTTTGGCAGAATTCATAGCTGAATGGACCCCGACGCCCGATGAGGAAGTTCCAGAGACAAGCGTACCCGTACAAGAAGCGACAAGTGAATGGGTGATGTACTTTGATGGTGCCTTCTCGCTGCAAGGCGCCGGCGCCGGCGTGGTACTCATCGCGCCCACCGGAGAGCACCTCAAGTATGTTATCCAGATGCACTTTCCCAGGGAGCAAGCGACAAACAATACTGCTGAGTATGAAGGCTTGCTTGCCGGCGTCAGGATTGCGGCCGAACTTGGGATCAGGAAGCTAATTGTGCGGGGAGATTCTCAGTTGGTGGTCTGACAAGTCAACAAGAATTACCAGAGCCCTATGATGGAAGCTTATGTAGATGAAGTGAGGAAGCTTGAAGAACACTTTGAAGGTCTGCAAATGGAGCACGTTCCAAGAGCTCAGAATGACATTGCAGATGGCCTTTCAAAGTGTGCTGCAATGAAGTTACCTGTGGAACCAGGGACCTTCCTGCTCAAGCTGACTCAGCCATCCGTTACACCATCTATTGGGCAACCCAAGAAGAGAAAGTTGGTCTCCGGCAACTACTTGCCGGCGGATCTTCCTGAAACCGCCGCCAAGGTCCCCAAGATCAACGATCAGAACGCTGAGGAACAGTTTGCTCCTGCAGATCCTCGGATCTGTACAGTTGAAGCAAGCGTTCCCGACAAGCCTCGCCCCGGCGAGCTTGCCGGGGGACCATCCGCTCCGGCGGAACCAGAGGTTCTTGACGTAGAAGCTGAGGTTCCCGCAGCGGCCCTCATGCCTATAGTCCTTGCCGTGGAGCCTCGGGCTCCGGCATGGGCGCAGCAGATCGTCCGTTTTCTGCAAACTGGAGAACTTCCTGACGACCCAGAAGAGATAGAGAAGATAACCAGGCAGTCAAGTATGTACCAGTTCGTGGATAACGAGCTGTACAGAAGAAGACTCAATGGTGTCAGGTTGAAGTGCATCTCCAGGGAAGATGGACAGAAGCTGTTAGCAGAGATACACAGAGGCATATGCGGCCACCACATTGGCGCAAGGGCTCTTGCCGGGAAAGCTTTCCGGCAAGGGTTCTTCTGGCAAGAAGCCCTCCAAGATGCAACTGCACTAGTAACCAAGTGTGAAGTGTGCCAGTTCCATGGCAAGCAAATTCATCAGCCAGCTCAAGCTCTCCAGACAATCCCTTTGTCCTGGCCCTTCTCGGTCTGGGGGCTCGATATCCTCGGCCCTTTCCCTCGAGCTGTCGGGGGCTTTGAGTACTTGTACGTTGCAATGGACAAGTTCACAAAGTGGCCAGAAGTGGAACCAGTGAGAAAGGTGACAGCACAGTCAGCGGTCAGGTTCTTCAGGTCGATTGTTTGCCGTTTCGGAATCCCTAACAGGATCATCACCGACAACGGTACACAATTCACTAGTCGCACCTTCATGCAATACGTCCAAGACCTTGGCGCCAAGGTCTGTTTCGCTTCTGTTGCTCACCCGAGGAGCAATGGTCAAGCGGAGAGGGCCAATGCTGAAGTGCTGCGTGGACTCAAGACAAGGACCTTTGACAGGCTGCGCAAGTGTGGAAGAAACTGGATAGAGGAGCTACCGGCGGCTCTTTGGTCAATCAGAACGACACCAAGTCGAGCCACCGGACAGACACCCTTTGCTCTAGTCTATGGAGCAGAGCCAGTTCTCCCCACGGAACTCGTATACGGATCTCCTCGGGTGCTCGCTTATGACGAGCTCGAGCAAGAGCAACTGCGACAAGATGATGCATTGCTCCTCGAGGAGGAACGTCTCCAGGCTACTGTACGAGCTGCTCGATACCAGCAAGCCTTGCGTCGCTACCATAGCCGCAAGGTCAAGGCCAGGAGTCTCGAGGAAGGCGACCTTGTTCTTCGGCGTGTTCAGTCCACCAAGAATTCCAACAAGTTGACGCCGAAGTGGGAAGGCCCTTATCGGGTGAGACAAGTAACAAGGCCTGGCGCTGTCCGCCTTGAGACCGAAGAAGGCCTACCGGTGAGCAATTCCTGGAACATAGAGCATCTTCGCAAGTTTCACCCATAAGGCGCGGTTGCCGTGATCCGCTCTGGCAACCACCTTTTGTACAAGCTTTGCCGCTGTTTGCAAGTAACCATTTGTACAAAGCCGGGCGCAGACCCCGTGCATCAGTAAAGCTTTTGTGTTTTGCGCTATTTGCCTTTTCCATGCTTTTCTTCGCTATTTGCATGCGTTATTTGGCATCTTGTGCAACCCACGTATCCGGTAAGCATTAGCACGCCGAAAGGCCATATACTTGTTTCCCTCTTCCTTTTCTTTCCCTCTTAAGCAGAAGGAATGTTCCTCGCGCACAAGTTTGCCGGGGGGGAAGGAGATGGAAGGTGAACCAAGTGAAGATGAACCAAGTGCTGTTCAAGAAAGAGAAGCCTTGTCGGAGAAACAAGCAATATGTGAAAGCTAAGTTACCAGAATTTGAGCAGTTCAAATTTTTAAATTTTAGTTGTCTTCCTTGAACAACCACACTCTGTATGGAAAACCTGTGCGCGGAGGAACCTACCCGTGGCTAGCCGCACCCTTATCTTGTTTTCGAGTACGCTCAATGACTTAAGTGAGCTGCGACAAGTGTCGCGCCCTTGCTTCGTTTTCGAGTTCACTCAGCAAGCTAAGTGTGTTGCGACTAGTTGCGGCAAGGTTGCTTGCCGGTAAGACCTTGGCCAGCAGGCTGCTCGGAGTCCAGCACTCAGCGCTCGCGGCTAAGGGCCCTTGCTGGCAAGCTCCCTGGAAGCGTAGGGTGAAAAGCATACAAAGTAAAGGACCAAGACAAGGGAGATAACATTGCACTGATTGATCAAAATGAGATAAATATCTTACAAGGGATAACTTGTCGCAATGACTAATAAGTTCATGTTCGTGACAAACTATGCAGCAACAAAAGAGATAAAGAAAAGGAGGCCTAATCTACGCGGTCGCCCTCAATCCTAGAGATCTTGTTCACTTTGGCGATAATGTGGGCGACCTGCGCCTTCAGCGCCTCCATATCCGCGTCGGCCGGCAAGCTTCGGAGAACGTTGGCGAGGTTTATACCAGGATTGCGGTACACTATCTTCGTCAAGACGCGCTCCAGAGTTCCCGCGCAGAGCTGGCGTGACTCCTCGGCCAGTTGCGCGGGGAGCTTTTTCTGAAGATTGGCAAGTGCCGGCGCGATCCCTCTGAAGAAGAGACTGAGCTTGGCGCTGTGGGGGAGGTTTGGATCCGGAGAGTATATGAGATGCTCAACCCTCAGCGCCATCAGCTCCTTGTCGATGCTAGCTGCAGAGGCCACCAAGTCTTCGGTCCATACCTCGACGGTTTGGCGGAAGTTATTGGCCGCTGTGGTGGCTCTCTCCACCAAGCCTCGCTCCTTGCGGAGCTCGTCCTTCAGCTTGGTTTCGCGGTCCCGGACGGCGTCAAGAGAGTCCTTCAGCGTGGAAACCTTCAGCTCCAGATCTGCGATCGAGTCCTTGGCGGCCTTCAGCTCGTCGCCTTGCTTGGAAAGGCGCACCTGGAGTTCAGAGTTAGTATGGGCGTCCTTCTCGCGCTCTAAGTTCAGCGCGGTGACCCTCTCCGTGCTCGCCTTAAGGAACTCCTCCAGCTGCGCCACTTTAGCCTCAAGGTCTTTCTTGCCGGTCTCTGCTGTGGCGGCGGCGACCTTCGCCTCCTTCAGCTCTCCGCCAAGGGCCTGCTCCCGGGCGGTAAGGTCTTCCTCGTGAGCGTCGAGGTTGACCTTCCGTTGGGTGAGCTCTCCTTCTCGCCGGGACAGCTCTTCTCCGGCGAGTCGCTGCTGCTCCTCGGCCTCGGCTTTCTCCAAGAGCCACTCCTGGTACTCCCCGGCGAGCCTCTCGCGCTCCTCCGCCACGTCGCGGAGGGCAGCCTGGTTGGCGGCGCGGAGCTTCGCCGCGCGCTTCTCCATGTCAGCTGCGGCCTTGGCGGTGAGGGCCTCCCGAGATTCAAGTTTCGCCTGCCTGGCCCGGTAAAGGGCCAGGAGCCGATGAAGCAACTTCTCCTCCTCGGGCTCGTCGCTCCCGCCGGGCGCCTCGACGATCTTCAGCCCCGCGGAGGCGAGAACCTCCCCATCAAAGGCCTCTCCCTCCTCGGGGGCTCGCGACGAGGATCCCCACGGCACTTGGATGAAGACGCCGTTGGGAGCCTCAAGATAGTAGGCGGACTGCTCCTTCTCGGTGGAGGGGTCGGCGGCCGGCGCAGCGCTTGACGCTCCTGCCGCCTCCGGGCCGGCAGTATGGCCGCCGTCCCCCTCCCCGGCCGCTGCGTCTGCGGTCGGAGCAGTCTCCTCCGCAGCAGGCTCGGCGGCTCCCGCCGTGTCCTCAACGACAGGGGCGTTGCCGCCGTCGCCCTGCGCGCCCTCCTCCTCGACGACGGTCTCCGTCTCCATCTGCTCTGGGGGAGGAGGATCTAGAAGAAGAAGAAAAAGAAGAAGAAGTTCAAGCAAATATCCAAAATATACAAGTCCGAGAAGACGGAGTCACAAGACCTACCTTGGCGGACTTCGTCGACGGTAGGCTCCCTCGCCGGGGAGCTCTCCCTTGGCGGGGTGGCCACCCTCGCCGGGCTGCTCGCCCTTGGCGGGGTACTCGCCCTTGGCGGAGTATCCATCCTTGGCGGAGCGCTCTCCCTCGCTGGAGAGTTCGTCCTTGGCGGGGACGGCGGGGCCTGCGGCTCCTCGGGAGTGATCTCCGGGTGCTCCTGTGGTTGCGGCTCCACCTCTGCACAAGACAATCAAGACAAAACAGAACAATAAGATGCTAGTACAAGACAAAATCCTCAGGTGCGCCCGACAAGCGGAAAGTTCAAACCAGACTTACGCTGGGGGCTGCTCCTCGGAGCAGCGCTCGGGTCCGGCAAGCTCGTCGCTGGCGGGTCCCCTGTCGCCGCGACGGGCGAGTCGTCCTCGACCTCGACGACGGGAACCTTGGCCTTCTTCGCCACTCGCTGGGCCAGGGTCCTGAAATCAAAACAAGAAGCAAGATCAGAATCATCGAAGGAAGAATCAAGATAAAGTTAAAGAAGATACAAAACTTCAAGTCCTTACTCATGTTCCTCGTCGTCGTCGTCGCTCAGGGCGGAGAAGTCAAACGCCACCTGAGGCGCGTCCGCGCGAGGAGCGGGAGGAGAAGGCTCCCTCGGGCGCTTGGCGGTCCCCGGGGCTGGGGGCTGCGAAGACCCGGCCCCTGTGGACGCCGAGGCCCGGGGAGCAGGCGGAGCAGCTGCTCCGCTCTGTGAAGACCCTCCTCCACTTGGCGCTGATGTACGGGGCGCCTCCGCCGTAGCCTGTGTGCGGGGCGCCTCCGCCACGGTTGGTGCGCCGGGCGCTCCCGTCGCGGCTTGGCTCCCCCGGGTAGCTCGCGCCGCCCGGCGAGCTGGTTGTTGTCGAGGCGCCTGCGCCCTCGTCCCCGTCGTCGCCTTGCGGAGGCGCTTCAGCGGAGATCGCCTGGGACTTGCCCGAGGCGGGGAGGTCTCCGATGACGAAGAGACGTCGTCGTTGTAGAGGCCCAGAGATCCACCGGAGTCCTCACCGGCCCCGGCGTCCTCCTCCTCCTCCTCCTCGGCCGGCTTGCTGGACCCAGCGCCCTGCCCTGCGGCCGTGCTCCCTCCGGCGCCTCCGCTCCCTCCGGCACCTCTGTTTCCTCCGGCAACGTCGCCCCTCGCGGCGGCCTCGGTCACGATCCCGGGGATCCCGGCATACCTCAGAGAAGGGACCCCGGCGAGCTCGTCGGGCGGAAGCTTCAGCAGCCTGCGGATCTCCGCCTCCTCTGCTTGGCAGGATGCTTCCGCAGCCTCTGCCTCTTCAACTGTGAAGCCAAACTCGCCTGCTGCTACGGCTGCGGCGGCCTCTTCTACCCGAGAAGCGATATAGGCAATTTCCCGATCGGTGGTGTCCCGGGTGAGCCCCTTGATCTCATCCTTGTTCTTCGGCACCTCCACCAGGTTGTCGAAGAAGCTCATGATGGCATCTGGCTTGGGCGGTATCCATGTGCAGTCGACACCATGCGAGTCACATGCGGGCATCATGGCGCGAAGGGGATCCCGGGCCGTGCTGTTGCAGAGGGGCACCACTCCCCGGGGAGCTCTGAACCACTCTGGGTGGGCCGGGTCGTGCTTAAAAAGTTCCCGGACCATCCCCTTCAGCTGCAGCGATGTGAAGTTGAAGTTTAGCCCTGGGCGCAGTCTCATTACGTCCGTCGCGTTGCCGTACTCCCACGCTGGCCTCTTCCTATCCTGTAGAGGGGCGATGCGGCGGCGGAGGAAGTCTGCTCCTACCTCTCCGACGGACAACTTAGCTACCCGGAGACGAAGAATCCTGACAAGGGCGACGTTGAGCTTGATGTCGTCCGAGTCCAGCTCACTCCAGTCCCTGCCGCGCACGATGGCTGTTGTGCGCGGCGCAGTGAAAGGTTGCGGCTCGTCCTCAACTACCCAGCACCAGTCCGCGCGCCACTCCTCCCACTTGCCGCGGAGTTCCCCTGGCAGGTAGTACTCTTTCTTGTTCAAGCGGAAGACCCAAGAGATTCCTCCGGAGAGGGGAGCGCCGGCCTCTACTCTAGGCGTAAAGAAATGCCTAAACAGCGCTACATTTGGATAGATCCCAATATAGTTTTTGCACAGATGTGCGAAAACCGCCATCGTGAGGATGGCGTTGGGGGTGAAGTCTAGAAGGTGGAGGTTGTAGGTGTTCATGATGTCGCAGAAAAATTCAGAAAAGGGAGGACAAAGGCCGCAGTGGAAGAAAGCAGCGAAGAAGAAATACCCGCCGGGGTACATGTCCTTGGCGGCGGCGGGATAGACTCTGGTCCGAGGATGCGCCTTGGTCTTCTTGGCCCAGAACAAGTAGTATTTGTTCCAGAGCTCCCGCGCGCTGAGCCTTGGCGCGAAGACGACA
>LR738716.1:58308795-58320817 GCA_902687465.1 Secale cereale
CTTGACAGCTGAAGAATTTGCGAACGCAACGTTAAAACTTATCTTATCCAAATTTTCGATTTTGCCACTCAAATCGCTTCGCATCCCACGACAATACTTATCTACTCACCCACGATCTCACATGATCTCCACTTCTCAGTACGTGGGTGACACATGTCAAGCGAATGAGAAGGGTCAGGGGCACGTTCGTCCAAATTCTTCGGGCGAACGGTTATTCATCTCCGCTATAAATACCCCCTCACCTTCCTCGTTTCAGATTTACTCCGCTCGTTCTCTCTCCCTCTCGAGCTTCTCCAACCCTAGCGCCTGCGCTACTTCATCGTCACCGGTGAGGAAGAGCTTCACTGCCTCGACCTCGTCGCCGTCGTACTCGCGCCGGCCGTGGATTTCTTCACTCCGCCGCCGCCATAGCTGTCTTCCTCAGCCAAGTTAGGGCATGGAAGATCTGCACTGACGAACTTCACTTCCACACCTCACAGTTCATCGTGTTCCTCGTCCAGGGTAATTAAAAGTTACTTTTACTGCCCTCTTTGATTCGAATGTTTTCTTCAAAATACTCAAAGGTGTTTTTTTAATCTTCACACACGAAACACCTCACATGTCATCTGTTCTAGTTTCATTTCTCTAAGCTATGTTTTTCTTCAAGATTCCCCAGTTGTGTGGATTTTCAATCTATACAACTCCGGAACCTAAGACAAAGAAGGCTTAGTGAAATTCTTCAAGAGTCATCTGGTCAAATTCCTCAAACTTGTTCTTTTTAGAAAACCTTCTGAGAACGCATATGACCTCTCCAAATTCCTCGCAACTATACTCTGTTCACAGGTACTCATGTCCGCTGCTGAATCTCTAGGTTCTCATCAACTTAACTCATTTGCAGCGTTCCTCGAAGAAAAGTTGCATACTTCTTCAGAGAGTTCAATTGTTCAAATTCCTCGTCTGAAGATAATGGCTGATGGAAGGAAGCCACAAAAGGGAGGAAAGAGGCCTGAGGTCAACACTGCTTTCGAAATCCCTGAAGACATTTATGCTGACTACTGCACTCCTGATGAGGCAAAGTATGGAAAAGAGGACAAGAATCAGCGCAAGGTGGTGCGCATACAAAGAATAGAGAGGAGATGGGCAAGAGAGTGGAGGGAGTACATGTATGTAACTCCCAAGTACATGAAGAAATTTGCACTCAATCCTCCATGCCCAAGACCTCCATTGGCACATGGCCAAGTTGCTGATCCCACTAGCCTCAAGCACGGTGAGGATTATCCTGATGAATGGGCTAAGCGCCAGGCCAAGTTGGCCAAACAAGCAAAAGAAGCGGTGAGGAAGTTCAGTGAAGACTCTGTTGCTACTGCTGCCACTGCTGAGGCCTCTGCTAGCAAGCCGAAGAAGGCCATGGCAAAGAAGCCTGCTCATAAGCCAAGTGCTTCATCTTCAATGCCCTCACGGCCAAGTTCCTCAACAATGCCGTCACAGCCAGATTCTTCAAAGCCCTCACGGCCAACTCCTCAGACTGCTCCTGCTCCTCTAAAGTCCTCAGCTCCTCCATCAAAGTCTTCATATGCTCCGACAAAATCCTCTGCACTAGTGCATCTCGCCACATGTCAAAGGACATCAGGCATATCTATTGCCTCAGGAGCCTCTGCAAGTTCCTCAGCTGCTCCAAGCTCCTCAGTTGGCCCCTCTGTGCTGAAGAAAAAGACCACTCTTGGACGAGGCTCTCGCCCAAGTCCTCACAAGAAGCAAGTCGCTTTCCAAGTGCCGTCTGATGATGACGAAGCTGATGATGAAGAACTAGTTGAAATCATCAGAGACAGGCAACAAAGAGCCGCTAGAGCCAAAGGAGGCACTGTGCCACTGCTTTTTGATCCAAAAGTGATCCTCGACTTCATTGATCTCTGGCATCAGGATCCCAACACTCCTATGCGTGACTTCAATTTGACTCCTGGCCAAAGTCACATGCTGACCGCCTTCATAGGCGAAGAAAAATGGAAATTTGAAAAGGCCAGGCAGACGAAGAAAGCGCAGTACAAGAAGGAGCGCTACCTGAATAAAAATGTTGTCAACATGACAACTGATGAACTTGTGAAGCTTCAGGGTGAAATCAAAACCCTCAGTGATGAATTTGATGCATACCGTCCAGACTGGATGGGCGCCAAAGTAAGATTTGTGAATCAGACAAAAGGATTTTTTTTTCAAATGTTGCACATCCAACGCACATTGAAATTCCTCAGGCTGAAGCATATGTTCAGTCTACTGAAGAACATGCCAGCACCGCTGAAGAACATCAGGCTGCTGAAGAAAATGAGAATACCAGGGCTGATGACTGCATTCCAGCCGCTGAAGAAATTGTCAGGGCAACCTCTAGTGTTGCGCCTGAAGAAAATGTCAGGACAGCTGAAGCTTCAAAGGTTGTCCCTAAAGAACATGAAGAAGTCAGGGCAACTGCAACAGTTGTGCCTGAAGAAATACATCCAAATTCCTCTGCTCCTTCTGCGCCTACTCCAACTCCAATCCTTCCATCTGCATCAGATGTGAAGAAGTCCAAGGCTGCAGAGCGTGCAACTGTGAAGAAAAGGAAGGCATTAACTTCATCAGATTCTTCAGCTCTAAAGAAGATGAAGCCTTTGACAAGCTCAGTTCACAACCCAATTGATGCCATTCCTATCCCAACCATGCCATCAAAGGAACTTGTTCCATTTGATGAAGAATATGTGATTCCAAGTGAATCAGGAGAAGTCATTCCCTCTGCTGCTTCCTCAGAGCAGACGGATGAAGAAATTGAAGTGGATGCAATCCCTTCAACCCCAATTATCTCCTCGCCTATGCCTCAGTTCACTGCTGAAGAGGCCGGCGTTGAGAAATTGGATGAACAAGAATCTGACGTGGACATTGGGAGTGCTACTCCTTTGATGAATGATGATTTTTGGGATAGTCAACATCCCAACTCCCCTCTGTTCACGCCACTGCAACAAATTCCTCACTCCTCAGCACATACTGTTCCTTTGGGCTCTGAAGAAACTCATCCCACTCCATCTGTTCATGAAAACATTCCAGTCCCTAGTGCTGAAGAAACTGCTGCTGCAGAATCCATGAAGACACAGACTACCACTGAATAGGAACCAGAAATTCCTCAGCCTCAAGAACCTGAGATTGCGAATCCTGAGGTTGTGATGCAACTGACTAACACTCCTCAACCCAAGCCAAAGGAGCCTTTCTCACGAAAGCAAACTTTCAAGAAGGCTGATTTCTTCAACGAGCACGTATTCTTCACTGGTTACAACCCCTATGACTCTGCTCGCATTAGGAAAAGGCGTTTCTGGACTGCCAGCCAGGCAAATTTCTATTCCTCAGTGTTGTTCAACAAATAAAAAGTCTTCGATCATGCGCACATTCCTCACATGGACATGGAATCTCTGCCGTGCTTCGTGCCAGTCCTCTGTGTTCTTCATGACGCTGGACTGTTAGGTTTCTGCACTAACATATGTGATTGGAATGAAGAACTCATTCTTCAATTCTATGCAACGCTGCACATCACCGGAAACTCTAAAGATGTGAATTCATGGGTGCTAGACTGGATGACCGAAAATACTCACTACAAGGCACCAGCTACTGAATTACTTCAAGCTTTGCCTCTCAGTCCTCCCACTGAAGCTGCCCGTTGCATGTACGAAGAAACTGAACTTACAGATCACTATATGCAAGTGCTGATGAAGCCATTGAAGCCAGGTCAAGCCCCAAGGACCAAATTCCTCGTGAAGGAATTTCTATTTCTGCCTCAGACTGTCTATCGCATTCTGACGAAGACATTGAGTCCTATCAAGGGCCACGACTCAAATGATGAAGAAGTCGTTGGCATCATGAAGAATTTGCTGTTCAACATCATCCATGGCGTCCCCGTCAACTTCCATGATTTCTTCATGAGGACTATGGCAAATGGTGCACTGTCCCCTTTCAATCTGAAGCCTTACGCTCCTTGGATTATGAGATTCATCAGGACAAGGTCTTCAGTAAAGTACAAAGCTGATACACTGAATCATTGCAGCTACTTGCCCCTGATTGAAGTCCTCAAACAGACATATTCCTCAGCTGATGACAAGGGCAAGGCTTCTGCTGTTATTGATGAAGGCATTCGTCCATTGGATGGTCAATTTCGCAAAGCTGCATCCTACTCCACCAATGATGACTCTGCCACCCATGACTCTGCCGCCAACGCTCCCAAGCAAAATCCTCAAGGCACAGCTCCCAGGGTGATGACTGATCGTGAGCTTCTCCTCAGTCTTCACCAGAAGGTTGATCGCAATCACAAATGGGTCAAGCGTCAGTTTGGTTCAATTCTTCACAACATGACTTCTACCCACAATGCAGTGAAGAAAAACCATTACTGCCTCCATGAAACCCTCAACCGTACTTGAGCTGTTCTGTCTCACCTATATGGCGAAGAAGATCTGAAGAAAATGGGTCTCAAGGATGACTTTGACTGGTCTGCTCCTCCACCGAAGAAATACAAGAAGGTCAAGGTTCCTCCCTTGGTGGCTAGCTCCTATTCTTCATTGCACGAAATCGACGAGTATGAAGACTTGGACGACACTGCGGCAGGCCCTAGATCAACCATCGACCCCAACAACGCTGGCGCTCCTTCATCATCTTGAGATTCTTCAAGGGCGTTAGTCAAGCGGGTCTACTTATATGGGCGTTTTTTTCTAAGTTACAACTCTCGTTCTTCTGATGACTTTGCTGGATCGAGTTGTAAACTTAAACTCTATGGTGACCTGATACTTTTGATGTGGTGTTTCTGCATGCTTATTCCTCATTAATGTTTATGCACGCATGCTGAATTACATCAGTCACCATATTTCATCATGCATTTCAAATTCTTCATATTATATGTCAAATGCGTGTATGAATTACAAGATATAGGGGGGGATCTCCATGATTCTACTCTTCAAGTGTGCATTGCTTCAAAAGAAAATTCCTCACTATGCACATCTTTAGGGGGAGTTCTTCTATATCTTGCAATCAAATTCCTCAATATCAATATTTACACTACATATGTTTATCCCCGTTGAAAACTTAACCTATATTGTCATCAATCACCAAAAAGGGGGAGATTGTAAGTGCATCTAGTGCCCCTTAGTGATTTTGGTGTATTGAAGACTTATAGGTTAAGGGACTAATGTGTTTATGAGTGTGCACAGGTGATACGTCCAAAACGTATCTATAATTTCTGCTTGCTCCATGCCACTTTTGGGTGATATTGCTATGATATTCATACACTTCCATACACTTTTGATCATATTTGGACTAACTTACTAATCCAGTGCACCCCAGTGCCAGTTTCTGTTTTCGGTTGTTTTTGTATTTCAGGTTTTCACGTTACGAGAACTGCCAGGAAAAATCCAGAAAAATTATATAAAAAATCAGCGTTCCGGAAACTTCCGTGCGTCTGAAGGGCAGCCTGGGGGGGCCACCAGGGCTCCAGGCGCCCTGGCGGCGCCCCCCCCCCCTGGGCCGCGCCGGGGGGGGCGCCTGGGCCCCCCGAAGCTCCCCCGATGCTCCCCTTTGGCATATGTTTAAAGCGTCCTCCGAAACCCTCAGAACAGGAACCCTTTTCGCGATCCCATCTCTGTTCCGCCACCGCCGCCGCTTCCAAGATCGGGAGCACCAGGAGAACTCTTCCCGGCACCCTGCCGGAGGGGAGGATCACCACCGGGAGCTTCTCCACCACCATGGACGCCTCCCGGATGACTCGTGAGTAGTCTCCCTTGGACCCTGGGTCCATGACCAGTAGCTATGTGATGTTCTCCTCCCGTTCTTGTGCTTCACTAATTAGTCCTCGTGAGCTGCCCTACATGATCGAGGCACATATGTAATCCTTATGCTGTTGCTATGTTGAGTTTGCTGGGATCCGATGGATTATGAGATTATGTTCAGATTGATCTTGAGTAATATATTTGATCTACCTCTTTTATATTTATGTTCATAAGTAATTCTTGCATGTTCTCCATTGTTATTTATTGCTTTGGCCGAGTAGTAGGTAGTGACTCCAAGAGGGAACGTTATGCTTGATTGTGGGTTCATGCCCCTCGATGACTAGCTTGAGTGACAGAAACATGAGTCTAGGAGATGTGTTGTTGCCACAAGGGGGAAAACAACGGTGCTTGTGCCCGCGGGTGCAAGGATTGTTTACTTTACGCAAAGTTCTTTTAATGCAGTTGTCTGTTGCTTTGAGTTTACACTATGGGTGGGGCTCGCAACTTAATACCAGCGAGATGTTCTGGATAGATATCTCAAGGTGGATGATTAGTAGTAGATATTGATGGATTTCGGTCTACTTATTTTGGCGTACCGCCCATGCTTTGAACCTCAACCTTTCTTGCAATGTAGTCAGCATTGGTTTGCGTTCGTGGTCCTGTCAATTGCCCAGCTATAATTCGTTTACCTCACATAGCTGTTTTATCATCTTTTGGGAGAGAGACATCACTAGTGAACATCATGTGACTCTGGTCCATATTATCATCATTGTTCACACCCGCTATTTACTTTTCGCTATTTACTTACTATTGCAAAACACTATCTATCACTACTATCATTTGCTTTTAACCCTTTGTGAACTACAAGGCCGGAGGGATTGACAACCTCTCTGTACTCGTTGGGAGCAAAGTTATTTGTATCTGTGTGCAGGTCCACGTTGATTGCTAATTGCGCCGTTAGCAGCTGACACCTACCTGTTGAACCTAGGAGTCTCTGGGGATTCGATCCTTGGCATTTGCTAAGGGAAAACACTTCCACAACACTGCATCTTACACCTTCCACTTGGGGTAACCAACGAGGGGTTCGAGGCCCATCAAGGAGTATTTTCTGGCGCCGTTGTCGGGGACTCCACTCTTCAGGATAGGGGAGTTGCATGCTATCTTTTACCTTTGCTTTTTAGTCTTGTTAGTTTATCTTTCAAATTTTGCTTTAGTACCTTTTTATCGAAAATCACAAAAATAGTTATCTTGCTTGCTTGCTACTATGGGTTCCACCGAGAACACCAAGTTGTGTGACTTCACTAGTCACAACAACGATGACTTTATCAGCACACCTATCACTACACCTGCCACTTCAGCACCTTCATATGAAATTAAACCTGCTTTACTGAACTTAGTCATGAAAGATCAATTCTCCGGTGCTGGAGATGATGCTGCTTTACACTTAAACAACTTTGTTGAACTTTGTGATATGCAAAAGTACCAAGAAATAGATGGTAATATTGTTAAGCTTAAGCTTTTTCCTTTCTCTTTGAGAGGAGAAGCTAAAATTTGGTTTCAGTCTTTGCCTAGAAATAGCATAGATTCATGGGACAAGTGCAAAGATGCTTTTATTGGAAAATACTATCCACCTGCTAAAATTATCCAACTTAGAAGTAACATAATGAATTTTAAACAATTGGATAATGAACATGTTGCCCAAGCTTGGGAACGTATGAAATCTCTTATCAAGAACTGCCCTACTCATGGTTTGACTACTTGGATGGTTATCCAAACTTTTTATGCAGGCTTGAACTTTACCTCGCGGAACTTGTTAGATTCGGCCGCGGGAGGAACTTTTATGTCAACTACACTTGGTGCTGCCACGAAGCTTCTCGATGAGATGATGACCAACTATTCCCAATGGCACACCGAACGCGCTCCAACGGGTAGGAAGGTAAACTCAGTCGAGGAGATTTCCTCCCTTAATGAAAAAGTTGACTTGATTATGTCTCTACTTTCTAAGCAATCTACTGTTGATCCTCGTGATGTTCCTTTAAATTCTTTGATTGCTCAAGAACAAGTAGATGTGAATTTTATCTCTAGAAACAATTTTAACAACAATGCTTATAGGAGTAACTTTGGTAACAATCCTAGACCGTTCCCCTCTAATTCTTATGGGAACAACAATGCTTATCCTATCACCAAGAACTCCACTACTGAACTAGAGATTATGCTTAAAGATTTCATCACTACCCAAAAAACCTTTAATAAGAGTGTAGAAGAAAAACTACATAAACTAGATGGTCTTTCTTTTAAGGTAGACCATTTAGCCAATGAGGTAAAATTGCTAAAAATTGAAACTTCTCTTCTTAAGGAGAGGGAAGTCATTCCTATAAATGCTACTCAAGTGCAAATTAATGAAAACATTAGGATGATGGCTAAACTTAAAGAGAGATGGGCTAGAGAAAGGGAGGAAGAGGATAGAATTAAGAGCCTTCCTACCCACCACACTGTTGCTACTATCCAAGTTATTGAGGATGCTCAAACTCTTAGCACCCAATGTACTCCTGGTCCCAATGGACCTATTAATGGTGATGCTATGACTATAGAAACTACCAAACATGTGAACCTAAAAGATACTACTACCACTTTACTTGATGCTCGTGACCTTGATTTTGATAATTGCACTCTTACCGAAGTTATTGATTTCCTTCACAAAATGTCTAGAGACCCCCGCACTAGCACGCTTAACCTTGCCTTCACAGAGCATATCACTAATGCTCTCATCAAAGATAGGGAGGAGAAACTTAGAGTAGAAGCCTCCATACCTAGAAAGCTAGAAGATGGTTGGGATCCTATGATAAAAATTAATTTGAATGACTTCTCTTGCTATGCATTATGTGATGTTGGAGCTAGTACCTCTGTTATGCCCAAAAGGATATATGATATGCTTAAATTGAAACCTTATGATTCTTGTTATTTTGGTGTTCGTCTCGTTGATTCTTCCATAAAGAAACCTTTGGGGAGGATCGACGATGTTCTTATTGTTGTTAATGATAATTATGTTCCCGTTAATTTCACTATTATGGATATTGAATGTGATCCTTCATGTCCAATTATTTTGGGACGTCCCTTTTTACGCACCGTTGGTGCTATCATTGACATGAAAGAGGGTAATATAAAATTTCAGTTTCCTCTCAAGAAAGGGATGGAACACTTCCCTCGAAAGAAGATCAAGTTACCTTTTGAGTCCGTTGTACGGGCTAGTTATTCCTTTACTCTTGATAAAACTTGATCTATATGCATTATGCCTAGCTTAAAGGCATAAAAGAAAGCGCTTTTGGGAGGCAGCCCACATGAATAATTTGTTTGCTTTTGTTGTGTCTTGATGTTGTTTACTGCTGTAGCATCATCATTGTATCTTTACTTTTCATATTTGTGCCAAGTATAGCCTCTGATTGCTAGAAAGTTCAAAAGTTGTGAGGTGCTGTCCAGGAAACAGATTCTGTCCTTGGATAGAAAAATTCGTATAAAATCACCAGATCATCTTTTTGGTCTGAATTTTTTCGACAGCGTTCTCTATATAATTGTCTTTCGTGCATCTGTTCTGAGTTTTTTTATTTGAGTTGCAGAAGTATCCCGAACAGATCGATTACTACCTGCTGTTCTGTTTTTCACAGATTCTGTCCTGTTTTGCCTTTCCTTCAGTTTGCAAACCAAGAGCTTGCTTTTTCTTTGCAAAAACCTTTTGGCAATCTTGAGAAACAGTATAAATTCAAGAATATCATTATTTCCAGCAAGGTATAATTATTTTATTAAGGGTACTAACCTCTCTAATCAGATTATGATGAGTTATGTATGAAGGGAGTTTTCAAGTGTGCGAGGGAAGATGATAAAAAGATTCAGGAGTGTCAAGCGCTCAAGCTTGGGGATGCCCCCGTGCACCCCCAAGAAATATTCAAGGAGACTCAAGCGTCTAAGCTTGGGGATGCCCCCGTGCATCCCCTTCTCCATCAACATTATCAGTTCGTCTTTCGTTTCGCTATATTTTTATCACTTCATGTGTTATGTGTTATGTGCTATGCTTGGAGCGTCTTGCTTTTAGTTTTCTTTTTAGTTTTTCATAATGAGTCGGAACTCCGCATTCCTTTATGTGGGAGAGAAACACGCTCCACTTCCACCTAGAACATAACATAGAATTTTCATATCCATCTTTGTTGTGTGTGTTCTTTGTCTTTTAAATAGCTACTATCATGCTCTGCTCTTAGTATTCATGCTTATCTTTTCAAAGAGCTTTTATTTAGTTGTGTCGGTGTACTAAGGTAGGGGTACCTCAGTACCCCAACTTGTGCACGGGCAGTAGCAGCTTCCCGCGGCAGGGCCTACCACGTGCTTGCCGGAGACCTTTCTGATCCATATAAAGCCATTCAAAAACAAAGTATACAAGACAGAAGATCAAGACCCCGGCAAGTGGGGCTTGCCGGGAAGGTCGTCCCAGGCTCAAGATTACCTCACTAGCACAAGACCCTGGCAAGAGGAGCTTGCCAGGAAGACCAGAAGATTACACTTCAGAAGACATGCCTCGGCGCGACGTGCGCCCCGGCAAGGCCCGGAGAGCGACAAGCTTCCGGGCCCGGCAAGGTCAAGGCCCCGGCAAGGTGCTTGCCGGGGAGAGTTACGTTGTGTGCTCGCGCTCTAGCTCATCGGTCCACGCGTCGCCCTGGGGCCATTCCAGGGACGCGTGGCGGATGGCTGTGCAGCCTGGGGGACACGGTGGCACTCCACGGTGATAAAGCTATCGCCGTGGCAAACGGAGAAGCAAGGGCGGGCGCTTTTGGGTCGACGGCGACGGGCATTAAATGCTCTTGTCCCCCACTGTCAAAGTAGGTGATGACCACTGTTCATCCACTGTTGCTCCACTATTCCCGCACTGTTACAACTACCACCACTATTACATTTTTACCCTTTCTCCTACGTTGACACCTATCGGTGACCCCTTGAGCTATAAAAGGAGGCCCATGCACAACGTAGAGGGGGTTCGGAACCTAGATCGCTCATTCGCTCGGTGCAGCTAGTTCTTCAAGCTCCCGAGCTCTCCAACTCAATACAATCAAGCAGGAGTAGGGTTTTACGCGTCCATCGCGGCCCGAACCTGGGTAAACTGCCCGCGTGCTCACTACGATCTGCTCTTTGTGCTCCCTCCGCTCCCTTACCACACGAACAAGGGGCTCCGGTCCCATAGGTGCTCGTGGTGGACAGTTTCCCCCGACATCTTTGGCGCGCCAGGTAGGGGGCGTCGAGGTTGTGCGAACCTGATCCGGCGTTCACGCGGGCGCATTCTTCATCAACCTCTCCAGCCACATCAACATCATCAGCAGCAGCAACATGGCCCCGAAGAAGAAGGCTTCGGAGGTCGGAGGCCCGTCTGCGTCTGTTCCACCATCACCAGAACCAACGGTGGGTGGAGGAGACGCCGTCGGAAGGGTGGTCGCCGGCGAGGAGACTCGCGGTGCCACCAAATCCAAGGACAAGACGGACGACCGAGCCTCGGTCTCCGTGGATGCGCCACGTCCATCTCAGCAAACAACAACCCAGCAGCGCCATGGCACAGGAGGTGGCATCCGCTTGCTGGGCCAAGGGCAAACCGGAGGCTCGCGGGATGCTTCGGGCCATCGTCCTGGCACGAGCAAGGCGCGGTCGCCGGGGCGGGACCCTGCTCCTTCTAACCCTGTTAGGAGTCCGAGCATATCCCGCTCCTCGCGCCGCTCGCCCCCGCTCCCCTCCTCTCCAGCAGAAGCGCTTGCAAGGGCGCAACTGCTCCTCGACTTCCCTCCAGCGGCAGACAAGGCCGAAGACTGGAGGGCAACCATCCAGAGCCTGATCGCCTTCGCCAACAACGACTCCCCGCAGCAGCCGGCGACCTCGCGGCCATGGCAAGTCGAAAAGACGAAGGCCGACGGCGACAAGACCGCCGGGGGTGCAACTACCGTGCACTCCCCGCCGCGGAAGCAGAAGACGCCGCCCCGCCGGATCAACATCGACGACGATTCCACGGCGTCGTCGGATCCGCGGGCTCGTCGGGACCAGCGCCAAGTCCTTGACGACCGGCGACAAGAAGACGCTCGAACGACGATCGAGCGCCGCCGAGAAGCTCGGCGACAATCAGATCAGCGAGCTGGGAACGCTGTCGACACGTGCGCGCCCGGTGAACCAGGCGACTTGCCGTATGCGGCAGGTTGCCCTGCGTTTACCCGTGAGCTGCGGCGCGTCCAGTGGCCCAGCATGAAGAACTTCAA
>LR738716.1:58330875-58348620 GCA_902687465.1 Secale cereale
TCAACTGTGAAGCCAAACTCCCCTGCCGCTGCGGCTGCGGCGGCCTCTTCTACCCGAGAAGCGATATAGGCAATTTCCCGATCGGTGGTGTCCCGGGTGAGCCCCTTGATCTCATCCTTGTTCTTCGGCACCTCCACCAGGTTGTCGAAGAAGCTCATGATGGCATCTGGCTTGGGCGGTATCCATGTGCGGTCGACGCCATGCGAGTCACATGCGGGCATCATGGCGCGAGGAGGATCCCGGGCCGTGCTGTTGCATAGGGGCACCACTCCCCGGGGAGCTCTGAACCACTCTGGGTGGGCCGGGTCGTGCTTAAAAAGTTCCCGGACCATCCCCTTCAGCTCCAGCAATGTGAAATTGAAGTTTAGCCCTGGGCGCAGTCTCATTATGTCCGCCGCGTTGCCGTACTCCCATGCCGGTCTCTTCCTATCCTGTAGAGGGGCAATGCGGCGGCGGAGGAAGTCTGCTCCTACCTCTCCGACGGACAACTTAGCTACCCGGAGACGAAGAATTCTGACAAGAGCGACGTTGAGCTTGATGTCGTCCGAGTCCAGCTCACTCCAGTCCCTGCCGCGCATGATGGCTGTTGTGCGCGGTGCAGTGAAAGGTTGCGGCTCGTCCTCAACTACCCAGCACCAGTCCGCGCGCCACTCCTCCCACTTGCCGCGGAGTTCCCCTGGCAGGTAGGACTCTTTCTTGTTCAAGCGGAAGACCCAAGAGATTCCTCCGGAGAGGGGAGCGCCGGCCTCTACTCTAGGCGTAAAGAAATGCCTAAACAGCGCTACATTTGGATAGATCCCAATATAGTTTTCGCACAGATGTGCGAAAACCGCCATCGTGAGGATGGCGTTGGGGGTGAAGTCTAGAAGGTGGAGGTTGTAGGTGTTCATGATGTCGCAGAAAAATTCAGAAAAGGGAGGACAAAGGCCGCAGTGGAAGAAAGCAGTGAAGAAGAAATACCCGCCGGGGTACATGTCCTTGGCGGCGGCGGGATAGACTCTGGTCCGAGGATGCGCCTTGGTCTTCTTGGCCCAGAACAAGTAGTATTTGTTCCAGAGCTCCCGCGCGCTGAGCCTTGGCGCGAAGACGACATTCCTCTTCCGCAGAAGAGCAAGCCTCGCCGCCTGCTCGGACTTCTCTTTCTTGGTTTTCTCCGCCTTCGCCTTCTCGGTCTTCGGGGCCATGGCGGAGGCGGCGAGGGAAGGAGGGCGAAGAGTCCGGCGGCGCCGCGGATGCGGAAGACGGCGGAGGAGGTGTGGAGGCGGAGCGCAAAGGGGAATTTCTGGAGATGGAAGAAGAAGCAATGAAGGCGAAGTAAGGTAACGGCCCCTGCTTCCTCTGCTTTTAAGGGGGAAGTGGGGGACGCTCCGCATTTCCCATTAAAGAACGTGGCCACGTTCCCTCCCACGACGCCGCAATCGACGCGTGCCGTTACGGAGGGACGCGGCGGATGCGGAAATGGATTCGGCGTGCCGTGGGCCGCGCGTGCCCGTGCACTGTTTTGGGCCTGGCCCAACAGCGCTCGGCACCGTGTGTGGCCCAGGCCCGGGGGCTCCTGTCGGTGTACTAAGGTAGGGGTACCTCAGTACCCCAACTTGTGCACGGGCAGTAGCAGCTTCCCGCGGCAGGGCCTACCACGTGCTTGCCGGAGACCTTTCTGATCCATATAAAGCCATTAAAAACAAAGTATACAAGACAGAAGATCAAGACCCCGGCAAGTGGGGCTTGCCGGGAAGGCCGTCCCAGGCTCAAGATTACCTCACTAGCACAAGACCCTGGCAAGAGGAGCTTGCCAGGAAGACCAGAAGATTACACTTCAGAAGACATGCCTCGGCGCGACGTGCGCCCCGGCAAGGCCCGGAGAGCGACAAGCTTCCGGGCCCGGCAAGGTCAAGGCCCCGGCAAGGTGCTTGCCGGGGAGAGTTATGCTGTGTGCCCGCGCTCCAGCTCATCGGTCCACGCGTCGCCCTGGGGCCATTCCAGGGACGCGTGGCGGATGGCTGTGCAGCCTGGGGGACACGGTGGCACTCCACGGTGATAAAGCTATCGCCGTGGCAAACGGAGAAGCAAGGGCGGGCGCTTTTGGGGTCGACGGCGACGGGCATTAAATGCTCTTGTCCCCCACTGTCAAAGTAGGTGATGACCACTGTTCATCCACTGTTGCTCCACTATTCCCGCACTGTTACAACTACCACCACTATCACATTTTTACCCTTTCTCCTACGTTGACACCTGTTGGTGACCCCTTGAGCTATAAAAGGAGGCCCATGCACAACGTAGAGGGGGTTCGGAACCTAGATCGCTCATTCGCTCGGTGTAGCTAGTTCTTCAAGCTCCCGAGCTCTCCAACTCAATACAATCAAGCAGGAGTAGGGTTTTACGCGTCCATCGCGGCCCGAACCTGGGTAAACTGCCCGCGTGCTCACTACGATATGCTCTTTGTGCTCCCTCCGCTCCCTTACCACACGAACAAGGGGCTCCGGTCCCATAGGTGCTCGTGGTGGACAGTTTCCCCCGACAAGTTGGTTGCTTGAACTCTCTTTAATTACCATGCTCACCTTATTAAGAGAGTTTGCTTCCGTTGCATTGGTTAATATGTCTATGATAAGGATGCTACGTGCATAATGGTGCTTAGTAGTTCAGGTTTCTTATGGTTAGTCTCAAATAGCTGGGGGATTCCCAATGTGTTATTGGAATACCAACTTGATTTGTTTGCCTATGATGTGATATGGTTTAGTAATATCTTCCTTCGAGAATTTATTTTGATTGACTTGGCGTATGCTCACGCATATTTAAGACTGTAAAGAAAGTCTGTCAAGCCTTGATGATCTTTTATTTCTGAGTAGCGATATAACTACCATGCCTGATTCAATGTTGTTTTGTCGCTCTGCATGATTATGACCGTCATTGCTCTCTTAGTTGGTCGCTCCCAGTCTTTTGCTAACCTCCACCTGTACTAAGCGGAATACTGCTTGTGCATCCATATCCTTTTAAACCAGTTATGCCATATGAGTCCACCATATCTACCTATATATGGTATTTCAACGCCACTCCAATTAATTACATGTGCTACCTTTAAAACCTTCAATCTTTGCAATACATAGCTCATGCGAAAGTAGCTTAAAACTATTGTGGTAAAGAATATGTTGCTTATGTATCTTATTTCTTATAAGTTGCTCGCTGAGCGGTAACCATGTTTTTGGGGACGCCATCAACTGTCACACTTTTGTTGAATATCATGTGAGTTGCTATGCATGTTCGTCTTGTCTGAAGTAAGGGTGATTTGCTGTGGGTTGAATAAGTATGCATATTGTTAGAGAAGAACATTGGGCCGCCAACCAAAGCCATGTATCATGGTGGAAGTTTTAGCTTGGACCTTAATCCTCAATCTCTTATGAGAATATGCTTATGCATTAAAGAGGAGTCCATCATCTATTTTCTATGTTGTCCCGGTATGGACGTCCTCAAGTTGAGATCTATCAAAAACGAGAAATCAAATGCGATTTATCTCCTTGGACCTTTGTACAGGTGGCATAGAGGTACCCCATTGTGACACTTGGTTGAAACATATGTAATGCAATGATAACCCATGGAAATCCAAGATAATTAGGACAAGGTGCGAGCACTATTGGTATTCGATGCATGAGGCTTGCAACTTATAGGATGTCTTATGCATGACACATATGAAGTACTACTACCGTTGACAAAATTGCTTCTATAAAAAGCTCTAGCACATAACCATTCTTTTACTTTTATGTTGAGTCTCCACCTTCTTTTAAAAGCACCAACTACTGAGAGCATGATTGTCATTCTGAGTGTAATGTGCATTGTCCCAAAGTAGCATTGTCTTTTGCATGATTGTGATATCGTTTATTTTGAAATCATTGTATCTAGTCATCACTTAAACCTTGAAGGTGCCCCTGCATTTATGTTTTGCATCACTAAAGGGGGCAAGCTAGATATCACTTTATCATATTTGCACATCATGTTCATTGCAAATCTTTTTGATGTTTCAATTTCATGTTGTAAAACTTTCAGTCATTTGTGATTTTCTCATGAGGCAACTTAATTACTATAGAATCATTGTCTCATAAGCTTTTGTCATATGACTATGAGAAAGTCCTATATGGTTAATAGCATGTCACCACAGAAATTATTCTTGTTATCATTTACCTACTCGAGGACGAGCAGGAATTAAGCTTGGGGATGTTGATACGTCCAAAACGTATCTATAATTTCTGCTTGCTCCATGCCACTTTTGGGTGATATTGCTATGATATTCATACACTTCCATACACTTTTTATCATATGTGGACTAACTTACTAATCCAGTGCACCCCAGTGCCAGTTTCTGTTTTCGGCTGTTTTTGTATTTCAGGTTTTCACGTTACGAGAACTGCGAGGAAAAATCCAGAAAAATTATATAAAAAATCAGCGTTCCGGAAACTTCCGTGCGTCCGAAGGGCAGCCTGGGGGGGCCACCAAGGCTCCAGGCGCCCTGGCGGCGCCCCCCCTGGGCCGCGCCGGGGGGGCGCCTGGGCCCCCCGAAGCTCCCCCGATGCTCCCCTTTGGCATATATTTAAAGCGTCATCCGAAACCCTCAGAACAGGAACCCTTTTCGCGATCCCATCTTTGTTCCGCCGCCGCCGCCGCTTCCAAGATCGGGAGCACCAGGAGAACTCTTCCCGGCACCCTGCCGGAGGGGAGGATCACCACCGGGAGCTTCTCCACCACCATGGACGCCTCCCGGATGACTCGTGAGTAGTCTCCCTTGGACCATGGGTCCATGACCAGTAGCTATGTGATGTTCTCCTCCCGTTCTTGTGCTTCACTAATTAGTCCTTGTGAGCTGCCCTACATGATCGAGGCACATATGTAATCCTTATGCTGTTGCTATGTTGAGTTTGCTGGGATCCGATGGATTATGAGATTATGTTCAGATTGATCTTGAGTAATATATTTGATCTACCTCTTTTATATTTATGTTCATAAATAATTCTTGCATGTTCTCCATTGTTATTTATTGCTTTGGCCGAGTAGTAGGTAGTGACTCCAAGAGGGAACGTTATGCTTGATTGTGGGTTCATGCCCCTCGATGACTAGCTTGAGTGACAGAAACATGAGTCTAGGGGATGTGCTGTTGCCACAAGGGGGAAAACAACGGTGCTTGTGCCCGCGGGTGCAAGGATTGTTTACTTTACGCAAAGTTCTTTTAATGCAGTTGTCTGTTGCTTTGAGTTTACACTATGGGTGGGGCTCGCAACTTAATACCAGCGAGATGTTCTGGATAGATATCTCAAGGTGGATGATTAGTAGTAGATATTGATGGATTTCGGTCAACTTACTTTGGCGTACCGCCCATGCTTTGAACCTCAACCTTTCTTGCAATGTAGTCAGCATTGGTTTGCGTTCGTGGTCCTGTCAATTGCCCAGCTGTAATTCGTTTACCTCACATAGCTGTTTTATCGTCTTTTGGGAGAGATACATCACTAGTGAACATCATGTGACTCCGGTCCATATTACCATCATTGTTCACACCCGCTATTTACTTTTCGCTATTTACTTACTATTGCAAAACACTATCTATCACTACTATCATTTGCTTTTAACCCTTTGTGAACTACAAGGCCGGAGGGATTGACAACCTCTTTGTACTCGTTGGGAGCAAAGTTATTTGTATCTGTGTGCAGGTCCACGTTGATTGCTAATTGCGCCGTTAGCAGTTGACACCTACCTGTTGAACCTAGGAGTCTCTGGGGATTCGATCCTTGGCATTTGCTAAGGGAAAACACTTCCACAACACTGCATCTTACACCTTCCACTTGGGGTAACCAACGAGGGGTTCGAGGCCCATCAACAGGTCTATAAGTCTATGAGGACTTTGATATTTACAGATAACATTGACCCCTAAAAATGAAGTTCTTCGACTGAAGACTTTGGATTTTTGAAGACTCTCTGAAGACTTTGAAAGTGAAGAAATTGGTGTGACCTTGAAGACTTGGTATTCATTTGAGGAACATGAAGCATGAAGACTTTTGTTTTCATAGTTTCATGTTCTCTTTCTTGAGTCATAGGAAACACCGTACTGTTAAAGGGGGTCGAGGAAATACTAAGGAAGAATTTCCATTTGATGCTCAACTCAAAATCCTACACCTACCAATCCCTTCGAGTGAAGCCATTGGAAATCTCATACAGTTTAGTCATATTCTTCAGCGACAGAGATGAAGTTCTTCTAGTCTCTAAGGAATTTGTTCTGATTGAGGAGTTAGGAATTCGCGAGTGCGGATTTCCTACAAGTGAGGAACATGATAGCCCTGAGGAATTTGATACTCAAATTTCCGACCATTGATGTGATATATGCCAGCTGTCCCAAAATATCTACCTACCTAATGGTCATATTATTTAGGGATAAATGATTTTATGCCCCTAGTTGTGTCCCACTCGGCAGGTTTACCCCTAGTTTCCGAAAACACTTGTTCCTGCCCAAACCACTTTGCTCCTCTTATGCTTTTGCCCTTTGACCGTTTGACCATCACTTTGAAAACTTCATAAAAAATTCATACTAACACAGAAAAATTCAAATAAGATATCAAGATGTTCAGAAAAGCATCACCTATATGTGCATGTCATTTTCATTCATGAAAAAAGTGTTGTCCAGTCCCCATCTCAGTTTTGACCATTTGCATTCATGGGGACTAGCCAACACTTTTTCCATGAATGCAAATGCCATGCACATATAGGTGATGCTTTTCTGAACATTTAGATATCTTATTTGAATTTTTTTGAGTTAGTATGAATTTTTTATGAAGTTTTGAAAGTGATGGTCAAACGGTCAAAGGGCAAAAGCATAAGAGGAGCAAAGTGGTTTGGGCAGGAACAAGTGTTTTGGGAAACTAGGGGTAAACCTGTCGAGTGGGACACAACTAAGGGCACCAAATTAATTATCCCTATTATTTAAGGGCATTTATGTCTTATCATGTCGGGCTGCTCCCTAGGCTATAAATAGCCGCCCCTACAACCACTAACTGGTTGGCTGCTCCAATAGAAACTGACACTTGTCATAAGAGCAACCCATCCTCCGAGGACTTTGAGCAAAAATCATCAAGTGAGGAAAAACCCAAACCAAATCACTGAAGAGATTGATCCTGAGTGGATCCGATGCTTGTTACCTTTGAATAATGTGCTTCTTCTATACGGTTAGGCGTCATGGTCTAGAGCATCCAAGAGGAATTGTGGATCACCGAGTGACCGAGTTTGTGAAGGTTCGGAAGTGACCTGTGAAGACTTACCACGAGTGATTGGGCGAGGTCTGTGTGACCTTAGCTCAAGGGGAATACGGTGAGGCTTGGTCTCTTGGACCGTGTGTCCAGAACTGGGCGTCCGGGACTGTGTGTCCTCAGGTTTAAATACCTAGCCGCCCTAACCAGATGTACAACTGAGATAGTAGTTGGAACTGGTCTAACAAACCATTGTCTTCACCAAGCTTACTGGTTCTATTTCATCAACTTTTTCATTTCCTCATATCTGTGTTGTGTGCTTGTTCATATCTGTTTGAAGACTTTGACTGAAGACTGTCTCTATTTCCTCAGTTCAGTTTCTTCAGTTTGTTTGTCTTCATCCTGTTTATCCTGTGTTTACGCTTTTTGTACTCTGTGCTTGTCTTCATTTCATCATGATGACCATGCTTGTGTTCTGCTATGTTTACTTCTGAGTACTTATTCCGCTGCAAGTAGTTCTTCGCTAAGGAATTTCCTCACCCACAAATTCCTTAGTGAGGAATTCATAAAAATCGCCTATTCGCCCCCCCTCTAGTCGATATAACGCACTTTCAGCCCCCTCTCCTTTCCTTCTCCTCTCCCCTTTCCTTTCCTACTCCTAGTAGGAATAGGAAAAGGGGGTTCCTATTCCTACTAGGAGTAGGAATCCTACTCCTGGCGTGCCATACTTGGCCAGCCGCACCTCCCCCCTTGCTCCTTTATATACGGGGGTCGGGGCACCCAAAGACACACAAGAAACATTGTTCTAGCCGTGTGCGGTGCCCCCTCCACAGAAACACACCTCGGTCATACCGTTGCAGTGCTTAGGCGAAGCCCTGCACCGGTAGCTTCATCATCTCCATCACCACGCCGTCGTGCTGACGAAACTCTCCCGTGAAGCTCAACTGGATCAAGAGCTCGTGGGACGTCATCAAGATGAACGTGTGCTGAACGTGGAGGTGTCGTACGTTCGTTGCTTGATTGGTTGAATCGCGAAGACATTCGACTACATCAACCGCGTCACTAGACGCTTCTGCTTTCGGTCTACGAAGGTACGTAGACACACTCTCCCCTCTCGTTGCTATGCATCTAGTAGATTGATCTTGCGTGATCGTAGGAAAATTTTGAAATACTACGTTCCCCAATAGTCACTTCGAATCATCAAGATCTTTGCATCATGTTGTCATTGAGCTTCATTTGCAAAGTGGATGACGGTTTGTTGGTTCTCAATCTTCCTCAAGTGTATCTTGAATAATCATCTACAATCACCAAGCAATACTTTCTACCCCCAAGACTATCAAAGGATGGAGGTCCAAAGAGATCCATGTGGAGGAGCTATAAAGTTCTCGTTGAGTAGATGATAGTCGAGGGAGGGTGAGCCTTCTCATGTAGATTTCCTTCGATACAAGCACTCCAAGCACGTTCTTTGGCAAAACTAACATTTGTTAGTCCACGGACATGGTCCCCGTTGAGAAAACTTTGCAAAGATCTCATATTGACGTGGGATAGACGGCGATGCCAAAGCCATCCCACATCAACTTTAGCCATTAGGCATGTCGCGGTCTTAGTGGGTCGCTCCGAGAAGTTAACCACATAGAGACCGTTCTCGACATGCCCAACGAAGGCTACTTTAAGAGTCTTTCTCTACAAGAGGGCCACGGTATAAATATCAAAGAATGTAGCAAAGCCCATGAGTGCAAGTTGACGAACGGAAAGTAAATTGTATGCAAGGGACTCAACAAGCATGAATTTCTCGATTGTGAGATCATGAGAAACGACAACCTTGCCAAGCTCCAATACCTTTGAAGATGAAGCATCACCCCATTCGACATTGGTGGCCATAGATGAACCTTTGTGCACGTCCACCACCAAGTCTTTGCTTCCGGTCATATGATTTGTGGCTCCACTATTGAGCAACCAAGATCCCCCACCGGAAGCAAACTCCTACAAGAGATCAGTTCTTGGATTTAGGTACCCATTTTGTAATGGGTCCTTTGAGGTTAGTAACAAGAGTCTTAGGAACCCAAATAGACCATTCAATACACTCATAAGAAGAACCAACAAATTTAGCAAAGACATGTCCATCACTAGCACGGCATAACACATAAGATGGGTTAAAGTCACCGGCTTTGTTGGAAGGAGTGGTAGTGGTTTTCTTGACTCCACTACCCTTCACATTGTTCCTCTTCTTCTTAGGAGTACCCTCTCCCTCCTTCACAAAGGTTTGCTTGAGAGGAGGGGGTTGCTTGGTCTTGTCATTCTTCTTCTTCTTGGGCTTGGGTGCAAACCCAATTCCTTCCTTGGCAACAACTTCCTTTTGATTGCTCAATAGATCATTGAGGTTCTTCTCACCTTGTATGCAAGACACAAGGCCTTTCTCAAGTTGCTTCTTCAACTTGGCATTCTCTTCAACAAGATGCACATGCTCGCAACATGGGTTAGTAGCTTTTGCATTATCAATTAAAACCATGCGAGGAAAAGTAGCCTTTTCCTTCGTTAGAGAAACTTGAAGTTGATCATGAGACTCTTTGAGGCTAGCATGTACACTCTTCAAGACCCTGTGAGCCTTGTCAAGTGTATCAGACTCCTCCTTGAGTCTAGCATGGTCAACCAAAAGTTTTGCCTTCTCGGAATTGAGCACACGAGAGACAACTAAAGCATGATAAAGATTTTTCTTTAATTTAGCATGATCATCGTTGTGTGACTCCTCAAGATCCAAACGAAGACCACACTCTTCCTCAAGAGCATTAGAGAGATCCGATATCTCATCGGCATAGTCTCAACTATGACCCTCTATTTTAGAGATGGTCTCCTCGTGAGCCACGATCATGTCATTGGCTTCACCAAGTTGTTCCAAGAGAGCAACGAAGTGCTTCTTGGGTTTACCTTTGAGCTTACTCATAAACATCTCAAATTCATTTTCCTCCTCCTCCGCCCCTCACTCTCATCAATGCAATCCGTCAATGAAGGATTAGAAGTGATGGTAGAATTGATGTTGGGGGTTACCTTGTTAGTGGCTTTAGCCATGAGGCACTTGGCCGTGATGTTCTCATTTGGTGAGTCGAAGAGGGATGATCGTGGAGTTTTTGTAATAGCGGTGGCCATGGTAACCATCTCGTTGTCTTCATCATCATTGTCATACTCATCATATTCTTCTTGGGCCACCAATCCTTTGGGAGGAGTCTTCTTGGTGAAGTTGTTCTTGTTGGGATAATACTTGGCCTTGTCCTTTCGGATAAGCTTGCCTCAGTTGTCTTCTATTTTCTCATATGGGCAATCTACAACAAAGTGACTCGCATTGCCACAATTGTAGCACTGATACGTCTCCAACGTATCTATAATTTTTTATTGTTCCATGCTATTATATATGATGTTTTGGATGTTTAATGGGCTTTATTATACACTTTTATATTATTGTTGGGACTAACCTATTAACCCAAAGGCCCAGTCCAGATTGCTGGTTTTTGCCTATTTCAGGGTTTAGCAGAAAAGGAATGTCAAACGGAGTCCAAACGGAATGAAACCTTCGGGAGAGATATTTTTGGAGCGATATCTTCACAGGAGACTTGAGAACCACGGAATAGGGCACACGTGGCGTCCACGAGGGTGGGGGCGCGCCCCCTCCCCCTAGGCGCGCCCCCTGCCTCGTGGGCCCCATGTTGCTCCCCGATGCCCTCCTTCCTCCTATATATACCCATGTACCCTGAAAACATTCAAGCAACAGAGAAAACCCTAATTCCACCGCCGCGACATTCTATTCTTGTGAGATTCCATCTTGGGGCCTGTTCCGGAGCTCCGTCGGAGGGGGGGATCTTCCACGGAGTGCTTCTACATCAACACCATCGCCTCACCATGAGTTGTGAGTAGTTTACCGCAGACCTTCGGGTCCATAGTTAGTACCTAGATGGCTTCTTCTATCGTTTTGGATCTCAATACCAAGTTCTCATCGGTCTTCGAGGAGATCTATTTGATGTAATCTTTTTGCGGTGTGTTTGTCGAGATCCGATGAATTGTGGGTTTATGATCAAGATTATCTATGAGAAATATTTGGTTCTTTTCTGAATTCTTTTATGTATGATTATAATATCCTTGCAAGTCTCTTTGAATTATCGGTTTGGTTCGGCCTACTAGATATATAGTTCTTGCAATGGGAGAAGTGATTGGCTTTGGGTTCAATCTTGCGGTGTCCTTTCCTAGTGACAGCAGGGGCAGCAAGGCACGTATTGTATTGTTGGCATCGAGGATAAAAAGATGGGGTTTATATCATATTGCTTGAGTTTATCCCTCTACATCATGTCATCTTGCTTAAAGCATTACTCTGTTCTTATGAACTTAATACTCTAGATGCATGCTGGATAGCGGTCGATGTGTGGAGTAATAGTAGTAGATGCAGAATCATTTCGGTCTACTTGTCACGGACGTGATGCCTATATATAATGATCATGCCTAGATATTCTCATAATTATTCGCTTTTCTATCAATTGCTCGACAGTAATTTGTTCACCCACCGTAGAAATCTACTATCATGAGAGAAGCCACTAGTGAAACCTATGCCCCCGGGTCTATTCTCAACATATCAATCTACAATCTACTTTAATTTGTTGTTTTTACTTTCTGTTCTACCAAAAATATCAAACTATCAGATCTATAAGATCTCACTTAAGTAAGTGACCGTAAAGGGATTAACAACCTCTTATCGCGTTGGCTGTGAAGTTCTTATTTGTTTGTGCAGGTGCGAGGGACTCGCGCGTGGTCTCCTACTGGATTGATACCTTGGTTCTCATAAACTGAGGTAAATACTTACGCTACTGTGCTGCATCACCATTTCCTCTTCGAGGGAATACAACACAAACTTGAGAAGTAGCAAGAAGAATTTCTGGCGCCGTTGCCTGGGAGGCTTACGCAAAAGTCATATACCAAGTACCTATCACAAACCCTTATCCTTCGCATTACATTTATTTGCCTCTTGTTTTCCTCTCCCCCACTTCACCCTTGCCGTTTTATTTGCCCTTCTTTTGCCGTGTGTTTACCGTTCGCTTGCTTCTCGTTTGCTTGTGTGTTGGATTGCTTGCTTGTCACCATGTCTAGCACACCTATCATTATCAATACTCCTGAGAGTGAGGTTCTTAATTTTAAACAAAGGGAGGAGGAAAATCTAAAAGATGCCTGGTATATAATTTGCAATTCTCAAAATAGATCTACTAGGAAGCTTTCCAATTTCGTGCTTCTTCGCAATTTTTATGTTGGCATAACTCTGTGGAATAGATATATTTTAGATACCATTACCGGAGGGAATTTCTTGGGTAGCCATACTTTTGATTCTTATAATGCTATGACTGAATTATTTGGCTCACCACCTCTTATGGTTAATGGGACTGTTTTAACTCTGGAACATGTTATGCAAAGGCTTGAAATCATTGAAAACAAAGTTGCTATAGAAGAGTTGGTTGAGAATTTGGATAGAAAGATCCACAATGAAATTACCCAATATGGGTCCAAGGTAGGAGTTATTCTGATTTTTTTAAAGAAAAGGAACCCATAGTTAAAGAAAAAATAGATCAAGATTCTACTAGGATCGATAAACTTAGGATATTATTACTAATGTAGGGTCTGCTCTTTCTTATATGAAAACTACTTCAAATCCTTCTACCACTAAATTTTCTAAGTTCATGTATGTTCCCAAAAACAAGGGTGAACCATCTAGTAAAGGAATCGCGGATCTTAAATCTATAAGTGTTCATCCTAATTTTCTCACTTTTGCAAGAGAACCTTTTGATACGAATGAATTTCTTGATTTCTTGCCCAAAAGTTTGATTATCAATAGGAATAAAGAAGTTCCTAAGAATCACAAGTGCTTAATTAAAGAATTGCCTTCCAAAGATGGCAATACCTAGATCTATCCTTGTATCATGCCTAGCTAGGGGCGTTAAACGATATCGCTTGTTGGGAGGCAACCCAATTTTATTTTCTTTGTGTTTGCTTTTGTTTAGGAATAAATATTGCATCTAGCTTTTGTTTAGATGTGGTTTTGTGTTTTAATTAGTGTTTGAGCCAAGTAGAACCTTTGGGAAGATTTGTGTGAAGTTTATACGATCTTGCTGTACAAAACAGAAACGTTAGCGCTCGCTAGAATAGTCACCAGATTTTACTAGAGAGTGCTATTTAGTTGATTCTTTTTGCAGATGATTAATAGCCAAATTACTCACGTTTACCAATTTATTTCAATTTTTTTGGAGTTACAAAAGTATGCGAAAGTTACAGATTAGTACAGACTGTTCTGTTTTTGACAGATTCTGTTTTCGTTGTTGTTTGCTTGTTTTGATGAATCTATGAGTAGTATTGGAGGATATGAATCATAGAGAAGTTGGAATACAGTAGTTTTAACACCAATATAAACAAAGAATGAGTTCATTACAGTACCTTTGAGTGGTGGTTTGTGTTCTTATACTAACGGAGCTCACGAGATTTTTGTCTAAGTTTTGTGTTGTGAAGTTTTCAAGTTTTGAGTATTGCTTTGATGGACTATGGAACAAAGAGTGGAAAGAGCCTAAGCTTGGGATGCCCAAGGCACCCCAAGGTAAAATTCAAGGACAACCAAAAGCCTAAGCTTGGGGATGCCCCGGGAAGGCAACCCCTCTTTCGTCTTCATCTATCGGTAACTATACTCGGGACTATATTTTTATTCACCACGTGATATGTGTTTTACTTGGAGCGTCATGTATAATTTGAGTCTTTGCTTGTTAGTTTGCCACATTCATCCTTGCTAGACACACCTTTTTGAGAGAGATAAATATGGCCTAGAATTTGTTAGAACCCTCTATGTGCTTCACTTATATCTTTTGAGCTAAATAGTTTTGCTCTAATGCTTCACTTACATCTTTTAGAGCACGGTGGTGATTTTATTTTATAGAAATCGTTGATCTCTCATGCTTCACTTATATACTTTTTAGAGTCTTTTAGAACAGCATGGTAGTGTGCTTTGGTTATACAACTAGTCCTAATATGATAGGCATCCAAGATAAATGTAGTAAAAACTTTCATACAAAGTGCATTGAATATGATGAGAAGTTTGATACTTGATGATTGTTTTGAGATATGAGTATAGTGATATTGGAGTCATGCTAGTGGAGTTATTATGAAATTGAGAAATACTTGTGTTAAAGTTTGTGATTCCCATAGCATGCACGTATGGTGAACCGCTATGTGACGAAGTTAGAGCCTGGGGTATTTGTAGAGTGTCATCCTTTGTGTGGAGGTCGGGGGCGCGTGATGGTTAACTCCTACCAACCTCCCCCCTAGGAGCATGCGTTGATTGCTTTGTTTTGATGACTCGTAAATTTTTGCAATAAGTATATGAGTTCTTTATGACTAATGATTAGTCCATGGATTATACGCACTCTCACCCTTCCACCATTGCTAGCCTCTCTTGTACTGCACAACTTTTGCCGGTACCATACACCCACTATATACCTTCCTCAAAACAGCCACCATACCTACCTATCATGGCATTTCCATAGCCATTCCGAGATATATTTCCATGCAACTTTCCACCGTTCCGTTCATATGACACGCTTCATATTGTCATATTGCTATGCATGATCATGTAGTTGACATCGTATTTGTGGCAAGGCCACCATGCATAATTTTTCATACATGTCACTCTTGATTCATTGCACATCCCGGTACACCGCCGGAGGCATTCATATAGAGTCATACTTTATTCTAGTATCGAGTTGTAATGTCGAGTTGTAAATCCATAAAAGTGTGATGATCATCATTATTAGAGCATTGTCCCATGTGAGGAAAGGCCAAATAAAAAAATGGCCCAAAAATAGAGAGAGGGGCTAAAAAGAAGAGAAAGCCCCTCCAATAAAAATTGAGAGAAAAGAGAGAAGGGACAATGCTACTATCCTTTTCCACACTTGTGCTTCAAAGTAGCACTATGTTCTTCATGATAGAGAGTCTCATGTTTAGTCACTTTCATATACTAGTGGGAATTTTTATTATAGAAATTGGCTTGTATATTCCAACGATGGGCTTCCTCAAATGCCCTAGGTCTTCGTGAGCAAGCAAGTTGCATGCACACCCACTTAGTTTCTTTTGTTGAGCTTTCATACATTTTTAGCTCTGGTGCATCCGCTGCATGGCAATCCCTACTCACTCACAATGATATCTATTGATGGGCATCTCCATAGCCCATTGATACGCCTAGTTGATGTGAGACTATCTTCCTCCTTTTTGTCTTCTCCACAACCACCATTCTATTCCACCCATAGTGCTATGTACATGGCTCACGCTCATGTATTGCGTGAAAGTTGAAAGGTTTGAAAAAATTGAGTATGAAAACAAGTGCTTGGCTGAAACCGGGGTTGTGCATGATATGAATATTTTGTGTGATGAAGAGGGAGCATAGCCAGACTATATGATTTTGTAGGTATAACTTTCTTTAGCCATGTTATTTTGAGAAGACATGATTGCTTTGTTAGTATGCTTGAAGTATTATTATTTCTTATGTCAATATAGACTTTTGTCTTGAATCTTTCGGATCTGAACATTCATGCCACAATAAAGAGAATTACATTTAAAATTATGTTGACTAGCATTCCACATCAAAAATTCTGTTTTTATCATTTACCTACTCGAGGACGAGCAGGAATTAAGCTTGGGGATGCTTGATACGTCTCCAACGTATCTATAATTTTTTATTGTTCCATCCTATTATATATGATGTTTTGGATGTTTAATGGGCTTTATTATACACTTTTATATCATTTTTGGGACTAACCTATTAACCCAAAGGCCGAGTCCAGATTGATGTTTTTTTGCCTATTTCAGGGTTTTGCATAAAAGGAATATCAAACGAAGTCCAGACGGAATGAAACCTTGAGGAGAGATATTTTTGGAGCGATATCTTCACGGGAGACTTGAGAACCACCGAATAGGGCACACGTGGCGTCCACGAGGGTGGGGGCACGCCCCCTCCCCCTGGGCGCGCCCCCTGCCTCGTGGGCCCCACGTTGCTCCCTTGATGCCCTCCTTCCTCCTGTATATACCCATGTACCCTGAAAACATCGGAGCAACAGAGAAAACCCTAATTCCACCGCCGCAACCTTCTATTCCCGTGAGATTCCATTTTGGGGCCTGTTTCGGAGCTCCGCAAGAGGGGGGATCTTCCACGGTGTGCTTCTACATCAACACCATCACCTCACCATGAGTTGTGAGTAGTTTACCACACACCTTCGGGTCCATAGTTAGTACCTAGATGGCTTCTTCTCTCTTTTTGGATCTCAATACCAAGTTCTCCTCGGTCTTCGAGGAGATCTATTCGATGTAATCTTTTTGCAGTGTGTTTGTCAAGATCCGATGAATTGTGAGTTTATGATCAAGATTATCTATGAGAAATATTTGGTTCTTTTCTGAATTCTTTTATGTATGATTATAATATACTTGCAAGTCTCTTCGAATTATCGGTTTGGTTTGGCCTGCTAGATCTATAGTTCTTGCGATGGGAGAAGTGCTTGGCTTTGGGTTCAATCTTGTGGTGTCCTTTCCCAGTGACAGCAGGGGCAGCAAGGCACGTATTGTATTGTTGTCGTCGAGGATAAAAAGATGGGGTTTATATCATATTGCTTGAGTTTATTGTTGGGGAACGTAGTATTTCAAAAAAAATTCCTATGATCATGCAAGATCTATCTCCTAGATGCATAGCAACGAGAGGGGAGAGTGTGTCTATGTACCCTCGTAGACCGGGAGCGGAAGCGTCTAGTGACGCGGTTGATGTAGTCGAACTTCGTCGCGATCCAGCCGTTCAAGAACCGAATGTACGGAGCCTCCGCGTTCAACACACGTTCAGCCTGATGACGTCCCATGAGCTCTTGGTCCAGTAGAACTTCGCGGGAGAGTTTCGTCAGCACGACGGCGTGGTGACTGATATGTCTCCAACGTATCTACTTTTCCAAACACCTTTTCCCTTGTTTTGGACTCTATCTTGCATGATTTGAATGGAACTAACCCGGACTGACGCTGTTTTCAGCAGAACTGCCATGGTGTTGTTTTTGTGCAGAAATAAAAAGTTCTCGGAATCGCATGAAAATCAACGGAGATTTATTTCAGAAAATATAAAAAATACGTGCAAGAAGATCCACACCGGGGGCCCACGGGCTGTCCTCGAGGGTGGGGGACGCGCCCCCCTTCCCATGGCGCGCCCCCCTGCCTCGAGGCCCCCTCGATGCTCCATCGACGTATCCCCAGGTCCTATATATTCCATTTCGCGGAGAAAAAAATCAAGGAGAAAGAATTATCGCGTTTTACGAGACGGAGCCACCGGCAAGCCCTAATCTCTCTCGAGAGGGCTGATCTGGAGTCCGTTCGGGGCTCCGGAGAGTGGAGATCGTCGCCATCGTCATCATCAACCTTCCTCCATCACCAATTCCAGGATGCTCACTATCGTGTGTGAGTAATTCCATCGTAGGCTTGCCGGACGGCGATG
>LR738716.1:58354620-58365784 GCA_902687465.1 Secale cereale
TATCTTGCGTGCCAACATGATATTAAAATGGTTGTGATGTGGTATGATGGGTGGTATCCTCCTCTGAACGATTTAAGTGACTTGACTTGGCACATGTTCATGCATGTAGTTGAAACAAATCAACATAGCCTTCACGATATTTATGTTCATGGTGATTTATATCCTACTCATGCTTGCATTCATTGTTGATTAATTTTAATGCATGTTCATGACCGTTGTTGCTCTCTAGCTGGTCGCTTCCCAGTCTTATTCTAGCCTTCACCTGTACTAAGTGGGAATACTGCTTGTGCATCCATTTCCATAAACCCCAAAGTTATTCCATATGAGTCCACCATACCTTCCTATATGCGGTATTTACCTGCCGTTCCAAGTAAATTTGTATGTGCCAAACTCTAAACCTTCAAATGAAATTTTGTTTTGTATGCTCGAACAGCTCATGTATCAACTAGGGCTATCTATATCTTCCATGCTAGGTGGGTTATTCTCACGATGAGTGGACTCCGCTCATCATTCATGAGAAAATGGCTGGTAACCGGGATGCCCGGTCCCATGCTTAAAATCATAATAATTAAACAAAACTCCCCCAAGGCTGTTGCTTGTTTGGATGGTAACCCGTGGATTCGCCTGGCCGTGGAGTGTGCTTGTTGGTGATTGGGGGAGTATAAGCTTTACCATTCTGTTTGGGAACCACCTATAATGTGCGTAGCATGGGAGATATCAAGATTCTTGGTTGTTATGTTGAATATGAAAGTATACCGCTCAAAATGTTATCAATCTCTATTTAAAAATCGAGCTCTCGCACCTCTACAAATCCCTGCTTCCCTCTGCGAAGGGCCTATCTATTTACTTTTATGCAGAGTCATCATCCTCTTATCAAAGAGCACCAGTAGGAGAGCACCTCTGTCGTTGCATGTATTACAATTAATTTGCATTGAGTATGATCATGACTGGATCTCTTTTACCATGAATTACAATGTCTAGTCAGCCCTTGATCTTTAAAGGTGCTCTGCTTTTATGTTTTGCGGTCTCAGAAAGGGCTAGCGAGATACCATCCTGTTATATCATATCATGATTGTTTTGAGAAGTGTTGACATCCGAGGTTTATATTATTGCTCGCTAGTTGATTATGCCATTGATGTGAGTAGTGTTGCGACCTAAAAGTTATTGTGAATGTGGTTAGTTCATGATCTTGTTGAAAACCTGAATGCTAGCTTACATATTTACAACAACAAGAGCAAACAGAGTTTGTCAAAGTTTTTCTTTATCATTTTCAGTTTATCAACTGAATTGCTTGAGGACAAGCAAAGGTTTAAGCTTGGGGGAGTTAATACGTCTCCAACGTATCTACTTTTCCAAACACTTTTGCCCTTGTTTTGGACTCTAACTTGCATGATTTGAATGGAACTAACCCGGACTGACGCTGTTTTCAGCAGAACTGCCATGGTGTTGTTTTTGTGCAGAAATAAAAAGTTCTCGGAATCGCCTGAAAATCAACGGAGATTTATTTCAGAAAATATAAAAAATAACTGCAAAAAGTTCCACACCGGGGGGACCACGGGCTGTCCTCGAGGGTGGGGGGCGCGCCCCCCTTCCCAGGGCGCGCCCCCCTGCCTCGAGGGCCCCCCGATGCTCCACCGACGTATCCCCAGGTCCTATATATTCCGTTTCGCGGAGAAAAAAATCAAGGAGAAAGAATTATCACGTTTTACGAGATGGAGCCGCGGCCAAGCCCTAATCTCTCTCGGGAGGGCTGATCTGGAGTCCGTTCGGGGCTCCGGAGAGTGGAGATCGTCGCCATCGTCATCATCAACCTTCCTCCATCACCAATTCCATGATGCTCACCGCCATGTGTGAGTAATTCCATCGTAGGCTTGCTGGACGGTGATGGGTTGGATGGGATCTATCATGTAATCGAGTTAGTTTTGTTAGGGTTTGATCCCTAGTATCCACTATGTTCGGAGATTGATGTTGCTATGACTTTGCTATGCTTAATGCTTGTCACTAGGGCCCGAGTGCCATGATTTCAGATCTGAACCTATTATGTTTTCATGAATATATGTGTGTTCTTGATCCTATCTTGCAAGTCTATAGTCACCTACTATGTGTTATGGTCCGGCAACCCCGAAGTGACAATAATCGGGACCACTCCCGATGATGACCATACTTTGAGGAGTTCATGTATTCACTATATGTTAATGCTTTGGTCCGGTACTCTATTAAAAGGAGGCCTTAATATCCCTTAGTTTCCAATAGCCCCCCGCTGCCACGGGAGGGTAGGACAAAAGATGTCATGCAAGTTCTTTTCCATAAGCACGTATGACTATATTCGGAATACATGCCTACATTGCATTGATGAACTGGAGCTAGTTCTGTGTCACCCTAGGTTATAACTTCTACATGATGAATTGCATCCGACGTAATTTCCCATCACCGATCCAATGCCTACGAGCTTTACCTATATTGCTTGTCGCTTATTTACTTTTCCGTTGCTATTATCACAAAAACTACAAAAACACTATATTTACTTTTATTGCTGCTACCGCCACTATCATATTACTTTGCTACTAAACTACCTTGCTGCAGATACTAAGTTTCCAGGTGTGGTTGAATTGACAACTCAGCTGCTAATACTTAGGAGTATTCTTTGGCTCCCCTTGTGTCAAATCAACAAGTTTGGGTTTAATACTTTACCCTCGAAAACTGTTGCGATCCCCTACACTTGTGGGTTATCGGTGACGGAGATGATGAAGCTATCGGTGCAGGGCTTCGCCTAAGCACTGCAACGATATGACCAATGTTCAAGAAATCGTTAACTGGTAGCTGCTCGGTCGGTTTAGGAGTAGAGATTAATCGGTGAATCGGCCTATTAACTAGATTAATCGGTCGACCATTAATCGATAGATTAAATAGGAACTTGCCATCATGTATCTAGATTTTTTATATATTATACCATATTCTCATGCTCCCAGCTATGTAGTACATCAAAACATGTTGTCATACACATATGAAAAGCATAGAGAGGAGGTAAAATAATTAATCCTCGATATTTAGGAGCGAGATGGGGCTAGAAGGGGTTACGGGCAAAACAATTGGGCTTTGTTTGCCCACCTGTTCATGGGCAAGCAAGGATTAATCGGCATGACAACTGATTAATCGGTCCAACTGGCCAATTAATCGGCCTAGCAAGTTAACGCGGCGAATAGGTGTTATTCGATTCGGCCATGCTATGAGTAGCGATTAACTGGCCCGTTAACTAATTAATCGGATGAATTCTTAAACAGTGGATATGACTGAGGTGTGTTTCTGTGGAGAGGGGCACCGCACACGGTTGGGAGAGATCAACTGATCAACTTGTGTCTCTATGGGGCGCCTCTACCCCTGTATATAAAGGAGGAGGGGAGGGGAGGGGAGGGTCCGGCCCTCTCTATGGCGCGCCCTAGGGAGTCCTACTCCCACTGTGAGTAGGATTCCCCCCTTTCCCTAGTAGGAGTAGGAGAAGAAGGAAGGAGGAGAAGGAGAAGAAGGAAAGGGGGGCCGGCCCCCTCCCAATTCAGATTGGGCTGGTGGGGGCGCGTCCCCACCTTGGGCGCCTCCTCTCCCTTTCCCTTATGGCCCATTAAGGCCCATTAACTCCCCGGGGGGTTCCGGTAAACCCCCGATACTCCGGTATATGCCCGAAACCTCCCGAAACCCTTCCGGTGTCCAAACATAGTCGTCCAATATATCGATCTTTATGTCTCGGACATTCCGAGACTCCTCGTCATGTCCGTGATCTCATCCAGGACTCCGAACTACCTTCGGTACATCAAAACTCATAAACTCATAATACCGATCGTTATCAAACGTTAAGCGTGCGGACCCTACGGGTTCGAGAACTATGTAGACATGACCGAGACTCATCTCCGGTCAATAACCAATAGCGGAACGTGGATGCTCATATTGTCTCCTACATATTCTACAAAGATCTTTATCGGTCAAACCGCATAACAACATACGGTGTTCCCTTTGTCATCGGTATGTTACTTGCCCGAGATTCGATCGTCGGTATCTCAATACCTAGTTCAATCTCGTTACCGACAAGTCTCTTTACTCGTTTCGTAATACATCATCTCGTGACTAACTCATTAGTCATATGCTTGCAAGGCTTGTCATGATGTGTATTACCGAGAGGGCCCAGAGATACCTCTCCGACACTCGGAGTGACAAATCATATTCTTGATCTATGCCAACACCACGAACACCTTCGGAGACACCTGTAGAGCATCTTTATAATCACCCAGTTACGTTCTGACGTTTGATAGCACACAAGGTGTTCCTCTGGTATTCGGGAGTTGCATAATCTCATAGTCATAGGAACATGTATAAGTCATGAAGAAAGTAATAGTAGTAAAACTAAACGATCATAGTGCTAAGCTAACGGATGGGTCTTGTCCATCACATCATTCTCCTAATGATGTGATCCCGTTGATCAAATGACAACTCATGTCTATGGCTAGGAAAGATAACCATCTTTGATCAATGAACTAGTCTAGTAGAGGCATACTAGGGACATGTTGTTTTGTCTATGTATTCACACATGTACTAAGTTTCCGGTTAATACAATTCTAGCATGAATAAAGGCATTTATCATGATATAAGGAAATACAAATAACATATTTATTATTGCCTCTAGGACATATTTCCTTCATTTATCCCTCTACATCATGTCATCTTGCTTAAAGCATTACTCTATTCTTATGAACTTAATACTCTAGATGCATGATGGATAGCGGTCGATGTGTGGAGTAATAGTAGTAGATGCAGAATCGTTTCAGTCTACTTGTCACGAACGTGATGCCTATATATAATGATCATGCCTAGATATTCTCATAATTATTCGCTTTTCTATCAATTGCTCGACAGTAATTCGTTCACCCACCGTAGAAATATGCTATCATGAGAGAAGCCACTAGTGAAACCTATGCCCCCCGGGTCTATTCTCAACATATCAATCTACAATCTACTTTACTTTGTTGTTTTTACTTTCTGTTCTTATATTCAAAAATACCAAAAATATCAAACTATCATATCTATCAGATCTCACTTTCGTAAGTGACCGTAAAGGGATTGACAACCCCTTATCGCGTTGGCCGCGAAGTTCTTATTTTTTTGTGCAGGTGCGAGGGACTCACGCGTGGTCTCCTACTGGATTGATACCTTGGTTCTCAAAAACTGAGGGAAATACTTACGCTACTGTGTTGCATCACCCTTTCCTCTTCGAGGGAATACAATGCTAGCTCGAGAAGTAGCAAGCACGTCCTCACTTGTTGCTTGCCCTTGAAGCCACTTGAGTTGTTCTTGTTGAGGTTGGGCCTTGAGTTCTTCTTGTTGCCCCAAAATTGCCATGATGCAAGAGCCATGTGCTCATGATAGGCATATTTGGTGCCTTCTGGGCAACACTCATCTTCATCCTCTTCATCCTCTTCTTCCACACAAGCCTTGGCCTTCAATGCAAGGTTGGGCTTTCTCTGATCGTTGAGCATGCAACACCGCATTGTCCGCGGTCTTGTCCAAGATCCTCATGGCAACGAACTCATCCAACACTTCACTTGAGGACATGATGTGGAAGTCCGGTCTTTGGCGGATGACCAATGACATGGCCTTGTGATGAGGCATCATGGCCTTGAGAAACTTGCGCTTGATCCAACTGTCATGTGTATCCTTGCTCCCATGATCTCGGAGCGAGACCGCGAGAGTGGTTAATCTCCGATAAAGTTCACGAGGATCTTCATCTTCGATCATGGCAAACTAATCGACTTCATCCTGCACAACTTCATGGTTTGAGCGTTGAATGCTTGCGCTCCCCTTGTACAAGGAGCCAACATGCTCCCATGCTTCCTTGGCCACGGAGAAAGGTCGAAGGTGTGCAATGTCTTCGGGAGGGATAGCTTCTTAAAGGATGCAAAGACCGGACTCGTTGAATTGATGATCCGCAGCTTCTCTTGGAGTTTAGTTGTATGGATCATGCGGGTAGAAACCTTGCTCAATGATTCTCCAAAGATTAGTAGAGCAATGATTTAAATGACATTTGAAACGAAATGTCCAAGTAGCAAAATCAGCATTTTCACAAACTTAGGAGGAGGACCAACTGAATTTAAATGCGGGGTGGGAACGGGTCCTCCATAATTGATGGGAGGTGCGGTGTGAGCAAAAATGCGACTCTCATTCTTAGTCATCGGGACTTGCTCACTACTAGCTTCTCCCTTGTCGGGAATAGCATCCGACACGTTATTAGCAGGACGAACCACTTCCAACGGTGCGATGGATAATTTAAGTCCCTCAAGAAATTCTTTGAACGTGCCTTTGACCTCGGTCATCAATGATTCTTTCAATGTGCCCAAGGCCACATTGAGCTCCTCACGAGAGACCGAGGGTCCCCCATCGGACGTAGACAAGGACGGATTTCCACCGGAGTTTCCCTCCGTCTCGACTACGTTGTCACCCATATTCTTTGGACGGTAAAGTCCTTAATAAAGAGACGAGGCTCTGATACCAATTAAAAGGATCGATATGGTTGACTAGAGGGGGGGTGAATAGGCAACTAACAATTTTTAGCTTTTTTTGACCAAATTAAACTTAGCAACGAAATAGGTTGTCTAGATGTGCAACTACGTTGACAACCTATATGATGCAACAATAACAAGCATACAAGCAAGCAAGGAATAAAGCACAATAAAACTTGTACAAGTAAAGGTGAGAGATAATCAAGAGTGGAACCAGTGGAGACGAGGATGTGTTACCGAAGTTCCTTCCCTTTGAGGGGAAGCACGTCTCCGTTGAAGCGGTGTGGAGGCACAATGCTCCCCAAGAAGCCACTAGGGCCACCGTATTCTCCTCACGCCCTCACATAATGCGAGATGTCGTGATTCCACTATTGGTGCCCTTGAAGGCGGCAACCGAACCTTTGCAAACAAGGTTGGGGCTATCTCCACAACTTAATTGGAGGCTCCCAACGAAACCACGAAGCTTCACCACAATGGAATATGGCTTCGAGGTGACCTCAACCGTCTAGGGTGCTCAAACACCCAAGAGTAACAAGATCCGCAAGGGATTAGTGGGGGAAATCAAATTTCTCTTGGTGGAAGTGTAGATCCGGGCCTTCTCAACCAATCCCTAGAAAATCAACAAGTTTGATTGGCTAGGGAGAGAGATCGGGCGAAAATAAGCTTTTGGAGCAACAATGGAGCTTGGCGGAGAAGAGGTGAGTCTTCTTGAGGAAGAAGAGCCCTTTATATAGTGGAGGGGATAAGTGAACCGTTACCCCCTTTTCTGCCCGCACAGAGTGGTACTACCGCTGGGTGGAGTGGTACTACCGCAGGTGCCAGCGGTACTACCGCGGCCCCCAGCGGTACTACCGCCCTGTGTTAGAGACGAGGCACAGAGGGGAAGGACGGTAGTAGCCGCGGTGGTGGTAGCGGTACTACTGCTGCTACTGCCGTTGCTACTACCGCAGAACCCGACACGAGAAATGCTCTCCTTGAATCGACGCGGAGGTGGTGCCTTGTTGCGACGGTACTGTCGCATATACCCCCAAGCGGTACTACTGCGCTCCATAGCGGTACTACCGCTTGGTGGGTATAGGCGGTACTACCGCCCTAGCAGCGGTACTACCGCGCCCAACAACAAAAGACTCCACAGAGAGATGTGGAGAGCTCCAAGAAGAGAAAGGAGACGAGGGTGCCGAAAATAAGTGTACGTGATGATTCCACCCTGGCCTTTCCAATGCGGACCCCCTTGATAGTACGGTGTCTCCTACGACTCAAGTCCACAAAAACAAAAACCGAGGAAGACGACACGTCTTGTGCTAATAACTCGAAAGGTAGATGATCGTCTCGTGCCAATGGATTAATCTCTGAAATACTTAGCACACACGATTAGTCCGCAAACGCATTGTCATCAATCACCAAACTACATAGGAAGGGACATGCCCTTTCACCCCCTCTCACCCAAATCGATGGCGGCCCATCCATATAAACAGCTGGCGAGGTGGTGTCCATCGCACTGGAGCCATGGCAGGCAGAGTAGCGGGTGGTGGAGCGAAATCCGGTGCGAGTCAAGGCCGTCGCGACGCCCGACGACGCAACACGTGACCACGGCTAATTGTCTTTTTATGTGATGGCTATACATGCCTGTGATTTTTAAATTGTCACAGTGTTGCTAATGTAGTTAATTTTGTTTCCCATGACATGTTTTTTTGATGATTAGACAATTATCCCCCTCCTTAGAAGACAATAAGCCGCCTCGAAAATATGAAAATACTACATCTTAGGGCATGGGGTATGCCTTTTATCAAACGAACCATTTATTTATGATTCCCTAATTCATAAATAAATTACACACCTACGTTTATAAGCACTTTCAAGAGACTAAGCCAGCACATCATTTTGACATCGATGAATTCGCCACAAACAGTTTCGTAGTCGACAACAAAGTCTTCTCCCACTGGTTGCACATCGCCGAAAAGGCCTGAAATATTCAGTAAAAATACGACCACCAATGGCAAGTCTAGTACTTGATTTTTTTAACACAATACAAATGTAGACGCTCATACATATGCATCCCTATGAGCATCTCCGAGAGACTGAACCGACACATATGACGAAGTCGTCACAGACGGCTTCGTAGTCTATGAGAATATCTCCTCACTGCACATCACCAGAAGGCCTGAAAATAAATCCAGAAAAATGCGAACATCAATGTCAAATTTAGGACTTGAACTCCAGTGGGCTAGGGATACCATTGTTTTCCTAACCATCCAACTACATGTTACCTCGCATCTAAGACTTGTATATGTGATGCAAAGTCTAGGACTTTCTTAGCAATATTTTCACGTGCAAGTATTTTTACCCAACAATTTTCCTCTTGTTTTTAACCCTAGGCGATCAGGGTGAGCTCTCTCCTCCAGACTTCACCGATAAGCCCATGAATTTGTCTCCTCTCTTCCTTCCGCTCTGACGGTCGGTGGCGGAGAGGGAAATCTCGGTGCCTTCATTTCGGTTAGTGGTTTAGGTTATTGTTTTTTCATCTGAACTCTGATCCTCCTCGAGTTCTCCCATCTGGACGTAGTCGACAAAGCTCCAACGTAGATTCTCGCGATCTCCTTGGGGCGATGAGTTTAGGGTTTCTCGTTATGCAACAAGATTTGGTATCATGTGCTTTAGATCTCTGCAAGGGTTCAACGATAATGAATGTGGCTCCAGGGTGCCGGTCCTTAGGGACACATGCGTGAAGACTTTCCGACTGTCATCGACAAGGTCACTCGGCAAAGGAGCTTGTTATGACGGCAATAGTGGTAGTGGTCGTCCGGTGATCTTGTAATCTTGATATAATCTTTTATTATGTTTGAGAGATGCTCTGTACTTCCGATGATCGATAACCGATCCTTTAAAGAAAAAAGGTCTAGGACTTATTTACGTGAGTTTTTTTAGGGGTGTACGGTACAAAGTGTGGGTCAACCGTGCCTGCTCCTGGTCTCAAAAAAAAAGAAAAAAAAAACCGTGCCTGCTCCGATCTGTGTGGCCGTGTCCGTCCCCCTCTCGCACCTACTACTCCGAACCGAACCGTGGGCGATCGACTCGTCATATACGGCACGCCCGTCCAGCCCAGAGAACCAGAAGAGAGAAGCGAACCAAACGTGCCGGAAAAGAAGCTCACCCTCGAACCCGAGCGACCAGACTCGAGCCAACCCCAGAGCGGCGGAGCAGACGAGGGGAAATCCCGATGGCGGCGGTGGCGATGGACATCGCGAAGCCCTCGGCGCTGCCGGCGAGCGTCGACGACCCTTCGGCGGCGTCGGCCAAGGGCAGGGCCGGCGGCGGGGAGGGGCTGCGCCAGTACTACCTGCAGCACATCCACGACCTGCAGCTCCAGATCCGGACCAAGACGCACAACCTCAACCGCCTCGAGGCCCAGCGCAACGACCTCAACTCTCGAGGTACGCACGGCCCCGATCCCCAATCTTCGCCCGCTGTTTCTATTCCGCGCAACCCTAGCCCCCCCCATGTGCGTGTGTGTTATGCTAGAAAGACGATCCGCTGTTGCTTCATACCGTTTGATTGCGATTTGATTGATCCAATTGTGCCTGGACCTCTAGTTCCGAGCTTCAACTATGCTTGATCCGGTAACGTGTAGATAGTGTCTCCGATTTTAGGTTTGTTTTGGTCATGTGCACGCGTCCCACTTGTGCGTCATGTTCGTGATTGGTGAAAATTCTGTTTTTTTTTAGTGTGTATAGTCCTAACTCTGCTCATATGTACTTTGTTAATTGAAATTCAACAGCTTTTGGGGTATTGAATTTTGTTCAATTAGAATATGGAATGCTTCTGAGACATTGAATTTTGTTTGATTATAATGTGTAATCTCTTGTGCTGACAATATAAATTGCTCATCATAATTTTGGTATTGCAGTTAGAATGCTCCGGGAAGAGTTGCAGCTTCTTCAAGAACCGGGCTCATATGTTGGCGAGGTTGTGAAGGTTATGGGCAAGTCAAAGGTTCTAGTCAAGGTACATCCCGTTTCACTGTTGCTTCTTTCAAGCTATGCTTGTGCACATCTGTTTTGCTTTAAGCACAATGGATGACAAATATTTTGTTTGCAAACCCTCAATTGGGTAGGTCAGTGATATATTTTTATCCTCGGTAGAACATTATTTTTGTCTTGCAAGAAAAAGTAGCCACTTTATTTCCTTAACACAAAAATTAAAAGGATACCATTGAATTTGTTTAGCAAGCAGAAAAGGACACTAAAAAGTAGTTGGCTTTGTGTTATATTGACATCCTGATGTGCATGAGCGTATTATGCTAACATTTATTAAGTTTCTATAGGACTAAACACGCAATGTAATGAAAACTTGAACTACTGTAATGTTTTATCTGTTATGTTCAACTTTTGCAAAAATAATGTGCCAATTTGCATTTCGCGTGACATTGTTCGTCTCACCTGTAAGAACATTAATGATTTAAAGCTCAGAAATAGTCATGATAAATAGAGTTTGTCAAAAAGGGTTCCTGACTGTTGATGTAGTGGCTCACTGTGCTTACTAGTCTGTTGCAATTTTGTGTAACATAAAACATGCATAGTTGTTATGTTGTACTGAGATTCTTGGTTATGTTGGCCTATACGTTT
>LR738716.1:58373409-58385331 GCA_902687465.1 Secale cereale
GAACCTCTTCTTGCATTGCTTGAATCCATTCGGGTTCCATAAAAGCTTCAGCAACTTTCTTGGGTTCAGATATTGAGACAAAAGCAAAGTGCCCACAAAAATTTGCAAGTTGTGTTGCTCTTGAACGAGTAAGTGGACCAGGTGCATTTATGCTGTCAATTATCTTCTCAACTTGTACTTCGTTTGCAACACGAGGATGAGCTGGACGAAGATTTTGCTCATGTTGTACATTGTCATCGGGAGGGTTGTCTTCAGGCTGAGCATTGTCGTCAGGTTGATTTGGAGCAGAAATGATGAGTTCCTCGTCAGGCTGTGCTTCAGAAGGCATGATCTCACCGGTTCCCATTAGCTTGATAGATTCATTTGGTGAAGCCTCATCTAGCACATTTGGCGGGAACTCTCTTTGTGAACCATTTGTTTCATCAAATCGCACATCCACAGTTTCAACTACTTTATGGAGAAAGATGTTGAAGACTCTATAGGAGTGTGAGTCTTTTCCATATCCGAGCATGAAGCCTTCATGTGCTTTTGGTGCAAACTTTGACTTGTGATGTGGATCCTTGATCCAGCACCTAGCTCCAAATACTCTGAAGTAACTTACGTTAGGCTTCTTTCCAGTGAGGAGTTCATAGGACGTTTTCTTCATAAGCTTGTGAAGATAAACACGGTTGATGATATGGCATGCAGTATCAATAGCTTCGAGCCAGAACCTTCATGGTGTCTTGTATTCATCGAGCTTCGTTCGAGCCATCTCAATTAAGGCTTTGTTCTTGCGCTCTACGATGCCATTCTGCTGAGGTGTGTACGGGGCTGAGAACTCATGAGTGATTCCCATTGTATCCAAATAAAGATCAAGGCCGGTGTTCTTGAACTCAGTGCCATTGTCACTTCTAATATGCTTGATCTTGATGCCATAGTTGTTCATGGCACGGTTGGCAAAGCGTTCGAAGACATCTTGCACTTCAGTCTTGTGGAGAATTATGTGCACCCATGTGTATCTTGAATAATCATCAACAATGATGAAGCCATAGAGACAAGCTGTGGTAGAGAACATGGAGTAGTGAGTTGGGCCAAATAAGTCCATGTGAAGCAGCTCGAAGGGTTTGGATGTCGTCATGATTGTCTTCGAGGGATGCTTGGCCCTAGTCATCTTCCAAGCTTCACAGGCACCACATAGATGATCTTTCTTGAAATTGACGTCCTCGATGCCTACGACGTGCTTCTTCTTTGCGAGAGTGTGCAAGTTCCTCATGCCGACATGTCCTAGCCTCCGATGCCAGAGCCAGCACCCTGAAGCTTTTGCTAGAAGACATACGGCATCTGCGGTCTAGCTGAGAAATCTACCATATACAGATCACCTTTTCTGTATCCTTCAAATACTAGAGACTTGTCGGACTCCATTAGTACAAGGCAACGAAATTTACCAAATATCACAATCATGTTTAAGTCACAAAGCATTGAGACAGACATTAAGTTGAAACAAAGAGATTCAACAAGCATGACTTTATCCATGTGCTGATCTCTTGAGATTGCAACTCTACCTAGACCCAACACTTTTCTTTTACCAATATCAGCAAATGTGATGTGACTCTTGTTAGATGGACGTAAGGTTGAGTCCATGAGAAGACTTCGATCTCCAGTCATATGATTTGTGCATCCGCTGTCCATAATCCATTCTGAAGACTTTGGTGTCACTCCCTACAATGCAGTTAGGAGGATAGGCTTCACCAAAAGCCATTGTGAAGCATAAACATTTGACGTACAAGTGGATTATGAAAGCTTAGATCCAAGTTAGGACTGATAAGATGATTAGCAAGTGATTCATGAGCAGAATGGATAGTAAATCCTTTGGGCATTTGATCTTGTGCCCTACGAGTGTTTTAGGTCCCCAGCAATAGCATCAGACGCCTTTGATTTTTAGGCTGGAGACCTTTTCCTGCAAGAGAAAGTTAGTTCTTATTAACCACCCACATCTTCAGGGGGTGGCTTAGAAGCAATGAGTCTAAGAGCAGCATCTGAGAATTTTGGCTTTGGAGCCCTAGCAAATAATCTTGTAGGAGGAGAATAATACTCATAGGGATAAGCAGAAAAATTCTTTGTTTTATGAATATAGCGGTTTGAGGAAACACGCTCATATTCATGGGTCTGAGTATAGTTTTCCTGCAAAACATTGGTGTTAGGGTTACTCAGGTGAGTCTTTTGTCTGTATGAAGCCTTAGGACCATATGAAGCCTTTGGTCTGGGGTTTGTCTTCTTCCCAGGTGGTGTCATGATAACATTTGTGGAAGTTTCTCAAGACAACCTTTGGGTACCCAGATCTTCTTCATAGGTGGCCCGTTCCTGCAGTTAGTACCAATATACCTGGCAAACACTTCACCATTTTGATTCTTAAACAGTTTATAGTTTGCATCAAAGGATTCATCAATGATAATAGGATTAGCACAAGTGAAGCCAGATAGGGAAGATGGATCCATTGACGGTTCCTTTGCAGCAACCCATGTGGTTTTGGGATACTGCTCAGGCTTCCAGTATGAACCATCAACATTCATTTTCCTGTCAAACCCAACACCCTCTTTCCTAGGGTTTCGGTTTAGTATCTGCTTTTTGAGGACATCACATAGAGTCTGATGCCCTTTGAGGCTTTTGTACATCCCTGTTTCAAACAAAGTCTTCAACCTAGCATTTTCATCAGCAATAGTAGTGGTATCCTCAGCAGAGGGGTTAGTTACCACATCAGTAGTTGAAGATATTGCAACAGTGGCAGCAGTAGAACATTCAGCAACAGATGTAGCATTATCACGCTCAATGCATTTTAGACATGGTGGTTCAAACTCTTCCTGAGTGGAGCTGGTCAGTTGTGCGCGGAGGGACTCATTTTCTTTTTGAAGATCTTCATGAGCCGCTTTCAATTTCTCAAGTTCTCGCTTCCTTTGAAGGTAATCGTGGGAAAGCTTTTCATGAGTTTTTGAGAGCGATTCATAAAGACCTTCAACTTCCTCGTACTTAACATGAAGATTTTTTATGTCTTCAATTAAGGACTGAGAACGGGTCATTTCCGCGTCCAACAGGTCATCGCTTTTGTCTAACAGTTTTTGAATATGTTCCATGGCTTTCTGCTGTTCAGTGGCAATTTTAGCAAGTGTTTTGTAGCTAGGTTTTGATTCACAATCAGAGTCATCTTCACTAGATGTTTGAAAGTAAGCATCATGTGATTTTACCTTGGCACCGCGTGCCATGAAGCAGTAGGTGGGAGCAGAGTTGTCGTCCTCATCATCAATGTTGGGGACGGGGCCATTATCTTCAGTGTTGAAGATGGACTTGGCAACGTAGGCAGTGGCTAGAGCCAGACTTGCAGCACCAGAATCGGACTCCTCCTTAGACTCCACCTCCGCTTCTTCAGAAGCAGACTCCTCCTCTGAATCCATGTCCTTGCCAACAAACGCACGAGCCTTGCCAGATGAATTCTTCTTGTGTGATGAATACTTTGATGAAGACTTGGAAGAAGACTTTGAGTATTTCTTCTTTTTCTTGTCATCAGAATCATATTCCTTGCTCTTTTTCTTCTTCTTCTCATTGTCCCACTGAGGACACTCAGAGATGTAGTGACCAGGTTTCTTGCACTTATGACATGTTCTCTTCTTGTAGTCATGGGTAAAAGCTTCATCATTTCTTGAGCTGGATCGTGAAGACTTTCTGAAGCCTTTCTTCCTAGTGAATTTCTGGAACTTCTTCACAAGCATGGCAAGCTCCTTTCCAATGTCTTCAGGATCATCAGAACTGCAGTCAGATTCTTCTTCAGATAAAGAAACATCCTTTGCCTTTAAGGCGCGAGATCGGCCATAGTTGGGACCATAGATGTCACGTTTCTCAGATAGCTGGAACTCATGTGTGTTGAGCCTCTCAAGTATGTCAGACAGATCGAGAGTCTTGAAGTCAGGGCGTTCTTGAATCATCAGGGCAAGGATATCAAATGAGTTGTCGAGTGATCTCACGAGGGTCTTGACGATTTCATGCTTGGTGATCTCAGTGGCGCCAAGTGCCTGAAGCTCATTTGTGATGTCAGTGAGACGATCGAATGTGTGTTGGACATTCTCATTGTCATGTCTCTTGAAGCGATTGAAGAGATTGCGAAGGACACTGATCCTTTGATCTCTCTGGGTTGAGACGCCTTCGTTGACCTTTGAGAGCCAGTCCCAGACTTCCTTTGACGTTTCCAGGGCACTTACACGACCATACTGTCCTTTGGTCAGATGACCACAGATGATGTTCTTGGCCGTTGAATCCAGTTGAACGAGCCTCTTGACATCAGCAGGGGTGATACCTTCACCAGTCTTGGGAACGCCATTCTTGACGACAAACCAGAGGTCCACATTAATGGCTTCAAGGTGCATGTGCATCTTGTTCTTCCAGTAGGGATATTCGGTGCCATCGAAGATGGGGCACGCAGCGGAGACTTTGATTATCCCTGCAGTAGACATAGCTAAAACTCTAGGTGGTTAAACCGAATCACACAGAACAAGGGAGTACCTTGCTCTGATACCAATTGAAAGTGCAGTATATCGACTAGAGGGGGGTGAATAGGCGATTTTTATGGAATGCTTCAAAACATGGAAGTTTCAAAGACAAACAATAGTAACGATCCTATTTATATGCAGCGGAAGGTAGACTACACTGGACAAGCCATAGTCAAGTATTCAATGAAGTGAAAGCATGAAGACTAATAGCAGCTAGGCAGTAAGGATCGGGATGGAAGATTGAATGAAGCCAATCAAAACAAGTAGTCACACAGTGAAGTCAAACAGATAGGCAAGCTAGCAAAGACTTCACAATGTAAGACAGTAAGTAAAGGGAAGGAAAGGATGGAACCAGTAGCTCGGGGAAGACAGTGATTTGTTAGACCAGTTCCAGTTGCTGTGACAACTGTACGTCTGGTTAGGGAGGCTGAGCTTTAACTCAGAAGACCGCGTCTTCACCTTATTCCCCTTGAGCTAAGGACACCTAGTCCTCTCCCAATCACTCTGGTAAGTCTTCAAGGTAGACTTTCAAACCTTCACAGACTTCGTTCACCGGCGATCCACAATGACTCTTGGATGCTCAGAACGCGATGCCTAACCAGCTGGAGGAAACACAGTCCTCAAGTGTAATAAATCTTCATGTCACACGGATAGAAAGACTTCAGTGATGCCTAACACTCTTTGGCTCTGGGTGTTTTGGCTTTGTCCTTGCAAGGATCTCTCTCTCAAATGCTTCGGAGGTGGGTTGCTCTCAAACGACAAAAGCCGTGCAATAACTCTGAGCAGCCACCAATTTATGGTGTAGGAGCTGGGCTATTTATAGCCACTGGGCAACCCGACCTGACTTGTCCGAAGTGACCCTGGGTCACTAAGGAACTGACACGTGTTCCAATGGTCATATTTCAAACACTCACACGGCAACTTTACTTGGGCTACAAGTAAAGCTGACTCATCCAGCTCTGGATAAGATTTGCTCTCATTGTCTTTGCTCGAAGACATAGGATTTGGTTGAGCATCACTTTAGTCACTCTGACTTAGTTCACTTGGACCCCACTTAACAGTATGGTGGTTCCTATGACTCAACAAAGAAGAAAAGGAAACAACGAAACATCTAAGTCTTCGCGCTCCATAGTCTTCACACAATGTATTCTCTTGTCATAGTCTTCAATAAGATTATCTTCATGTACCAGCACTGTTGTCAATGTCTTCATACATTTTTAGGGGTCATCTGTGGTAGGTAAACCGAATCAATGAGGGACTACTACCTGTGTTATCCTGCAATTCTCACAAACACATTAGTCCCTCAACCAGGTTTGTCGTCAATACTCCAAAACCAACTAGGGGTGGCACTAGATGCACTTACAACTAGTATCGCTAACTCATAGTGATAAAGTAAAGCAATTACATGGCCTTTGCAATTCATACAATAAAGAGACAACCATAAGCTCCTGTAGGTTGCCGATAATTTACAAAACATGATCATCTCATACAACAACGTATAACTCATCACGTATTGACCATATCACATCACAACATGCCCTGCAAAAACAAGTTAGACGTCCTCTACTTTATTGTTGCAAGTTTTATGTGGCTGCTACAGGCTTAGCAAGAATCGTTCTTACCTACGCATACGAAACCACAATGATTTTTCGTCAAGTGTGTTGTTTTAACCTTCACAAGGACCGGGCGTAGCCACACTCGATTCAACTAAAGTGAGAGAGACAGACACCCGCCGGTCACCTTTAAGCAATGAGTGCTCGTAACGGTGAAACCAGTCTCGCGTAAGTGTACGTGTATTGTCGGTCCGGGCCGCTTCATCTTACAATACCGCCGAATCAAAGTATGATATGCTCGTAAGCAGTATGACTATTATCACCCACAACTCATTGTGTTCTACTCGTGCATACAATCTACGCATAGACCTGGCTCATGATGCCACTGTTGGGGAACATAGTATTTCAAAAAAAATCCTACGATCACGCAAGATCTATCTAGGAGAAGCATAGAAACGAGCGGGGAGAGTGTGTCCACATACCCTCGTAGACCGAAAGCGGAAGCGTTTAGTGACGTGGTTGACGTAATCGAACGTCTGCGCGATCCAACCGATCCAAGCACCGAACGTATGGCACCTCCGCGTTCAGCACACGTTCAGCTCGATGACATCCCACAAACTCTTGATCTAGTTGAGTGTCACGGGAGAGTTTCATCAGCACGATGGCGTGGTGACGGTGATGATGAAGTTACCAGCGCAGGGCTTCGCCTAAGCACAAAAACAATATGACTGAGGTGTGTAACTGTGGAGGGGGCACCGCAGACGGCTAGAAACAATTGATGTGTGTCCAAGGGGTGCCCTCCCCACGTATATAAAGGAGGGAGAGGGAGGAGGCGGCCGCCCTAGGAGGAGGGCGCGCTGATACGTCTCCAACGTATCTATAATTTTTATTGTTCCATGCTATTATATATTCTGTTTTGGATGTTTAATGGGCTTTATTATACACTTTTATATTATTTTTGGGACTAACCTACTAACCCAAGGCCCAGTGCAAAGTGCTGTTTTTGCCTATTCCAGTGTTTCGCAGAAAAGGAATATCAAACGGAGTCCAAACGGAATGAAACCTTTGGGAGAGTTATTTTTGGAACGATATCTTCACGGGGGACCTGCAGTACAAGTCAGAGAAGAAACAAGGTGCCCACGAGGGGGTAGGGCACGCCCAAGGGGGTAAGTGCGCCCCCCACCCTCGTGGGCCCCACGTTACTCCACCGACGTACTTTTTCCTCCTATATATACCCATATACCCTGAAAACATCGGGGAGCATGAAGAAACCCTAATTCCACCGCCTTAACCTTCTTTTTCCGTGAGATCCCATCATGGGGCCTGTTCTGGAGCTCCGCCGGAGGGGGCATCGAGCACGAAGGGATTCTACATCAACACCATAGCCCCTCCGATGAGTTGTGAGTAGTTTACCACAGACCTTCGAGTCCATAGTTATTAGCTAGATGGCTTCTTCTCTCTCTTTGGATCTCAATACAAAGTTCTCCTCGATATTCGAGGTGATCTATTCAATGTAATCTTTTTGCAGTGTGTTTGTCGAGATCCGATGAATTGTGGGTTTATGATCAAGATTTTCTATGAACAATATTGGATTCTTTTCTGAAATCTTTCATGTATGACTATAATATCCTTGCAAGTCTCTTCGAATTATTGGTTTGGTTTGGCCTACTAGATCTATAGTTATTGCAATGGGAGAAGTGCTTGGCTTTGGGTTCAATCTTGCGGTGTCATTTCCCAGTGACAGTAGGGGCAGCAAGGCACACATAGTATTGTTGCCATCGAGGATAAAAAGATGGGGTTCATATCATATTGCTTGAGTTTATCACTGTACATCATGTCATCTTGCTTAAGGCATTACTCTGTTCTTATGAACTTAATACTCTAGATGCATGCTGGATAGCGGTCGATGTGTGGAGTAATAGTAGTAGATGCACAATCGTTTCGGTCTACTTGTCACAGATGTGATGCCTATACAATGATCTGCCTAGATATTCTCATAACTATGCGCTTTTCTATCAATTGCTCGGCAGTAATTTGTTCACCCACCGTAGAATTCTGCTATCATAAGAGAAGCCACTAGTGAAACCTATGGCCCCCGGGTCTATCCTTATCATATTACTTTCCTTTCAACTAGCCAATTTCTGTTGTTGTTGCTTATTTGCTTTCTTTACTTTTTGTTTCTATACTAAAAATACCAAAAATATTATCCTATCCTATCTATCAAATCTCACTCTCGTAAGTGACCGTGAAGGGATTGATAACCCCTTATCGCGTTGGCTGCGAGGTTCTTATTTGTTTGTGGAGGTGCGATTGACTCGCGCGTGGTCTCCTACTGGATTGATACCTTGGTTCTCAAAAACTGAGGGAAATACTTACGCTGCTATGCTGCATCTCCCTTTCCTCTTCGAGGGAATACAACGGAAGCTCGATAAGTAGCAAGAAGAATTTATGGCGCCATTGCCGGGGAGATCTACGCAAAAGTAATATACCAAGTACCTATCAGAAACCCTTATCCCTCGCATTACATTATTTGCCTCTCGTTTTCCTCTCCCCCACTTCACCTTTGCCGTTTTATTCGCCCTTCTTTTTCCGTGTGTTTTACCGTTCGCTTGCCTCGTGTGTGTTCGTCTTTATTGCGGTTTGTTCCTATCATGTCTGAGATGGGGGATGATGCCGCTGAAAAGGGTAGTAACGCTGAGGGCAACTTCACCTTTGTTGACCCTCCGGATGAAACTACCACTTTACATACTAAGAAGTTCCGGGTTGGTAGTGGTAATATTATTGGAAAAGGAGCTCTTCAAGACTTCTTTACTTGTGCCAGTGCTTTACCCACTATGGATGGATTTATTCTTCATAGAACTAGTAGTCTTGTGGATGCCATATCTATGCTTGTAGTTGAAATTGAAAGGCAATTTATCCATATGCATCCTTGCATTCAGAGAATCTTTCTGGAATTTTCCAATATTGAGCATTCTTATGTTAAGCGCGCAGCTACTATCTTTTTGGCTCATGAGTTCAGATTCATAATGAAAGAGGCCAAAGAAGTCTTTACGCATTATAGGGTGGACGCTGGTCGTCCTCCCGTAGAAGCTATCTTATTCAATCAAGAGGACATAATGCATTTGCAATCTTTAGATTATGTTGCTTTAAATGAAAACCTTAGGAAAAAGGTTCCTACCGATATCTTGGTTGATAGAATTTCTGAATTGAATGATGATTTTGCTATTCAAAACAATGGGTTAGGTTTTTCCCTTGAGTGAAGGCTCATGACCTTTTTCCAAAAGAATGCTTATAATGATGAATTGGTTGTGCAATATGAAGGGCCAAAGGAGGAACCTATACCTAATATGGGGGACTTTTGTCCTATTAAATTTATCCCTTTTGATTACTTTTGCTTGCCACAAAGAAAACTTGCTGCTGAACGTAGAGAATATGAGATGAGTTTTCGCGATCTACCTTATCATTATGGCAATACCTAGATCTATTCTTGTATCGTGCCTAGCTAGGGGCGTTAAACGATAGCGCTTGTTGGGAGGCAACCCAATTTTATTTTCTTTGTTTTTTCTTCTGTTTAGGAATAAATGTTGCACCTACCTTCTGTTTAGATGTGGTTTTGTGTTTTAATTAGTGTTTGTGCCAAGTAGAACCTTTGGAAAGACTTGTGCGAAGTTTATGTGATCATGCTGTAAAAAACAGAAACTTTAGCGCTCACGAGATTGGCTGTCATTTTTTACTGGAGAGTGATTTTTAGTTGATTCTTTTTGTAGATGATTAACAGACAAATTCCTCACGTCCACCAATTTATTTCAATTTTTTAGAGTTACAGAAGTATTCGAAAGTTACAGATTACTACAGATTGTTCTGTTTTTGACAGATTCTGTTTTTCGTGTGTTGTTTGCTTATTTTGATGAATCTATGAGTAGTATCGGGGGGAATAAATCATAGAGAAGTTGGAATACAATAGGTTTAACACCAATATAAACAAAGAATGGGTTCATTACAGTACCTTTGAGTAGTGATTTGTTTTCTTATACTAACGGAACTCACGAGAATTTTGGCTAAGTTTTGTGTTGTGAAGTTTTCAGGTTTTGAGTATGGATTTGATGGACAATGGAACAAAGAGTGGAAAAAGCCTAAGCTTGGGGATGCCCAAGGCACCGCAAGGTAAAATTCAAGGAAAACCAAAAGCCTAAGCTTGGGGATGCCCCGGGAAGGCATCCCCTCTTTCGTCTTCGTCTATCGGTAACTTTACTTGAGACTATATTTTTATTCACCACATGATATGTGTTTTGCTTGGAGCGTCATGTATGATTTGAGTCTTTGATTTTTAGTTTTCCACAATCATCCTTGCTGGACACACCTTTTGAGAGAGATAAATATGATTTAGAATTTATTAGAATACTCTATGTGCTTCACTTATATCTTTTGAGCTAGATAGTTTTGCTCTAGTGCTTCACTTATATCTTTTAGAGCACGGTGGTGGTTTTATATTGTAGAAATAGACGAACTCTCATGCTTCACTTATATTATTTTGAGAGTCTCTTAGAACAGCATGGTAATGTGCTTTGGTTATAAAACTAGTCCTAATATGATAGGCATTGATACGTCTCCAACGTATCTATAATTTTTTATTGTTCCATGCTATTATTTATGAAGTCTTGGATGTTTAATGGGCTTTATCATTCACTTTTATATCATTTTTGGGACTAACCTACTGTCGGTGTACTAAGATAGGGGTACCTTAGTACCCCAACTTGTGCACGGGCAGTAGCAGCTTCCCGTGGCAGGGCTTACCACGTGCTCGCAAGGACATTTCTGGTCCCTATGAAGCCATTCAAGAACAAAGTATACAAGTCAGAAGATCAAGGCCCCGGCAAGAGGAGCTTGCCGGGAAGGCCGCACCAGTCTTAAGGCTATCCCTTTAACGCAAGACCCTGGCAAGTGGAGCTTGCCAGGAAGACCAAGGAACACATATCTCAAGAGATGCCTCGGCGCATCATGCGCCCCGGCAGGACCCGGAGAGCGACAAGCTTCCGGGCCCGGCAAGATCACGACCCCGGCAAGGTGCTTGCCGGGGAAACCTACGCTGTGTGCCCGCGCTCCAGCTCATCTACCCACGCGTCGCCCTGGGGCCCTTCCAGGGACGCGTGGCAGACGGCTGTGCAGCCTGGGGCACACGGTGGCAAGCCACGGTGACGAGGCTACTGCCGTGGCGAACGGAGAAGCATGGACGGACGCTTTTGGGGGCGACGGCGACGGGCATTTAATGCCCTTGTCCCCCACTGTCAAAGTTAGGTGAAGACCACTATTCATATAATGTTCATGCACTGTTGCAACTACCACCAAATTTACACTTTTACCCTCCTCTACGTTGACACCTGTCAGTGACCCCTTTGAGCTATAAAAGGAGGCCCATGCACAACGTAGAGGGGGTTCGAAACCTAGACAACTCTCTCGCTCGGTGTAGCTAGATCTTCACGCTCCCGAGCTCAAGAACTCAATACAACCTAAGCAGGAGTAGGGTTTTACGCGTCCGTCGCGGCCCGAACCTGGGTAAACCGCCCGCGTGCGCTCCTCGATCTGCTCTCCGTGCTCCCTCCGCTCCCTTAACGCAACGTAGAAGGGGCTCCAGTCCCATAGGTGCTCGTGGGAGGACAGTTTCCCCCGACATCTTTGGCGTGCCAGGTAGGGGGCGTCGAGGTTGTGCGGACCTGATCCGGCGCTCACGCGGGCGCAACCTTCAGCAACTTCACCAGCTTCATCAACCTCATCGACAGCATCAACATGCCTCCGAAGAAGAAGGCTTCGGAGGTCGGAGGACCGTCTGCGTCGATCCCACCGCCACCAGAACCAAC
>LR738716.1:58481983-58500189 GCA_902687465.1 Secale cereale
CCTTTCTTCAGGGTCACGCTGGACCTGCTGGAGATGGTGTTCGCCAAGGGAGACCCCGGGATCGCCGCGCTCTACGACGAGCTGCTCGTCGCCGACGAGCTCAAGCCCCTCGGGGAGCAGCTGAGGAGCAACTTCGAGGACACCAAGAAGCTGCTCGTCCAGGTGAGGAAGAATCACATTCTAGCTAGCCCCACATTAATTTCATGGCGATTTCTAATCATCTCTTGCGGTGCAGGTTGCTGGACATAGAGACGTTCTTGAAGACGACCCGTATCTGAAGCAGCGGCTGCGGCTGCGTGACCCGTACATCACCACCCTGAACGTGTGCCAGGCCTACACGCTGAAGCGGATCAGGGACCCCAGTTTCCAGGTGACGGCGCAGCCGCCGCTGTCCAAGGAGTTCGCCGACGAGAACCAGCCGGCGTCGCTGGTGAAGCTCAACGCGGCGAGTGAGTACGCGCCGGGGCTGGAGGACACGCTCATCCTCACCATGAAGGGCATCGCCGCCGGCATGCAGAACACGGGCTAGATTCAAATTGCCAAATGCCAAGGTTTTTGCTGTGTGCTTGAATCTGCGGAGTGCTGAAGGAACGAGCTGCCACTGGATTTCTCGATTCCCCCGGGTGGCTGCGCCTTCTTTTTGTTATGGAGAAATAAAATAAAATTGTGAAAATAATGTATAGAGGCGTGACTGATGCAAGCAGTGTGTATATGAAAACTTTCTGTGCGGCTAACGGCACATAAACTCAATATATATACTGTTTCGTGGAATGCGTATTATGCACTGTACATTATTATTTTTTCTAAAAAAGAGGGTTAAGGGCATCTTCAATGTTGACCCCAAATTGGACGCAGTATTTTTTTCCGATAAAGGATGTTTTTTATTGACCCGTAATGTAACATCGAGGGATACAATCATAATGAGTACAAACCCGGCCTCTGCATAGTTAGGATGCACACAACCAATATTAACACACACACAAATGATCACGCCCGCGAGGAGCAAAGTCATAGAAGACCGAAGCTATGCCCACACGGAGTGATAATAAAAATAAAAATTCCCGAACCGAATTGACGATATACTGTGGTGACCATCGGCACCCACAATCTCTTGACAACACAGGAATACAGGAAAGTTTCTTCAAAAGTGACGCATCCAGAAAGGGAACAACGCACAAGCGTCGTCGTCGCCGGGTCCAACCACCAAAAGTCAGACTATGGATTTTCACCTTGAAGATCAAGTCCGAGCAAACTTCAAACAATGTGTTCATCAGGGTAACGACGCAAAGAACGCCACTATTGTCAGGTACAACCAACCAGGGTCAAACCTAGGGTTTTCACCCCGGAGCTCGAGACCAGGTACTCAAGAAGTACTACCCAATCAAAGCCATCCTATGTTGTCTCCACTTTTCGCAATCCTTGCAACAGCATACACGCAAGAGCCGCTCACCAGACCACGACGAAGCCTTTAACGGGGAACGGACACCAGCACTACCAAAATGCCGAGACTCTCCGGCGGCGCCGCATCATCCTCACAACTGGCAGCTGATCGTTAATCTGCATCAGGCGACACCACCATGACACCACTAACTTCAACGTCATCGCCTGTGGCAGCATGACATATCGAGGGAAGGAGCACTTCTACCGTCATGCATCAACTATAGTGACACAGACCGCGAATGATCTAACGCCAAAATGACATGATACTGCCAGGCCACAATAGAACAACAACAACTTCATGCCGACGGCTACAGTTCTGACTGATCCAGGCAAACATTATTGTTTTCGTTGGATCGATGGTCGAAACCCCACCATCCACCCTCGCCCGGCAGATGCCAAAATAAGAGGCTACTCAGCCTTGCGCCCAAGCACAACTGAAGACCATCAAGACCGCCGCCTTCCTACCAGCGGCAGGGATGATGGACCATGGCTGCTGCGGATTGCCTTGGTGCTTGGTGCACCCACATCTCGCTGAACTCGACGTTGTCAGGGAAATCTGAGGAAGTCGCCCAAGCATGAACCAGTTTTGACGATGCAATGTCCGCCTTCAGTGCATCTTGTCACCTCATACAGATCATCAAACGCCATGGGAACGAAGCGCCGCCACCGTCGGCTGCCCAGGCAAGCCCGGCAGTGCCGGCCGGCGGTGGCAAAGGCAGGGCGCACGTGAAGGCCTGCCCGGAAAAAGTGGATCGGGGGTGGCCGGCCGTGTTGCGCTAATCGCACGACGCGGGGGCAGTGCTCCTAAACGAGTATATTGTCTTTTAAACGGGAGATATTTTCACTTCCCGTCCTCTGCACCAACTAAGGATGCATACATCCATTTTAGTATGAGTACCAAGATAAACATGGTCCCTAGATTTTTTTTAAATGAGTATCAAGATATTTATTGATGAGAGGTTGCACCGCACACCAAGCTTATGTTGGGAAACCTAGCATGCAACTCAAAAATAAAAAACTACACTCACGCAAGATCTATCTAGGAGATGCATAGCAACGAGAGGGGGAGAGTGTGTCCACGTACCTTCATAGACCGAAACGGGAAGCGTTTGACAACGCGGTTGATGTAGTCGAACTTCTTCTCGTTCCGACCGATCAAGTACCGAACGTACGACACCTCTGAGTTATGCACACGTTCAGCTCGATGACGTCCCTCGAACTCTTGATCCAGCAAAGTCTCGAGGAAATAGATAAGTTCAGTCAGCACGATGGCACGGTGACGGTGATGATGAAGTGATCCGCGCAGGGCTTCGCCTAAGCACTACGAGATTATGACCGTGGGAGTAAACGATGGAGGGGGCGTTGCACACGGCTAACAATGATGTTGGTATCCTAGGCGCCCCCTCCCCACATATACATAGGTTGGAGAGGGGAGGAGGCAGCCAAGGGGGCGCCCAAGTAGGTCGAATCCTACTTGGGTTGCCACCCCAATTCGCCCCCCTTCCTTATTTGTGTAGAGGGAAGGAAAGAGAGGGGGGAGAGAAGGAAAGGGGGAAGGCCGAATCCTCCCCCTTCCTTCTTCCTTCCCCTCCTTCCTTCTTATCCTATTCAGCCTATATGGGTGGTGCACGAGGCCACTAGGGGCTGGTATGTCTCTCGCTTGGCCCATAAGGCCCATATCTTTACCGGGGGTGTCCGAAACTCCTTTCCGGTGACCCGATATGTACCCGGTACCCTCGGAACACTTCCGGTGTACGAATATGATCGTCCTATATATGAATATTTACCTCTCGACCATTTCAAGACTCCTCGTCATGTCCGTGATCTCATACGGGACTTCGAAAAACATTCGGTCATCAAATCACATAACTCATATAATACAAAATCGTCATTGAACGTTAAGCGTGCGGACCCTACGGGTTCGAGAACTATGTAGACATGACCGAGACACCTCTTCGGTCAATAACCAATAGCGGAACCTAGATGCTCATATTGGCTCCTACATATTCTACGAAGACCTTTATCGGTCGTACCGTAATGACAACATACGTTATCGCCTTTGTCATCGGTATGTTACTTGCCCGAGATTCGATCGTCGGTATCTTCATACCTAGTTCAATCTCGTTACCGGCAAGTCTCTTTACTCGTTCCGTAATGCATCATCCCGCAACTAACTCATTAGTCACATTGCTTGCAAGGCTTCTTATGATGTGCATTACCGAGAGGGCCCAGAGATACCTCTCTGGTACTCGGAGTGACAAATCCTAATCTTGATCTATGCCAACCCAACAAACACCTTCCGATATACCTGTAGAGCATCTTTATAATCACCCAGTTACGTTGTGACGTTTGATAACACAGAATGTATTCCTCCAATATCCGAGAGTTGCATAATCTCATAGTCGGGGGAACATGTATTTGACATGAAGAAACCAATAGCAATAAAACTGAACGATCAATATGCTAAGATAACAGATGGGTCATGTCCGTCACATAATTCTCCTAATGATGTGATCCCGTTCATCAAAAGATAACACATGTCTATGGTCAGGAAACTTAACCATCTTTGATTAACGAGCTAGTCTAGTAGAGGCTTACTAGGGACTTGGTATTTTGCCTATGTCTCCACACATGTATCAAGTTTCCGTTTAATAGAATTCTAGCATGAATAATAAACATTTATCATGAAATAAGGAAATATAAAATAACAACTTTATTATTGCCTCTAGAGCATATTTCCTTCAGCTTGATCCTCAATAAACGGGGGGAAACCCCCGTGCATCACCTGTCAATTCTAGGAATTGAACTTGGGTCTCTAGGATGCACAATCGCATGCCCAACCACTAAGCCAAGGCTATCTTTGCTGAAAAATGGGAGAATTTTTCACTTCCGAGCCTCTGCACCAACTAGGGATGCATACGACCATTTTAGTATGAGTACTAAGATAAGCATGATCCTCATAATTTTTTAAATGAGTATCAAGATATTTCTTCATGAATGGTTTCGCCACACACAAAGGTTAGTCCTTAGTAATTGACAGGTGATAGTGATGCGGGAGCCGGCCATCCAGTTCATGGTGGCAGGGTCGATGAATGAACTGTCGGATGCCTTGTGCGATGAGGCCTCAGCCCTCCCACATGCTATTACTATGGCAGATCATCTTGGGGTAGGTCTGTTGGGAAACGTTGCATGGAAAACAAAAAAAATTATACGCACACGCAAGATCTATCCATGGAGATGCATAGCTACGAGAGGGAGAGAGCATCTACATACCATTGTAGATAGCTAAGCGAAAGCATATAGAACGTGGTTGATGTAGTCGCACTCTTTGTGGTCCAATCACAATACAACCGATCTAGTTCCGAACGGACGACACATCCGAGTTTAGCACACGTGCAGCTCGATGGCATCTCCTCCTTCTTGATCCAACAAGCGGGAGAGGAGAAGTAGATGGGATCACAACCAACATGACGGTGTGGTGGTGATGGAGCACTGACAACGCTTTGCTAAGCGTTGCCGGGACAAGGCGCTGGAACTACGGAGTAACGGGAGAGAGGGGCACCAAGGGCTTGGTCTGTCCTTTTGGGGTGCCCCTCCCTCTATATATAGATGGAGGGGCGTGGGGAAAATCCCCTCCAAACCCTAGGGCGCATCCAATGGGGGAGGAGGTGGAATCCTAGTCCTCCTGCTTCCCTTCCATACAAAGGTGGACTTTCCACCCTCCAATTGCATGGGCCTTTGAAGGACTTGTGCGCCTGGCCCAATAAGGACAGGGCTCCTCCCCTCAGCCCATGCTGACCCTTGGGACATGGTGGAACCCTAGGTGGATTTCTGGAATCCTCTGGAAGTTTCCAGAACCTTCTGGAAGCTTCCCGGTACAATACCAAAAAACTGAAACTTTTTTCGGAACCCTGAAAACAACTTTTCATATATAAATATTTACCTCCCGACCATTCCGAGACTCCTTGTGACGTTCGTGATCTCATCCGGGATTCCAAACAACATTCATTTACCAATCATCAAATATCCCAATACTACTCTAGCGTCAACAAACGTTAAGAGTGTGACCCTCCGGGTTCGGGAATCATGTAGTCATGACCAAGACACCTCTCTGGTCAGTAACCAATAGCGGGACCTAGATTCCCATATTGGTTACTACATATTATACAAAGATCTTTTATCGATTGAACCACGATGTCAAGGATTCGGTTAATCCTGTATGCAATTCCCTTTGTTTGGCGATATGTTACTTGCCCGAGATTTGACCGTTGGTATTTCCATACCTAGTTCAATCTCGTTACCGGCAAGTCTCTTTACTCGTTCTGTAATACAAGATCTCGTGTCTAACTCCTTAGTCACATTGCTTGCAAGCTTCTTGTGATGTTTTATTAGCGAGTGGACCTAGAGATACCTCTCCGTCAATCGGAATGACAAATCCCAGTCTCGGTCCATGCCAACCCAGCAGACACCCTCTGAGATACCTGTAGAGCACCTTTATGATCACCCAGTTATGAAGTGACGTTTGATAGCACACAAAGTATTCCTCCGGTATCTGGGAGTTGCATGATCTCATTGTCGAAGGAAAAAATACTTGACATGAAGAAAGCTATAGCAAATAACTTAAGCGATCTGATGCTAAGCTTACAGTTGGGTCTAGTCGATCACATCATTCTCCTAATGATGTGATCCTATTATCAAATGACAACTCATGTCTATGGTTTGGAAACCTTAACCATCTTTGATTAACAAGCTAGTCTAGTAGAGGCATACTAGGGACACGGTGTAGTTTATGCATTCACACATGTATCTAAGTTTCTGGTCAATACTATCCTAGTATGAATAATAAACATTTACCATGAATAAGGAATTATGATAATAGCCATTTTATTATTGCCTCTAGGGAATATTTCCAATAAGCTCATGCACTCTTCAAAACTGACAGCCTCACTCTCCAACAAGCCATGTCCTCAAGTTCGTACAATTATGTACTGCTGGGTCATCTCTTCCGTGAAATCAAGTACACTATTAATACCCAATTTATTCAGCCTGAAGTAGTCCGCGTTGTACATAATTGTAATAAGCCAGCGCATGTGCTGGTTTCCATGGGTACATGATTAGCTAATGGTGAAGCATTTTGTGGCTTGATAGCTTCCCTTTCGATGTAACATGTGTTGTAACCGGAAGTTCTACCATGACCTAGATGGAACACAAGTGTTACATTTCAAAAAGTACATTTTATTTAAGATCTGAGTAATTCTCATTCTCAGTTTTGCCAAGTCTTATTATATTTTCAAGCCTTGACTGGTTCCCAAAAATGACATGTTGGGTTTGCAGCCTATGGTTGCTAAACCTAGCTTTAGCCGTGCCACAACATTCTAGGCATGTCTTTGGTTGATTGCCACACTTGTAGCTTGCACTTTTCTAGTTACATGGACCACATGCCATGGGCTCAGCCAAACTTGCCACACTTGTGATGGCCATTTTGATAGCAACACTTTTTATGACATGCTCACTTTATCTATGTTTAGTTGTGGTAATGTGAGTCGTGAACCAAACAGGCCTGTAATTTTCATTTGACAAAGAAATTCAAAAGGTCGGCCAACTTAGACTGCCTGATTTCAAGTGGCTTAATTCTGCCCTTAGAATGCGATGGCTATTGCTGTAGAGAGTTGATACAACCCGACCATGGATTGGCCTAAGAATCTTTGTGTCTAAGGAATTGAAGGCAATTTACCAGGTGACTATGTTTGTGGGAGTGAATCGCAGAAAACGTCAATATTGAAGGCTAGGGTTGCAGAAACTACAATTCTATGTCTTTGTGTCAAATATCACTAATCCGGGGGCTATATTTTTACAAAAACACTAGTTATTGGATTTGGCCCATTTAATAAGGTGGATGGTAGGCACAAGCCGGCTGATAACTCGCAGTTATCAGCTGCCTTGATAACCGCCCGATTGCACATATCGTAGATATTCACTTAGTCTCGTGTGGTTCGCACTTCTCAAAGCACATCTTCCCCTCGCGCAACAAAGGCACCACCACAGCGCTGACTGGCCGCTCCAAGCATGCCCACCAGCACGGCAGCAGCTGCCTCGTCACCACCGGAGTTGCCATGCAGCAGCCACCGGAGCTACGATGCAGCGGACGTCGATGCCACCGGAGCTGCGATGCGGCGGTCATGTCATCACCAGAGCTACTGTGTAGCGGTGTTGAGTGTCGCCGCCGGAGTTGCTATGCAGCGGCCCCAACGCTGCCGGAGTTGCTATGTATCGGCCCCAACACTGCCGGAGTTGCTATGCAGCGGCCATGTCATCATCGGGGCTGCTATGCAGCGGTGTTGATGCCGCCGGAGTGACGCCGCCATAGTTTCTATGGAGCGGCCCCGACGCCTGCTGGAGTTGCTATGCAGAGGTCGACGAGGTCGCCGGAGCTGTGATGCAGCGGCCATGACGCTGCCGAAGCTGCCATGCAATGCTCGTCGATGCCGCTGGAGTTGCGATGCAACAGTCGTGACGCCGCCAGAGCTGCTGTGCAGCGGTCGTTGATGCCGCTGGAGATGCGATGCAACCGCCACGCTGCAGCCAAATATGCTATGAAGTGCTCGTTCAATGTCGTTGGAGTTGTGATGCAGCGGCCACGACGCCACCGGAGCTTCGATGTAGAGGTCGTCGTCACCGTTGGAGTCGCGATGTAGTGCCCGCGACACCACCGAAGCTGCGATGGTGTTGCAAAGTAGCATCATCAGATCCCCCCACCAAAAGCAGCCTCCAACAACACCGGTGGATTTTGGAACACAGAGTCGCATGCCGCCTCTTCGGATTGACATACTCCTCCTGATCGCCTATGCAGCATTCGCCATGGCTGCCCTTGGAGCATCGACAGGCTTCTAGTGGTGCTTCCTTGGTGGCTTGCAGCATCCCCATCGGGCAGAGGACAGCGAGGTGCCTCCTTGCCGGCTTGAGTTGCAGCGGGGTGGAAGGAAGAGGCATGTCAGCGAGATCTGAAGGAAATGGCCAACCCACATGCAGGGAAATGCTTCGTTGTGGGTTTGAGGAGAAAAGGTAAGCCATGCTGGGTCCAGACGGGGACACATGGCGATAGTACGACACGACTGATTTCTCTCCAAAAATCAGTAGGGCAAAAGGAAGGGTTTTCCATTTAATAACGATTCTGACATGTGCAGCTCGCAAAAGTTGACATGGCGTAACGGTTCGGGCTATACGTCATCAGGCGTGGAATTTTGCCAAAAAAAACTCCTTCCTTTGAATAAATCCTACAGATCGGCACAGCCACCCCAGTGCCTGTAGGCCAGCCACTGGTCCCGTCGCCGGCCTGATGTCTACTACACAACCTTCTTCTTGTAGATTTGTGTTGGGCCTCCAAGCGGAGAGTTTTGTAGGACGGTAGCAATTTTCCCTCAAGTGGATGACCTAAGGTTTATCAATCTTTGGGAGGCATAGGATGAAGATGGTCTCTCTCAAACAACCCTACAACCAAATAACAAAGAGTCTCTTGTGTCCCCAACACACCCAATACAATGGTAAATTGTATAGGTGCACTAGTTCGGCGAAGAGATGGTGATACAAGTGCAATATGGATGGTAGATATAGGTTTTTGTAATATGAAAATATAAAAACAGCAAGGTAACTAGTAACAAACGTGAGCATAAACGGTGTTGCAATGTGTGAAAACAAGGCCTAGGGTTCATACTTTCACTAGTGCAAGTTCTCTCAACAACGATAACATAATTAGATCATATAACAACCCCTCAACATGCAACAAAGAGTCACTCCAAAGTCACTAATAGCGGAGAACAAATGAAGAGATTATTGTAGGGTACGAAACCACCTCAAAGTTATTCTTTCTGATCGATCTATTGGGCTATTCCTATAAATGTCACAAATAGCCCTAGAGTTCGTACTAAAATAACACCTTAAGACACACATCAACCAAACCCCTAATGTCACCTAGATACTCCATTGTCACCACAAGTATCCGCGGATTTAATTATACGATATGCATCACACAATCTCAGATTCATCTACTCAAACCAACACAAAAAACTTCAAAGAGTGCCCAAAGTTTCTACCAGAGAGTCAAGACGAAAACATGTGCCAACACCTATGCATAAGCTCACAAGGTCACTGAACCCGAAAGTTGATCACCAAAACATACATCAAGTGGATCACGTGAATATCCCATTGTCACCATAGATAAGCACATGCAAGACATACGTCAAGTGTTATCAAATCCTTAAAGACTCAATCCGATAAGATAATTTCAAAGGGAAAACTCAATCCATTACAAGAAAGTAGAGGGGGAGAAACATCATAAGATCCAACTATAATAGCAAAGCTCATGGTACATCAAGATCGTGCCAAATTAAGAACACGAGAGAGAGATCAAAACATAGCTACTGGTACATACCCTCAGCCCCGAGGGTGAACTACTCCCTCCTCGTCATGGAGACCGCCAGGATGATGAAGATGGCCATTGGTGATGGTTTCCCCCTCCGGCAGGGTGCCGGAACAGGCTCCCGATTGGTTTTTCATGGCTACAGAGGCTTGCGACAGCGGAACTCCCAATCTTGATGGATGTTCTGGTGTTTCTGAAATATATGTGAATTTATAGGCGGAAGAAGTAGGTCCGGGGGGTCTCGGGGGTCCCACAAGGTAGGGGGCACGCCCTTCCCCCTAGGGCACGCCCTCCACCCTTGTGGCTGCCTCAAGGCTCCCCTGGCGTGTATTTCAAGTCCATCTGGTGTCTTCTGGTCCAAGAAAAATCTTCGTAAAGTTTTGTTCCGTTTGGACTCCGTTTGATATTCCTTTTCCGCAAAACTCGAAAACAAGGAAAAAAGAAAAAAATTGGCACTAGGCTCTGGGTTAATAGGTTAGTCCCAAAAATCATATAATATAGCACATAAATGCATATAAAACATCCAAGATAGATAATATAATAGCATGGAATAATCAAAAATTATAGATACATTGGAGACGTATCAAGCATCCCCAAGCTTAATTCCCGGTCGTCCTCGAGTAGGTAAATGATAAAAACAGAATTTTTGATGTGGAATGCTACCCAACATAATCATCAATGCAATATTCTTTATTGTGGCATGAATGTTCAGATCCGTAAGACTCAAAATAAAAATTTATCAATATCAAAACAATAATACTTCAAGCATATTAAAAGCAATCTATGAAGCTTCAAAAAATAACATGGCTAAAGAAAGTTATCCCTACAAAATCATATTGTCATTTATGCTCCCTCTTCTTAACACAAAGTATAAATCATGCCCATCCCGGTGTCAATCAAGCAATTGCTTTCATACTCTACTTTTTCAAACCTTTTCAACTATTCACGCAATATATGAGTGTGAGCCATGGACATACCACTATGGATGGAATAAAAGGTGGTAATAGACAAAAGGAGGGAGAAAGTCTCACATCGATTAAGCAAATCAACGGGCTATGGAGATGTCCATCAATTGATATCAATGTGAGTGAGTAGAGATTGCCATGTAACCGATGTACTACAGCTATAAGTGTACGAAAGCTCAAGAAAGACAACTAGTGGGTGTACATCAACTTGCTTGCTCATGAAGACCTAGGGCATTTGAGGAAGCCCATCGTTGGAATATACAAGCCAAGTTCTATAATGAAAAATTCCCACTAGTGATATATGAAAGTAACAACATAGGAGACTCTCTATCATGAAGAACATGGTGCTACTTCGAAGCACAAGTGTGGAAAAAGGATAGTAACATTGTTCCTTCTATCTTTTTCTCTCATTTTTTTGGTGGGCTTATTTTGCCTCTTTTGTTTATTTGGGCTTCATTGGCCTCTTTTATTTTTGATAACCTCACATGGGACAATGTTGTAATATTGATGATCATCACAACTTTATTTACTTACAACTCGATATTACAACTTGATGCTAGAACAAAGATATGCCTCTATATGAATGCCTTGAGTGGTGTACCGGGATGTGCAATGACCAAGAGTGACATGTATGAAAAAATATGAATGGTGGCTCTGCCACAAATACTTTGTCAACTACATGATCATGCAAAGCAATATGACAATGATGAAGCGTGTCATAATAAACGAAATGGTGGAGTTACATGGCAATATATCTCGGAATGGCTATGGAAATGTCATAATAGGTAGGTACGGTGGCCGTTTTGAGGAAGGTATAAGGAGGGTTTTATGCGCCAGCGAAAGTTGCGCGGCACTAGAGTGGATAGCAAGGTGTAAGGGTGAGAGTGTGTATAATCCATGGACTCACATTAGTCATAAAAAACTCACATACTTATTGCGAAAAATCTATTAGCTCTCGAAGCAAAGTACTACGACGCATGCTCCTAGGGGGGAGGTTGGTAGGAGTTAACCATCGCGCACCTCCGACCTCCACGCAAAGATAAACAAGCAAGATACAATGCGCGCCAATTTGGTTACATAGTTAGGAGACCATACGTGCATGCTACGGGAATCACAAACCTTAACACAATTATTTCTTTAACCTCACAAACTACCACGAGCATGACTCTAATATTACCATCTTAACATCTCAAAACAATCACAAGGAGTCAAACTTCACATAGTATTCAATGTTCTATATATGAAAGTTTTTATTATATCTCCTTTGGATGCCTATCATATTAGGACTAAATTCATAACCCAAGCAAATTACCTTGTTGTTCTTAAGGACTCTCAAAATAATATAAGTGAAGCAAGAGAATTCAACAATTTCTATAAAATAAAACCACCGCCGTGCTCTAAAAAGATATAAGTGAAGCACTAGAGCAACTGACAAACTAGTCCAAAAGGATATAAGTGAAGATCAATGAGTAGTCAAATAATTAACTACCTATGAGAAAACCCTATATCATTTAAGAATTTCAGATCTTAAGTACTTTATTCAAACAACAAGCAAAACAAAATAAAATGACATTACAAGGATAGCACATATCATGTGAAGAAGCGAAACTTAGGCTAAACCGATACTAATCGATAATTGTTGATGAAGAAAGGTGGGATGCCAACCGGGGCATCACCAAGCTTAGCTGCTTCAGACTTCTTGAAATATTAACATGGGATGCCTTGGGCATCCCCAAGATTGAGCTTTTGTGTCTCCTTAATTCCGCTCATGTCGCGGTTTCCCTAAATCTCAAAAACTTCATCCACACAAAACTCAACAAGAACTCGTGAGAGAAGTTAGTATAAATCAACTCAAAACCTTAACATTCTCTACGGTGGCAAATCACTAAAATTATAATTTGACATTTCATACTAATTGCCTCTGCATATTTAATACTCTTATCCTCAAGTAGAATCATTAAACATGCAAACATATGCAAACATAACAACAATCTGTCTAAACAGGACAGTCTGTAAAGAGTAGAATTGTTCTCATACTTCCCTAACTCTAAAAATTCTGAAAACTTACCACGTTACAGAGAACTTATTCATGCTAAATTTGTAAAATAAAAATCAAGATTTTGTCACGTTCTGACTATCTAGAAGAATTCAGACAATGATAGAAAACTTTCTGTTTTCGAACATCAACATATATATATTTGCAAAATAAGCATGGTAAAGGCTATACTTGTCTTTTTATCGAAACACAAGATATTAAAACTTATTCTAAATAACATAAAGAAAATCTAAACAAAATAAAATGACGCTTGAAGCAAAACTCATATCATGTGGTGAATAAAAATATAGCCTCAAGTAAAGTTACCGATAGACGAAGACGAAAGAGGGGATGCCTTCCCGGGGCATCCCCAAGCTTAGGCTTTGGGTTGTCCTTGAATATTACCTTGGGGGTGCCTTGGGCATCCCCAATCTTAGGCTCTTGCCACTCCTTATTCCATAGTCCATCAATTCTTACCCAAAACTTGAAAACTTCACAACACAAAACTCATCAGAAAATCTTATGAGATTTGTTAGTATAAGAAAGCAAATCACCACTAAGGTATTGTTGTGAACTCATTCTAAATTTATATTGGTGTTATATCTACTGTATTCCAACTTCTCCATGGTTCATACCCTTTGATACTACTCATGGATTCATCAAAATAAGCAAACAACACATGAAAAACAGAATCTGTTAAAAACCGAACAGTGTGTAGTAATCTGAAAACTTCACATACTTCTGGAACTCTAAAAATTCTGAAAAATTAGGACAACGTAGGAAATTTGTATATAAATTATGTGTAAACATTTCAGCTAATTATCATGTTCCAGTGATTTATTGAATTTTCTGCACTGGACGCAAAACTTTCTATTTTTGCACAGAATCAAGTCAACTATCAACCACACTATCCCAAAGGCTTTACTTGACACTTTATTGAAACAAAAGCTATAAAATATGATTACTACAGTAGCTTAATCATGTGAACACGCAAAAACAGTAGGTAAAAGTATTGGGTTGTCTCCCAACAAGCGCTTTTCTTTAACGCCTTTTTAGCTAGGCATGATGATTTCAATGATGCTCACATAGAAATAAAGGATTTGAAACGCAAAAAGAGCATCATGAATCATATGGCAAGAACATTTAAGTCTAACCCACTTCCTATGCATAGAGATTTTGTGAGCAAACAATTTATGAGAACAAGAATCAACTAGCATAGGAAGGCAAAACAAGCACAACTTCAAGATTTTCAACGCATAGAGAGGAAACTTGATATTATTGCAATACCTACAAGCGTATGTTCCTCTACCATAATAATTTTCAGTAGCATCATGAATTAATTCAACAATATAGCTATCACATAAAGAACTCTTTTCATGATGCATAAGCATATAATTTTTATTACCCTCCACATAGGAAAATTTATTCTCATTCATAATAGTGGGAGCAAACTCAACAAAATAACTATCATGAGACACTTGATTAAAATCATGATGACAAGTTCCATGGTTATTAGTATTCTTTATAACATAGGTGTCATCACAATAATCATCATAAATAGGAGGCATGCTTTCATCATAATAAATTTGCTCATCAAAACTTGGGGGACTAAAAATATCATCTTCATCAAACATAGCATCCCAAAGCTTGTGGCTTTGCATATCATTAGCATCATGGATATTCAAAGAATTCACTAACAACATTGCAATCATGCTCATCATTCAAAAATTTAGTGCCAAACATTTTATTGACTTCTTCTTCTATCAACTGAGCACAATTTTCCTTTCCATCATTTTCACGAAAGACATTATGGAGATGAATAATATGAGGCAACCTCAATTCCATTTTTTGTATTTTTATTTTTATAAAACAAACTAGTGATAAAACAAGAAACTAAAAAATTCAATTGCAAGATCTAAAGATATACCTTAAAGCACTCACGTCCCAGCAACGGCGCCAGAAAATAGCTTCATTGACGGGATGTGAGTGCCGCTTACCCAGCCTCCCCGACAATAGCGTCAGAAAAGAGCTTGATGTCTAATACACAACCTTCTACTTGTAGACTCGTGTTGGGCCCCCAAGCACAGAGTTTTGTAGGACAATAGCAATTTTCCCTCAAGTTGATGACCTAAGGCTTATCAATCCGTGGGAGGCGTAGGATGAAGATGGTCTCTCTCAAACAACCTTGCAACCAAATAACAAAGAGTCTCTTGTGTCCCCAACACACCCAATACAATGGTAAATTGTATAGGTGCACTAGTTCGGCGAAGAGATGGTGATACAAGTGCAATATGGATGGTACATATAGGTTTTTGTAATCTGAAAATATATAAATAGCAAGGTGACTAGTAACAAACGTGAGCATAAACGGTGTTGTAATGTGTGCAAACAAGATCTACGGTTCATACTTTCACTAGTGCAAGTTCTCTCAACAATGATAACATAATTAGATCATATAACAATCCCTCAACATGCAATAAAGAGTCACTTCAAAGTCACTAATTGCGAAGAATAAACAAATAGATTATTGTAGGGTACGGAACCACCTCAAAGTTATTCCTTCTGATCGATCTATTGGGCTATTCCTATAAGTGTCACAAACAGCCCTAGAGTTCGTACTAAAATAACACCTTAAGACACACATCAACCAAAACCCTTATGTCACCAAGATACTCCATTGTCACCACAAGTATCTGCGAGTTTAATTATACGATATGCATCACACAATCTCAGATTCATCTATTCAAACGAACACAAAGAACTTCAAAGAGTGCACAAAGTTTCTACCGGAGAGTCAATACGAAAACGTGTGCCAACCCCTATGCATAAGGTCACTAAACCCGCAGGTTGATCACCAAAACATACATCAAGTGGATCACGTGAATATCCCATTGTCACCACATATAAGCACATGCAAGAAATACATCAAGTGTTCTCAAATCCTTAAAGACTCAATTCGATAAGATAACTTCAAAGAAAAAAACTCAACCCATTTCAAGAAGGCAGAGGGGGAGAAACATCATAAGATCCAACTATAATAGCAAAGCTCACGGTACATCAAGATCGTGCCAAATCAAGAACACGAGGGAGAGACCAAACACATAGCTACTGGTACATACCCTCAGCCCCGAGGGTGAACTACTCCCTCCTCGTCATGGAGACTGACAGAATGATGAAGATGGCCACCGGTGATGGTTTCCCCCTCCGGCAGGGTGTCAGAGGGGGCCCCCGATTGGTTTTTCGTGGCTACAGAGGCTTGCGGTGGCGGAACTCCCGATCTCGATGGATGTTCTGGGGTTTCTGGAATATATGTGAATTTATAGGCGGAAGAAGTAGGTCAGGGGGTCTCGGGGGGCCCACAAGGTAGGGGGCGCGCCCTACACCCTTGTAGCCGCCTCGAGGCTCCCCCGGCGTGTACTCCAAGTCCATCTGGTGTCTTTTGGTCCAAGAAAAATCTCCGTAAAGTTTTGTTCCGTTTGGACTCCGTTTGATATTTCTGTTTTGCAAAACTCAAAAATAAGGAAAAAACAGAAACTGGCACTGGACTCTAGGTTAATAGGTTAATCCCAAAAATCATATAAATGCATATAAAACATCCAAGATAGATAATATAATAGCATGGAACAATAAAAATTATAGATACGTTGGAGACATATCACGGCCCATCGCCCCTACCTCCCCGACCCGCCGCCCCTCCCTCCCCGACCTGCCGCCATCTCCAAGCCAGATCCTGCCACATCGGGCCGTCGCCGTCACCAAGCAGGACCATCCCTCGCGCCCATCAAAGGATCCGGCAAGGACGCATCCGCCTCGTGGTCGTTCTCCTATGTTAGAAGGGAGCGGGAGGGATTGTTGCAGAATATGATAGATTCATTATTGATCCTCGAGGGCGAGTATATATTGAGTACAAGACTTGGAGGGCAAGACACATCTCTTGGAGATAAGGTAGGAGACAGATTACAAATCCTATACTACCAAATACATGTATCCCAAATATATCTCTAACATCCCCTGCCGTCGTTGCGGGAGCGTCGCAGACGGTGTCGCGTCGCGGACGCGTTGACTATAGAGGAAGCCAACGAGTTGCTCAAGCAGATGATAGATCTTTGTGCCGATTTGTTGATATAGCCGAAAGCGTAGGGTGGTGTAGCCGTGGTCAACGTAGCTGTGCGAGGGACGCCGTGGTCGATGTCGAGTCGGGGTGGCCGGTGTCGAGGTAGTCGCCATGGACCGGGAAGAAGAGAGGCGGCCTGAGGAGGCGGCATCGGCTAGGTCAGAAGCGCGCCGATTGTGCTTGAAGTAGGCAAGGAAGAACCCGACAATGTGACAGAGACCAAGGCAGATCGTGGCGTTCCCGCGCCTAGGAAGGTGGCGTGACGCATACAACACACAAGTCAATGCGCGTGGACGACGAAGTGGACCGCAACGCTATGGCCCGAACGGGCGACGTAGCGGCAACGTGCTAATCGGGGCGGCGGCGATGATGACCTCAGGGCGGCAGCAAGGACCGCGTGCCACGCTCGCTATGGCCCAATGGTGCAACATAGCGGCGGCGCGAGGGTCGGTGCAACCATGGGAACGACCTGGAGCAGAGGGCCACGTGGTTGCGGTGGACCGCGGGCCATGGCACTTTGGCCCGAAGGACGACGTAGCGGCATCACGCGCGTCGATGCAGCTGCGGGAGAACCATGGGACTATGGCACATGGCTGCATGCCATGCTCGCTACGACTCGATGGGGTGACGCATTGGCAGCGTGAGGGTCGGTGCAGCCATGAGGACGGCCTGAAGTGGACGGCCTCGAGGCGGCGGCGGACCATGGGCCGCAGCACTACGGCCCAAAGAACGATGCAGCGGTAGTACGCGGATCAATGCAACCATGAGAATTACCACGGAACAGCCATGCTCCAGCCCAATGAGGCGACACAGCAGCAGCCTGTCGCTTGATTGGTGGAGGGACGCGCTTGACTTGATGACGATCTTCAAAATTAGCAGTGCAGGAAGGCAGAGCTGATAAGTGAGCAGCCAACAGCTGCACGTGAGTACAACACATGCGAGCAGCCAAGACGTAGCATGCACAAGCACATACGTGCATGGGACACGGCCACACGCGTGGAGGGTATTTGTGCTCGGAAAAGGTCCATTTTAAACCTTGAATTCGTAGACCTCCGGCGAATCAAACCCTGATGTCGAAATCCCTGTCATTCGGACCCCAAACTCACAAATCACGGTCCAAATTAAACCCTAGTGTCGTTTTAGGCCCAAAAATGCTGACATGGCTAGGATTGGTAGTTAGGTGGGCCACGTTATAACTGGAATGCGCGGGGGTGAATAGCAAGTGGATTGGGGATT
>LR738716.1:58500287-58542754 GCA_902687465.1 Secale cereale
GGTTCAAGTGCTCCCAGCTTCTGTCGAGCCGCCAGAAGGAGAGGGGAGGAATCGAGGTTGCTGGTGCCGTACTAAGAGAACCCGATGGCGTACGAGCCAGAGAAGCTCTGCTGGTGCAATCCCCGCCGGAAGGCGCCAAGGTGGATCTTGTGGAGCCGTCAGAACCTAGGGAGGAGGTACTACGCCTGCGTTGATGCCACGGTGAGCTTCAAGTTTTCTTTCTTTTCTATTCATTTGTTCTTCTCCCCGCTCATTGATTTCTGTTGGTACAATTGAACAACAAGGTGGTTGTAGATTTGTGGAATGGCATGATGATCCTCTGCCGAAGTTTTGGACTGATTTGATTGGAGATTTGCGAGATGAAGTGCGTAGGCTGAGAGGTCAAGGAAGTGCTACTGTGTTTGAAGATCCCACTCCCACTGCAGTTGTGGCTTTGCCTGAAGCTGAAACAGGAGGAATGTGCATGGCTATGTCTCTGCAAGATCAGTTGAAGTAGAAAAATGCAGAGATAGATGCACTGAAGGGGAAATATCAGAATGTTGTCATGGTGTTTGTTGTCTTTGTGGTAGGTTTAGTTGCAGGGAAGATGCTACTGCACTAAGATTTGCAAGTGTTATTTGTATGCAATGTAGTACCGCTTTAGGGTCTAGAATGAAGTGATCTTTTGGGCACTGAAGATGGAAGTTGTATGCATGCACTGTTTGGAATTAATAAAAGTGGAAGTGCAAGATGTGTTCTGCCATCATTTTGTACCTCTCAAATGCATATATCTTTGCAATCTTTTCTGGCAACTTAGTACAACAAAACTTAGCACTAAAATCTTTGCTTGCTGGCAATTTAATACAAGTAAAGTGGAAGATGCTGCACTGAAATACAAGGAAATGCAACTGATAATAGCAAGGTCATTCTGAAAAAGTTAATTTCACATAAACTGAGTTTGAAACAAGTCATACTCCCACACATACATGACCCCTAGTTTGAGCCATGACCAAAAGATAAGTTTGCAACATTACATCAGAAATGTTTTGGAACATTACAACTTGAACAAAAGAACTAGATGCAACCCTTCTTCAACTATAACTAGTAGTTTCCACTTCAAGTGAAATATCTGAAGCTTGGCACTGATGATGCAAGCCTTCTTCCCCTCTTAGCTCCAGATCATGTCCTTGTGGAAGTAGATGCTCCAGGGGCAGCTGATGATCCAGCTTCAGCAATTGCAGTTCTCTTTCTTGGAGGCTTAAACCTGTTGGAACTTGTCCCAGTAGAAGGACCTGGTGGTACTGAACTTGTTGCTGTTGGTAGAGCAGATGGAGAGGCAGATGCACTTCCTTTGGCTTGCTGCAAATTCAGGAAAAATATGCAATAAGTTCAACAAAAGAGTAATACGCAGGATAAATATGCAACATGCAATAAGTATATGAAAGCAATAAATACCTCAGTTGGGTTATTTTTCTTGCTAGTTCTAGCAAGATGTGCATTCTTTTTCTTGCCTCTCTTAGGATTCTGCTTACATCCTGATTTGTTGTGTCCAAGGTTACCACATAATGAGCATTTATAATTGTGCCATGCTTGCTCATTTTCTTCCCCTTAGGTTGCTCAGTTTCTTCTCTTATCCTATCATTGCTTTTAGGCCTTCCTTTTTTCTTCTCTTTTCCTGGCAACCTTACATATTCAGGAGGCACTGGCCTAGGATTGGGTGACACTGGCCACATCTCTTCACCCTCCACTGGCTGCAAGCAATGCTCATAGATTTTGTTGAACACTTCAACAAAGTAGCAAGGAGCAATAAAATCTTCAATGTTTTTGTTACACTTGTAAATGGCACTAATGGCATGGTGGCAAGGAAGCCCTGCTAGCTGGAAGTACCCACAAGAGCATGTCCATTTATCCAGGTCCACAGTGTACTGTCTTCCTCTGCCATTTACTTGCTTCACTTCAAAACCATTTTCTCCATTCCAGAGCACATCAAGATATTGTGTTCTAGCAATACTTTTCTTGAGCTTCTTAAAAACAACAGGGCATATTTTACCTCTAAAGTTGGCACCTTTCTCTCTTTGTTCCTGAATTCTCACTAGTACTTTCTTCCTAATTTTTTCATTCATAGAAATAATAGGATAAAACCTAGCATCAACTATAGCATGGTTGAATGCCTCACATAGGTTGTTGTCCACTGACTCACAATTTGAACCAACTCGGCAAAAAGCCCTTGCCCAGTGCACTGGCTCAGTTCTCATGATGTCTTTAGCCCCTTCAGGAGTGACATGTGCAAGCTTGGCCTTGTAATAGTTGAAATCTTGCCTATTGGAAGCCTTAGCAGCTGCCCATAATTTCTTTTGCCACTCATGATCTCTATGTTTCTTCCTCCAGTTAGCATAAATGTGCCTAGCACACATCCTATGTTCTGCAGCTAGAAGGTAATCATTCACTGCATTTATCAAGCCCTTCTGCTGATCAGAAATAATAACCCAGCCAGCTCCATTATTGTTTATTTCCAAGTCCTTAATGAGCAGCCCAACAAACCACTTCCATGTGATATTTGTTTCATTCTCAACTACAGCCCATGCCAGTGGATACATATGATTATTTGCACCTCTACCAATGGCACACAATAGCTCACCCTTCACTGCACCTTTAAAGAAACAACCATCAAGGCCTAGTACTTTTCTGCAACCAGCCTTGAATCCTTGCTTCATTGCATTAAAGCACACATAGAAGCTCTGGAATACACTTTCCTCCATGTTGGTTGGATCCATGCAAACAACAACTGTGCTTCCAGGGTTGCTCCTTAGCAGCTCCAGTTGGTAGTCAAACACTCTTGTGTATTCATTGTTCATTCTACACAACAATTTGTCCATGACAATTCTTTTTGCATGCTTGCACTTTGAAGTGGAGACATCAGCAAACATATCTTGCAAAACAGTTGCTTTCATGCTCTCAATTTTCCACATAGGATTTGCCAATATGAAGTGCTCATACCTCTGTGCAATCACCTTTGCAGTAACCAACTTGTTGCATCTGTTCTGTGCACATTGGTGATCATCATTATATGTTATGACTTGGAATCTTGAAGTTCTTGATCTCTTTGCTGCATATATCAGCCATGGGTAGCCAGGCCATCTACACTTTGGCCTTACCCTGGCATACTTAGATTTCATGAACTTGATGCTCCTCTTTGTCACTAGTCCATATCTTCTCAAAGCTTTGCACAGTTGATTCTTGCTTCTAAAAACCATGGTCAAAGCAAAATGTGGTACTTCACTTTCATTGTTGTATCTTGGGAATGTACTCTTCCTCTTACTTATATGACCATCTGAATCTTCATCATAACTGTAGTCCTCATCAGATGAATCATAATTCCAATCCATTTCTTCTATTTCAATTTGCTCCTCCATGTTGGCAATCAAATCAATTGGCACTGGCCCTGTAGCATCCCTTCCTATCCAGCTCTTGGAGTCCCTCATCCTTTTCTTAAACTTCCTAGCATGTCTCATGAGCTCCACAACTTCTGAATCCTCCCCACTATCATCAGTATGTCCAATGTATTCAGTGTCACTGTCTGAGTCTGAATTTTGATTGCAATTATCAACATTTGTAGCTATCACCATTTGGTTAATGACATGACCTGAAGTCTGAGGTTCAGAAGCATAGGCTGATGCAGGTTGACTTGGATCCAAAACCGGAGAAAAAACTCCTTCCATTCCTCCCATTTCATCCAAATCATTATCAACATCCACTTATCTTCTATTGCTTCTTCTCTGTTTCAAGGGGCTGCAAATTCTTTGTCTGATGACACCAGTTTCATCAGGAATTAGCACATCAGTGTCAGACTCTGCAGGGTCAACAACAATTATAACTACATCTGGTTCATCAGCACTTATAACTGCATCTAGTTCTGCATCACTCTGTTCCATGATTTCATACTCATAGTCACTCCCACTGCTGCTGCCATTGCTATCTTCCTCTCCATGATATTCCACATACACATCTGCAACTCCTCCAACACAAATGTAGTCAGCCATCTTCACACACCAACTGTCATCATTAAGGAACACCAAGCCATTGATAAGCTCTTTTCCAGGAAGCAGAAAATATAACTTCATCGATTCCATCAACTGAGTATGATCTTTTTAATAACCTTTGACTTCCTGTAGAGACAGTTTATCCCTCTCAAGCTCTGAGATTGCTTCATCTCCCCCAACATAGTCCAAATTTGGACAAATGCGGATGAACTCCCCTCCAATATGAAACCGAACGTTCAAAATCTCACTTGGGTCCATGATTTCACTGGAAAAACATACATCGCGATCAAAATAAAGCATAACAACCTATTCCCTTCACAAAAAATCAATCTTTTCGCTTCACCAAAATCGTCCCCAAATTTGCCCCAAAATTGCCACTGAAACCCTAACCCTAATGCCGCGACTACTCTAAAATATGAATAACAAGGGAGGAGGCCATCTAGGACAGTACCTTCTTCTTCGACGCGCCGTCGCATCATCACGATCGTCGCAGAGGTGGCAATCAACTGCCGGTCGCCATTGCCGTCGCCAGAGAAGGAGGGATGCATGGGGGCACGGAGAGAACAAAACGAAATGACGGGCCGAACTGGGACAGTCCACTTAAATCGCCTCAGGCGCGCGTCGGTTGACCCATCCCGGCCATCCCATTGCCACGTCGGCAATCCCAGTTTGGGAAACGACACTAAGGTTTAATTTGGACCGGGATTAGTGAGTTTGGGGTCCGAACGACAGTGATTTCGACATCAGGGTTTGATTCGCCGGAGGTCTACGAATTCAAGGTTTAAAATGGACTTTTTCCTTTGTGCTCCGGCGCCTGGTATTTGAGTAGTCAACCACATCCGCACGTGGCCCGTGAGTGGCCGCGGGGCGCACAACAAGGACGCGGGTCCAACACAAGGCCTACCGAGCGGCCGCCATCCAGCACGCCAAGCTCGAGGCATCACCCTTCCGGAGACGATGAACATATCGATGAAGTAGACACGTGTTGTAGTCGACATACAGCGGCGAGCGACGCAAACCGATCAAGCATAGATTGGAAGACCAAAAAGAAAATGTCGATCAAAGCGACCGGCGAGAGAGAGAAAATTCGAATCAAATGATTGGGAAAAGACTCTCTAAGGTAGCCTGTCAACATGACCGGCGGACGAACCCTAGGTACGGGTGGCGCAGCCTCCCGCGGCGCGCGGGCGGAAACGTCGGGTTTGGATTGGTTAGGCTCATACCATGTTCGAAGGGAGAGAGAGGAATTGTTGCGAATATGATGGTTTCGTTACTGAGCCACGAGGACGAGTATATATTGAATACTAGACTTGGAGGGAAAGACACCTCTCCTGGAGAGACATATTAAAAATCCTAGACTACCAAATACATGTATCCTAAATATATCTCTAACATCCTAGTTCGAGCTCTCGTTAGGGTCCGACCATCGAGCTCGCCGACCTCACGGGTCGGGGCAGCGCGGACGTACGCATCTTTGGCAGCGCGAAGGGGGAGGTCGAAGAGCCTCTATCGCAGCATCGGTCAACGGCAGCACGAAGGGGAGGTCGCGCTCCATCTCTGAGCTCCTCTCCCGCCCCCGCATCTGATCCAGCTAAATTCAGCCGGGAAATGGACCACCACCGCCTGTTGACCGAGCACTCTTAGCTGGCGTCGGCGGATATTCTCGAGGCCATGGCCAATCTGGCAAGCCATCGGCGTGCTCGAGGGGGACGCAAACGAGGCCAATCCATCCAAAAGCTTGGTGGCGGCACGCCATGCTCCAGCGCCGCCTCGACGTGCTGGACGGCCACGCCAAGGAGGCAAGGCCACCTCCACGCGCACTAGACTAGGGGCCAGTTCTTTTGGGCGGCTTAAAAAGTAAGTTTGTCGGTGTACAAAAAGAGGGGTACACTTTTTGTACCCCTATAACTGTGCATGGGCAGTCTGAGCCACGGGCACCACCACACAAAGCACGGCAAGGGAGGTGAGCCAGGGTGAGACCGAAGCTCGATGGACACTGAAGCCCAAAGCCAAGACCACAAAGAGCAAAGGGGACGAAGCGGGATCCCCTGGCAAGATCCTTGCCGGGAGCTGGTTCTAGCAGCCCCGGCAAGATCCTTGCCGGGGCCAGCCTTAGCAGCCCCGGCAAGACCCTTGCCGCGACAATTCGCCCCACGCCTACGAAGTGGATCACCCTTGAGTCCACTGCCCCCATGGGGCAGGGATTCGGGAGGCATCCCCGTAGTGGCATGCAGATCTTTGTGAAGACATTCAAGATCAGATACAAGCTAAGAAGACGATGACCCTTGGCAGGATCCCAGCCAAGGAAGACCACAAGACCTCCGGCAAGCACCTTGCCGGGGATGACATCAGGCGCCGCGGCAAGACCCTTGCCGAGGACATCCGCGGGGCCACCATCAGGCCCGCGCCAACTACGCTTCCACCGCCCCATGCAGCTGCCGACCCAACCAGCTAGGCAGGCACCTGCGTGGCGACATGTAGATCTTCGTGGAGACCCGCCATTGCGCCACCTCAGCTGCCTGCCTGCCTACATGGCACCCTAGGCACTGATGGCCAGGGCGCGTGTCAACACAAGGAGGAGCGGCGACAGACAAGACGGACGTCTCCCCTCGTCCCCGATAAAGCGAGGACACCTAAGCTAAGCGCATTAAATGCGCCTTGTCCTGTAATGCGAGGGATAACCTCGCATCACTGTACCCTTTCCACCTCCTGTGTGCCACTGTGGCAACCCCTTTTTCCTATAAAAGGAGGCCCGAGGCGACCAGGAGAAGGATTCAGCTTTTTAGAATTCCTCACAACTCGGCTTTTGGAGCTCATCACGCCCCATAGCTAGCTGAAGAACACAAACATATAATCCACCAAAGCAGGAGTAAGGTTTTACGCATCTTTGCGGCCCGAACCTGGGTAAAGGAACCGTGTGCTAACTATTAGATCCGCTCTTCTCTCAACCCCGCGCTCCGCAACCGTAGTAGGGATTCTTGTGATCCCATAGGTGTCGATCCAAATACACCGACATCTTCGGCGCGCCAGGTAGGGGGCGCAGTTTTGAGAATCGGCTTTAGCAGTTAGTTCGACGCTCCTTCATCATCATGGCGTCCAAGAAGAAGACGACGGTGGCGGCTGGCCAGCCGGAAGCCGGACAGCCCGTCCCGACGCGGGCGAGCAGCGGACCGGTCGCGGAAAGGACCCGGGGCGCTGCTCGCGAACACCAACGTCGTCCCAGCAGCCGGAGTTTGGGAGGTGGCGATGTTTGTGCGCCTGGTAACGGGCCACACACCCCCAGTTCCAAAGATGGAGCCCGGCCCTCCGTGGGTGGCGCGGGGCCTTCCAAGGGCACTGCCACATCACCCGAAGGCGAAGCAAGGGCCTCCAGAACTCCCACGCCGGCGCCAACAGCGCGCTCCCCTCAAGCAGCGCGCGACGAACGGCGTCGTCACGCCGAAGATCCCGGGCGTCGGCATGGGAAGAGCCCCGAGCACCACTCCCGGGACCTAGAAGACCTGCCCGCCCGCCGAAGCACTGGTGGAGACGGTATGCGGCCGCGGGATCGTGATGGAGCTCCTCCTGACATGGTTAGGGGTCGAAGCGCGTCGTGGTCCGTGCAGGTTTTGCTACCGTTGACCCCAGCCGAAGCCCTGGCGAATGCGTAGTTGCTCCTCGACTTTCCTCCCATTACGGGGAAACTCGACGAATGGAGAGCCACCATCCGAAGCCTTGTCGCAGTCGCCAACAAAGATGACCCAAACCCAGCGGAGCTCCCAGGTCGACGCTCCGATGGAGTCCCACGCACCGATGGCGGGAGGACCGGCAGCGCCGTGGCTACGGTGCATTCGCCTCCTCATCGCCCGGTACTCGTCGGGACGTCGCGGCCACGCCATATCCATAGCGTCGTCCGACCCGCGGACCCACGGCGACCAGCGTCAAGTTCTTTAGGAGCGAGCTCATGAAGACGCTCGAACCACCATCGAGCGCCGGCGCGGAGCACGCCACCAGTCAGACAGGCGAGCGGGGCCTGGTGCGGACCGCCCAACACCGGAGAGCCCTGGAGGTCTACCTTACGAGGTAGGCTGTCCGGCTTTTACCCGTAAGCTGCGGCAGTTCCAGTGGCCCTCTCACCGCACCTTCAAGCCATACGTTGGTGAAAAGTACAACGGCAAGACCCACCCGTCGGAGTTCTTCGGCATCTACACCATCGCGATGCAAGCTGCCAAAGCTCGCGACAATAAGGTGCTGGCGAATTACTTTCCGTTGGCTCTTAAACCTAACGCCATGTCATGGTTGATGCACTTGTCGGTAGACTCCATTTCCTCCTGGTCTGACTTGTGTCATGAGTTTGTTGGCGCCTTTATCGAAGGTCACCAAGCCCATTGCCAAGTGAGTGACCTGCACGTCATACCCCAGAAGGAAGGCAAGAGTCTGCGCAAGTACATACAGAGGTTCAGCCGGCTACAGTACAACATCCATGACGTCCACCCTGCCGCCATCATCAGCGCGTTCCATCAGAACATGCGTAATCGCAAGATGCGTGAAGAACTGGCGATGACCAAGGTGAAAGATGTGGCGGAACTCTATGTTCTTGCTGACAGATGTGCCCGGGCTGAAGAGGGAAGGAAGTGCCCAGCGATGACGCCGGTGCGAAAACCGACTCTTCAGATGAGGATACTGCCGCCCCGGCAAAGAAAGGCCGCACCGCAATAGGAAGCGCAAGGGTAAGGCCGTGCTCGCCGTCGAGGGATCTGATGACACCGGATCCGCCAAGAAAACCAGGGCGGGTGACCCCGGCAAGGAAATTGCCGGGTGTGTCGCCTGCCGGGCCTTGGCGGCTGCCGAGAAGCCAGGGAACTCCAGCAAGCGATACTGCAAGATCCATCGCACCAAGGGCCATGATCTCCAGGACTGCCGACAGGTTGAGATCCTTGCTGAAAAGCAGAGGGCTGAATATGAGAGGCGGGACAAGGAGAAGGGCCAAGACGGTGCTGAAGGGTCCGACAAGAAGCGTGACGGCCAAGCAGGCCGTCGCGGCAAGGATAAACAGCAGGAGAGGCCCGCCCGGGGCCATGACAGAAGGCCCAAAGATGACGATCACGAGGAGGACGACGAGTCCGGCGACTAAGAATTTCAGAAGGCTACGGAGGCCATGTGCGTCGACGGCGGCGCCTCCCTGCATACTTCTCACCGCCAACTTAAACAGTGGGCGCGTGAGATTACACCGGCGGAGCCGTCGTCCGGTGCCCAAAAGCCGCTGAAATGGTCCATCACACCTATCATCTTTGACGCTGAGGATCACCCTGATCGCAATACTACGGTCGGGTGCTTGCCATTGTTGGTTTCACCAACAATACGCAACCTCAAGGTGACTAAGATGCTAGTCGATGGCGGGGCCGGTCTGAACCTACTCTCGCCCATCGTGATCGAGAAGCTGCAAGTTCCTGATGGAGACCTCGAAGAGACGGGCACGTTTCAGGGGGTCAACCCGGGGAGAAGCCAACCAAAGGGGAAGGTCACGCTGCTCGTGACTTTTGGAAGTGATCTGAACTACAGGATGGAGAGGATCGTGTTTGATGTTGCCAAGACCCCTTGCCCTACAACGGGATCCTTGGCCGCCCAGCGCTGGCCAAGTTCATGGCAGCATCACACTACGCCTACAACACCCTGAAGATGCCAGGACCTGTGATGATCATCACCATCCCCTCCGATAAGAAAGATGCACTGATTTGCGCTGACCAACTATACCAGCAGGCAGTTGCAGCAGCTGCCGCTACGAGGGCACTTGCTCCTGCCACTGGAGCCCCGGAGGGAAGAAGAAGAAGATCGGTGAGACCTTGGACACCCACTCCGGCAAGCGCACCTCTTCGGAGTGTTGTACTCCCGTCGAGGACGTGCTAGAGAGCTCCACCGGCAAGAAGAAGACCGATGAGACCTCGGACACCCACTCCTGCAAGCGCACCTCTTCGGAGTGTCGCGCTCCCGTCGAGGACGTGCCAGAGAGCTCCACCGGCATAAAAAAGAGGTCCAGGGCCACACCGCCGGGAACCAAGAAGGTTTCCGTCAAGGAGGACGGCACAGGAGGGGCTTTCACCATAAGCTCCACCCTTGACGACAAATAGGAAGACGCGCTCGTCACCTTCCCGCGGGCGAATGTCGACGTGTTTGCATGGCAAGCATCCGACATCCCCGGCGTTCCCAGGGAGGTGATTGAGCACCACCTTGCTGTCTGTCCTCATGCGCGACCCGTCAAACAGAAGGTCAGGAAGCAAGCTTTGGAACGGCAAGAGTTCATCACAGAGGAGATCCGGAAATTGGAAGCTGCGTGTTTGGTAAGAGAAGTGCTCCATCCAACGTGGTTGGCCAATCCAGTGGTAGTGCGCAAGGCAAATGGGAAGTGGAGGCTATGTATTGATTACACAGATATCAATAAAGCTTGTCCCAAAGACCCCTTCCCATTGCCGCGCATCCACCTGATTGTTGATTCCACGACTGGGTGTGACTTGTTGTCATTCCTGGACGCCTACTCCGGCTACCATCAGATCTTCATGGCAAGAGAAGACGAAGAGAAGACGGCGTTCATCACCCCATGTCGTACGTACTGTTTTGTATGAATGCCTTTCAGGTTGAAGAGTGCTGGCTCGACGTTTGCAAGGGCGGTCCAGATTGGTTTTGAACCCCAGCTCCATACAAATGTGGAGGCTTATATGGATGATATAGTGGTCAAAACCAAGAACAGGGCAACCCTTATACCGGATTTACAAGAAACATTTGTGAACCTACGCAAGATGAACCTCAAGCTGAACCCAGAGAAGTGCGTCTTCGGCGTCCGGTCCGGCAAGCTTCTCGGGTTCTTTGTGTCGGGATAGAGGCCAATCCGGACAAGATAAAAGCTATAGAGAAGATTGAAGCACCCAAATGGGTCAAGGATGTGCGTCGGCTTGCTGGCTGCGTTGCCGCCATGAGCAGATTCATTTCCAAGTCTGTCGAGCGCGCCCTTCCCTTTTGCAAGATTTTGAAAAAGGCGGGCCCAATGGAATGGACGCCAGAAGCTGAAGCAGCATTACAAGATTTGAAGAGGTACCTTTCCTCCACGCCAATACTAGTTGCGCCTAGGACATAAGAACCGTTGCTGCTACACTTGACGGAAACAAACCAGGTGGCCAGCGCCGCACTAGTGGCGCTGAGAGAAATTGATGATGAGGTGATAGTAGCGACAGAGCCTGATGTCACTGGTGCAGAGGCGACACAGCCGGTTGGAGTGCAGCCAAAGAAGAAAATGATGCAACACCTGGTCTACTTTGTTAGCTCCCTCTTGCAGGGGCTAGATCAAGGTACTCCGGTATGCAGAAATTGCTCTTCGGCCTTCTTATGGCCTTGAGGAAGCTGCGTCACTACTTCCAGGCGCACGAGATCACTATCGTCACTCACCTCCCTCTACAACGGATATTGCACAATCCAGATGCAACGGGAAGAATTGTAGAGTGGGCGCTGGAGCTGTCCAGCTTTGGCCTCAAGTTTGAAAGTACCTCGACGATTCAAAGCCGAGTCCTGGCGGAGTTCGTTCCAGAATGGACCGCGACGCCTGATGAAGAAGTCCAAGAAACTGCTCTCCCCGGAAAAGAGGCGAGTTGCAACTAGATCATGTACTTTGATGGAGCTTTCTCCTTACAAGGCGCCGGGGCTAGCGTACTGCTGGTCGCGCCCACTGGGGAGCACCTCAAGTACGTGGTCCAGATGCACTTCCCCAGGAAGGTATTGATACGTCCAAAACGTATCTATAATTTCTGCTTGCTCCATGCTTCTTTTGTGTGATATTGCTATGATATTGATGCACTTCCATACACTTTTGATCATATTTGGACTAACCTATTAACTCAGTACACCACAGTGCCAGTTCCTGTTTTCTGCTGTTTTTCTATTTCAGGTTTCCCCCATATTAAAAGTGCTCCAAAAATTCCAGGAAAAATATAGGAAATATCAGCGTACAGGAAGCTTCGCGAAGAACCAAAGATGGGCCAGAGGGGAGCCAGGGGAGGCCCAAGCGGCCACCTGGCGCGGCCCCACCCCTGGCCGCGCCAGGGGGGCGCCTGGGGCCCCAGCTCCGCCTCTGGCTGCCCCCCTTCGCCTATATATCCCTCTCATCCCGAAACCCTCGAGGACAGAACCCTTTTTCGCGATCTCGCCTCTGTTCCGCCGCCGCAGCGCTTCCAAGATCGGGAGAATCAGGAGAACTCTTCCCGGCACCCTGCCGGAGGGGAGAACCACCACCGGAAGCTTCTTCACCACCATGGACGCTTCCCGGATGAGTCGTGAGTAGTCCACCTTGGACCATGGGTCCATGATCAGTAGCTATGTGATGTTCTCCTCCCCTCTTTGCTCTTCATGGTTTAGACCTCGTGAGCTGCCCTACATGATCGAGGCACATATGTAATCTTTCTGCTGTTGCTTTGCTGAGTTTGCTGGGATCTGATGGATTATGAGACTATGTTCAGATTGAGTTTGAGTAATATATTTGATTCACCTCTTTTATATCTTTGTTCTTGAGTAATTCTTGCATGTTCTCCGTTGCTGTTTATTGCTTTGGCCAAGTAGTAGGTAGTAACTCCAAGAGGGAGCGTTATGCTTGATTGTGGGTTCATGCCCCCTGATGACTAGCTTGAGTGACAGAAACATGAGTCTAGGGGATGTGCTATTGCCACAAGGGAGAAAACAATGGTGCTTGTACTTGCGGGTGCAAGGATTGTTTACTTTACGCAAAGTTCTTTTAATGCAGTTGTCTGTTGCTTTGAGTTTACACTTTGGGTGGGATTCGCAACTTAATACCAGCGAGATGTTCTGGATAGATATCTCAAGGTGGATGATTAGTAGTAGATGCAGATGGATTTCGGTCTACTTGCCTTGGCGTACCGCCGATGCTTTTGAGCCTCTACCTTTCTTTGCAGCATAGTTAGCATTGGTTTGCGCACATAATCCTGTCAATTGCCCAGCTGTAATTTGTTTACCTCGCTTTGCTGTTTTATCGTCTTTTGGGAGAGAGACATCACTAGTGAACATCATGGGACCCCGGTCCATATTACCACCGCTGATCACACCTTCTATTTACTTCCTGTTTTTATTTCCTAGTTGCAGTCATAGCTATCATTATTAGCTCTTGTGTTTGATCCTTTGTAAACAACAAGGCCGGAGGGATTGACAACCTCTCTGTACTCGTTGGGAGCAAAGTTATCTGTATCTGTGTGCAGGTCCCGTCAACCGCTAAGTTTCTGGCGCCGTTGACACCTACTTGTCGACCCTCGGAGTCTCACGGGATTCGATCCTTGGTATCTTTGCCAAGGGAAATTTGCCGCTACGCTACATCTCAACCTTCCACTTGGGGTAACCAACGAGGGGCGAGAAGCCATCAAGCAAGTTTCTGGCGCCGTTGCTGGGGACTCCACTCTTCAAGATAGGGGAGTTGCACGCTATCTTTTATCTTTGCTTTTTAGTCTTGTTAGTTTACCTTTCAGTTTTTGCTTTAGTGTCCCTTACCAAAAATCACAAAAATAGTTATCTTGCTTGCTGCTGCTATGGGTTCCACCGAGAACACCAAGTTGTGTGACTTCACTAGTCATAACAACAATGACTTTATCTGCACGCCTATTGCTACACCTGCCACTTCAGCACCTTCTTATAAGATTAAACCTGCTTTGCTGAACCTAGTTATGAAAGATCAATTCTCCGGTGATGGAGATGATGCTGCTTTGCACTTAAATAATTTTGTTGAGCTCTGTGATATGCAACAGTACAAAGAAGTAGATGGTGATATTGTTAAGCTTAAGCTTTTTCCTTTCTCCTTGAGAGGAGGAGCTAAAATCTGGTTTCAATCCTTGCCTAGGAATAGTATAGATTCTTGGGACAAGTGCAAGGATGCCTTTATTGGGAAGTACTATCCCCCTGCTAAAATTATCCAATTAAGGAGTAACATAATGAATTTTAAACAATTGGATAATGAACACGTTGCCCAAGCTTGGGAACGCATGAAATCTCTTGTCAAGAACTGCCCTACTCATGGTTTGACTACTTGGATGGTTATCCAAACCTTTTATGCAGGCTTGAACTTTACCTCGCGGAACTTGTTAGATTCGGCCGCGGGAGGAACCTTTATGTCAACTACACTTGGTGCTGCCACGAAGCTTCTCGACGAGATGATGACCAATTATTCCCAATGGCACACCGAACGCGCTCCAACAGGTAGGAAGGTAAACTCTGTCGAGGAGATTTCCTCCCTAAATGAAAAGGTTGACTTGATCATGTCTCTACTTTCCAAGCAATCTTCTATTGATCCTCATGATGTTCCTTTAAATTCTTTGATTGCTCAAGATCAAGTAGATGTGAACTTTATCTCTAGAAACAATTTCAATAACAATGCTTATAGGAGTAATTTTGGTAGCAACCCTAGACCGTTCCCCTCTAATTCCTATGGGAACAACAATACTTATCCTAGCACCAAGAACTCCACTTCTGAACTAGAGATTATACTTAAAGACTTCATCACTACCCAAAAGGCCTTCAATAAGAGTGTAGAAGAAAAACTAGACAAACTAGATAATCTCTCTTCGAAGGTAGACAATTTAGCCCATGAGGTAGAGTTTCTTAAAATTAGAACTTCTCCTCTTGAGGAGAGGAAGACCACTCCTATGAATGCTATTCAAGTGCAAATTAATGAAAACATTAGGATGATGGCTAAACTTAAAGAGAGATGGGCTAGAGAAAAGGAGGAAGAAGATAGAATTAAGAGCCTTCCTACCCACCACACTGTTGCTACTATCCAAGTTGTTGAGGATATCCAAACTCTTAGCACCCAATGCACTCCTAGTCCCATTGGACCTATTAATGGTGATGCTATGACCTCAACCGTAGAAGAAGAAACTCCTATAACCATAGAAGCTACCAAACAAGTGAGCCTAAAGGACACCACTACCACTTTACTTGATAGTAGTGACCTTGATTTTGATAATTGCACCCTTTCTGAAGTTATTGGTTTTCTTCACAAGATGTCTAGAGATCCCCACACTAGCACACTTAATCTTGCCTTCACGGAGGATATCACTAATGCTCTCATCAAAGCTAGGGAGGAGAAGCTTAGGGTAGAAGCCTCCATACCTAGAAAGCTAGAAGATAGTTGGGATCCTATGATTAAAATTAAGTTGAATAACTTCTCTTGGTATGCTTTATGTGATGTTGGAGCTAGTACCTCCGTTATGCCCAAAAGAATGTATGATATGTTTGAACTGAAACCTTTTGATCCTTGTTCTTTTGGTGTTCGTCTTGTTGATTCTTCCGTAAAGAAACCTTTGGGGAAGATCGACGATGTTCTTATCATTGTCAATGACAATTATGTTCCCGTTGATTTTATTATTATGGATATTGAATGTGAACCTTCATGTCCAATTATTTTGGGACGTCCTTTTCTTCGCACCGTTGGTGCTATCATTGACATGAAAGAGGGGAATATAAAATTCCAATTCCCTCTCAAGAAAGGGATGGAACACTTCCCTAGAAAGAAGATTAAGTTGCCTTTTGAGTCCGTTACATGGGCTAGCTATTCTCTTACTCTTGATAAAACTTGATCTTCTCTTTTTGCATCATGCCTAGCTTAAAGGCATAAAAGAAAGCGCTTTTGGGAGGCAGCCCACAACGAATTAGGTTTTATTTTGCTTTTGTTGTGTCTTGATGTTTGTTACTACAGTAGCATCATCATTGTATCTTTTCTTTTCAGCTTTGTGCCAAGTTTAGCCGCCGATTGCAAGAAAGTTCAAAAGTTGTGACGTGTTGTCCAGAAAACAGATTCTGTCCTTGGACAAAAAAATTCGAATAAAATCACCACATCATCTTTTTTATCTGAATTTTTTTGACAGCGTGCTCTATACAATTGGCTTTCGAGTGTCTGTTCTGAGTTTTTTGTTTTGAGTTGCAGAAGTGCCCCGAAAAAATTATTTACTACCTGCTGGTCTGTTTTTCATAGATTCTGTCCTGTTTTGCCTTTCCTTCGTTTTGCAAACCTTGAGCTTGCTTTTTCTTTGCAAAAACCTTTTGGCAATCTTGAGAAACAGTAGCTCTTCAAGATTATATTTATTTCCAGTAGGGAAAAAATTATTTTATTGTGGGTACTAACCTCGCTAATCAGATTATGATGAGTTATGTATGAAGGGAGTTTTCAAGTGTGCGAGGGAAGATGATAAAAGAAGATTTAGGAGGGTCAAACGCTCAAGCTTGGGGATGCCCCCGTGCACCCCCAAGAAATATTCAAGAAGACTCAAGCGTCTAAGCTTGGGGATGCCCCCATGCATCCCCTTCTCCATCAACAATTATCAGTTCGTCTTTCGTTCCACTATAATTTTATCACTTCATGCGTTATGTGCTATGCTTGGAGCGTCTTGCTCTTAGTTTCTTTTTTTAGGTTTCTTTAGCTTTGCTTGCTGTTCATAACAAGTTAGAACCCAGCTTTCTTTGTGTGGGAGAGAAACACGCTCCACTTCAACCTAGAACACAACATAGGATTTTCATGCTTATCTTTGCTGTGTGTGTTCTTTGTCTTTCCATAGCTGCTGTCATGTCTAGCTCTTAGTTTTCATGCTTTTCTTTTTAAAGAGCTTTTGTTTAGTTGGTTGCTGAACTCTCTTGAGTTTTCATGTTTATCTTGTTAAGAGAGTTTGCCTGTTGCACTGAGTTGTGTGTCTTAACTTAAAGTAGGTAATTGAGGTTGCTATTTAATTTTAGTAGTAACTTGCAATAGTTTTGAGGTATTGCCATGAGTAATGTCTGAACTTTTGGTGTCAAGAGCTTTAGCCTATTAGTGATAGATGTCGTATTTTGGGCAATCCGTGTTTATTTTCGAAAACCTACAAAATAGTTGAGAACTTTAGCTACTAGATGGATCACTAATCTTTGGAGGAATCGAATATTAGAGTACACTCACGTACCATGAGTCGAGGATGCGCAAGGATAACCAAACCCCCATACACTCCTCCTCGGGGTACTTGTCTCTTTGTGAACCTCCTAATTAGATTGAGAGTTACCGATAATAAGTGCATGAGTTCTTCGGACTAATGTGAGTATTCGAAAGTTGACACTTCCACCTAGCCATATTTTTCTAGCCTCTTCGGTACCGTGCATTGCCCTTTCTCACCTCGAGAGTTGGCGCATACTTCGCCGGTGCATCCAAATCCTTGGCACGATACGCTCTGTCATCATAAGCCTCATTATATCCTTCCTCAAAACAGCCACCATACCTACCTATCAAGGCATTTCCATAGCCTTTCCGAGATACATTGCCATGCAACATCCATCTTCTCATGACTTGATCTTCATGTCATACATGCTTTTTGCTTGATCGATGAGCCGCATGCTAGTTGGGCCTTGCCCTAATCATTGCTACATGACGCGCTAGTATCATTGCATATCCTGCTACACCGGCAGAGGCATACATTTGCATACATCATGATAGTTTCATCTTCTTTATGTTGAGTACTCTTGTAAAGTGTGAAAGATCTTCTATACTTCTTGTAATATATAGAGTGTTGCCCCTAAAGTGAGGAAAAGATCCCAAAGAGGACAAAATCAAAAGATCCCAAAGAGGACAAATGAGAGTTAAATAGAAAGAGCCATTGAGGCCACAAAAAAATAGAAAAAAGAGAAAAAGAAATAAAAAGAGAGAAGGGGGCACACTACTATTCCTTTTGAGAGATCCACACTCGTACTCCATCTTATACCTTGTACTCCATAGAGATTATCATTCATGCATATAGCTATGTGGGGACCTTCACACTATAGAACTTGGCTTGTATATTCCAATGATGAGCCTCCTCAAAAGAGCTCTAGGTCTTCTTGAGCGAGCAAGTTGGATGCACCCCCACTAGTTCCATTGGAGAGCTTACCTTAGCTCATATGTGCATCCGTTGCATGGCAATCCCTACTCCTCACATCATATCTATCATTTGGCTTTCTCTCGCCTATGATTGTCCTCATTGATGTGAGCCTTTCACACCTTTTTTGTCTTCCCCTTCATCATTTTTCTCTCTTTGCCATCCTAAGTGTCAACTTTCTTGCTTACGCTCATCCATTGCACGAGTGCTCAAAATATCGAAAGGGAGTGGATCATTTTGACTTGTACCTGGCTAGTGGTCTGGGGATGAGTCAAGATAAGATTCCAAAGAAGACCAAGTGTGAAACTTTAGTAGATTAAGTTCTCAACAATACAAAAACTATGTTTTACTCTCTCGTATATCCCTATCCCCTTTCTTGCACGCAAACACCATTTGGAGACATTCGAGTCACGGACAGCGAGAGCTCTTGCACCTTTATGTTCTTATGTTGCTTGTTACAATGCTAATATAGACTCTTGCTTGTTATGACTTGAATTGAATTACATGCCTTGATTGCTTTACTTAAAAAGTTCTTATATGGTTGGTAGCATGTCACCACATAAATTATGCTTGTTATCATTTACCTACTCGAGGACGAGCATGAATTAAGCTTGGGGATGTTGATACGTCCAAAACGTATCTATAATTTCTGCTTGCTCCATGCTTCTTTTGTGTGATATTGCTATGATATTGATGCACTTCCATACACTTTTGATCATATTTGGACTAACCTATTAACTCAGTGCACCACAGTGCCAGTTCCTGTTTTCTGCTGTTTTTCTATTTCAGGTTTCCCCCATATTAAAAGTGCTCCAAAAATTCCAGGAAAAATATAGGAAAAATCAGCGTACAGGAAGCTTCGCGAAGGACCAAAGATGGGCCAGAGGGGAGCCAGGGGAGGCCCAGGCGGCCACCTGGCGCGGCCCCACCCCTGGCCGCGCCAGGGGGGCGCCTGGGGCCCCTGCTCCGCCTCTGGTTGCCCCCCTTCGCCTATATATCCCTCTCGTCCCGAAACCCTCGAGGACAGAACCCTTTTTCGCGATCTCGCCTCTGTTCCGCCGCCGCAGCGCTTCCAAGATCGGGAGCATCAGGAGAACTCTTCCCGGCACCCTGCCGGAGGGGAGAACCACCATCGGGAGCTTCTCCACCACCATGGACGCTTCCCGGATGAGTCGTGAGTAGTCCACCTTGGACCATGGGTCCATGATCAGTAGCTATGTGATGTTCTCCTCCCCTCTTTGCTCTTCATGGTTTAGACCTCGTGAGCTGCCCTACATGATCGAGGCACATATGTAATCTTTCTGCTGTTGCTTTGCTGAGTTTGCTGGGATCTGATGGATTATGAGACTATGTTCAGATTGTGTTTGAGTAATATATTTGATTCACCTCTTTTATATCATTCTTCTTGAGTAATTCTTGCATGTTCTCCGTTGCTGTTTATTGCTTTGGCCAAGTAGTAGGTAGTAACTCCAAGAGGGAGCGTTATGCTTGATTGTGGGTTCATGCCCCCTGATGACTAGCTTGAGTGACAGAAACATGAGTCTAGGGGATGTGTTGTTGCCACAAGGGAGAAAACAACGGTGCTTGTACTTGCGGCTGCAAGGATTGTTTACTTTACGCAAAGTTCTTTTAATGCAGTTGTCTGTTGCTTTGAGTTTACACTTTGGGTGGGATTCACAACTTAATACCAGCGAGATGTTCTGGATAGATATCTCAAGGTGGATGATTAGTAGTAGATGCAGATGGATTTCGGTCTACTTGCCTTGGCGTACCACCCATGCTTTTGAGCCTCTACCTTTCTTTGCAGCATAGTTAGCATTGGTTTGCGCACATAATCCTGTCAATTGCCCAACTGTAATTTGTTTACCTCGCTTTGCTGTTTTATCGTCTTTTGGGAGAGAGACATCACTAGTGAACATCATGGGACCCCGGTCCATATTACCACCGCTGATCACACCTTCTATTTACTTCCTGTTTTTATTTCCTAGTTGCAGTCATAGCTATCATTATTATCTCTTGTGTTTGATCCTTTGTAAACAACAAGGCTGGAGGGATTGACAACCTCTCTGTACTCGTTGGGAGCAAAGTTATCTGTATCTGTGTGCAGGTCCCGTCAACCGCTAAGTTTCTGGCGCCGTTGACACCTACTTGTCGACCCTCGGAGTCTCACGGGATTCGATCCTTGGTATCTTTGCCAAGGGAAATTTGCCGCTACGCTACATCTCAACCTTCCACTTGGGGTAACCAACGAGGGGCGAGAAGCCATCAGGTATCAACGAAGAAAACTGCTGAGTACGAGGGGCTGCTTGCTGGTCTTAGGATCGCGGTAGACCTCAGAATCAAGAAGCTCATGGTCAGGGGCGACTCGCAGCTTGTCGTCAAACAAGTCAACAAGGATTACCAGAGCCCGTTGATGAAGGCCTACGTCGATGAAGTGAGAAAGTTGGAAGAGCGCTTTGATGGTATACAGGCGGAGCACGTTCCCCGAGCGGAGAACGACATCGCCGATTACCTGTCAAAGCACGCTGCCCTCAAGCTACCTGTGGAACCAGGTACCTTTGTGCTTCAGCTTTCTCAGCCATCCGTTGATCCATCAACAGAGCAGAACAAGAGGAGGAAATCAGGGCCCGACAAGTACTTTCCCGCCGAGCTCCCCGGAGCCGCCGGCAAGGATGTCGCCGGAGACACTGAGCCCGCCACTGGACGGCTAGCTCCGGCGGAGTGTCAAGCTCCTGCCGTCGAGACAGCCGCTCCTATCGCGGAGGAAATGCCTTTAGTCCTCGCCGTCGAGCCTCAGGCTCCAGCGTGGGCACAACATACCGTCCGATTCCTCCAGACTCAGGAACTTCCTGAGGAGCAGGAAGAAGCGGAGAAAGTAGCCCGTCGGTCTGCTATGTACCAGTTCGTCGATGACGTCCTGTACAGAAAGAGACCGAACGGCATGAAATTGAAGTGCATCCCTCGAGAGGAAGGACTGGAGCTGTTGGCGGAGATACATGGAGGCATATGTGGATCCCACATAGGGTCAAGAGCCCTTGCCGGCAAGGCATTCCGGCAAGGCTTCTTCTGGCCCACTGCCCTCCAGGATGCGACGACGCTGGTCACCAGGTGTGAAGCGTGCCAGTTTCATTCAAAGAAACTTCATCAACCGGCTCAAGCCTTTCAAACCATTCCTCTCTCCTGGCCCTTCTCAGTCTGGGGGCTCGACATACTGGGCCCTTTCCCCCGCGCTGTCGGGGGCTTTGAGTACTTGTACGTTGCAATCGACAAGTTCACAAAGTGGCCGGAGGTGGAGGCAGTGAGGAAGGTCACAGCTCCGTCAGCCATCAAGTTCTTCAAGGGACTAGTGTACCGTTTTGGTGTCCCCAACAGGATCATCACCGATAATGGCACGCAGTTCACAAGCCGCACCTTCATGCAATATACCGAAGACCTCGGCAGCAAAGTCTATTTCGCTTCCGTTGCTCACCCCCGAAGCAATGGTCAAGCTGAGAGGGCAAACGCTGAAGTGCTGCGAGGATTAAGGACAAAGACCTTTGACAGGCTGCACAAGAGTGGAAGGCGCTGGATTGATGAGTTGCCGGCGGTTCTTTGGTCGATCAGAACGACGCCAAATCGAGCCACCGGCCAGACACCCTTTGCCCTGATATATGGGGCAGAGACAGTTCTCCCCACTGAACTCTTATACGGGTCACCTCGAGTGGTCTCTTATGATGAGCTTGAGCAAGAGCAACTGCGGCAAGATGACGCAACGCTCCTTGAGGAAGACCGTCTTCAGGCGGCTGTGAGAGCAGTACGCTACCAGCAAGCCTTGCGCAGCTACCATAGCCGCAAGGTCCATGCCCGAAGCTTTGAGGAAGCCGACCTTGTTCTCCAGCGCGTTCAATTGGCCAGGAATACAAACAAGTTAACGCCGAAGTGGGAAGGCCCTTATCGGGTAATACGAGTCACCAGGCCTGGCGCAGTCCGCCTGGAGACCGAAAATGCCATTCCGTTGAGCAATTCCTGGAACATTGAGCATCTTCGCAAGTTTTACCCATAAGGCGTGGCTTGTCGGGCCCCCCGGCAAGCCACCCTTTTGTACAAGCCTTGCCGGCAAGGCATGTAACCCTTTGTACAAAGCCAGGCGCAGACCCTGAGCATAAATAAATGAAGCGCTGGCGCCCTAAGTTATAGCATGCATGCTGAGTCGAGTCTCGTCCTTGGTTAGGGTTGATAGTGCTTAGCGGCAGCTAACCCCTAGCTTAGAGGTCGAGTTCGCGTCTCTTTGTCTTTCCTCTATCTCCTTTGGTTCACAGGACACACAGACATCCTTGCCGAAGCCACTTGGGAGAAGAAAGAGGAACAAATTAGCATCAAGGCCCCGGCAAGCCAATGTTGCCGGGGGCTATAAGAGCAAAGATTCACCTACGGCGAACCAGGGTTGCCGGGGGCTGCAGCTTCAAATAAGTTCTTCGTCCCCTATCATGCATTCCATTATGGACTGAGGTATGTGAAACCTCGTTCTTTTCCTTAAGCTACCGTGCTCCCATAACTCTAGGCCCTAGGGCTCGTTCCTGGGACTAAGTTTGGTCGTAGTCGCGGCAGCGAAAGCGTGAGACAAGGAGCCTAAGACCACTTCATCCCTGCCTCCGCCAAGGGCGTGAGAAAGGTCGAGCGAAGTAGGGAGACGACAAGGCCTGTTACCGGGCAAGAAAATGTTTATCTTAGAGATATCAGGGATTTATTCCCTGTTGTGGGTTCTACCTGCAAACAACTGACCCGACAAACATTCCTTTTTCATTAAAAACATTCCATTCAGGTACAGTCCATAGGGAATGAAAAACATGAACAAGGAGATTACAAGTTTTAACAGATGCCCGAAGGCTTACAAACTAAAAAGAGATAAGATGCCCGCAATGCCATTCTTGTCCCTCTCCTCAGGAGGTAGGTCAAGGAGGCGAGAAGGGCAAAAGGAGCGCCTAGGCGAGCTACGGGTGGCAGAAGACACCAAGAGGACATCTCGGTGGCCGCCCAAAGGCTGGACGGTGATGACGGCGCCGGGGGCAGAGCTCGAAGACGAGGCGGCAGGACGTCAGTACGCGTCGAAGGCGTCGGTGCGTGCGTACTCCGACATGACAACCTTGCCGCCCGCCTTCTTCCTCTTCCTGTTCCGCAGCCTCCCTACGCCAGCCGCCAAGGAGACGGCCCCGAGAAGTTCAAGGAGCCGGCGACGCGGATGATGGTGTCGCCGGTGCCACCAGGAGCGGCGCCCGACACCTAGTCGGACCCGTCATCCTGCCGTCCACCGTTCTCGTTGTCGCTGCCGCTGTCCTCCTCGTCGACCTCGTTCGAGGAGGAGTCTTCGTCATCGGAGGAGCTCTCCACGCAGCACCTTGCACGAGTCCCAAAGTGCCAGAAGACCTTGACGGAGAGAAGGCCACCCTCCATCAATTTGAAACGGAGGGTGAGCCCATCCGTCAGGCTGTGGATACGAGAAAATGTCTTCCATCCTTGGCGAAGATACATCACGTGAGGAGCGGGGAAGTCGACGCGGACTCGCATGCCACTGATCCCGCAACCCCTCATGTGCAGCCGCAGCGACTCCGATGGGTCCAGCTCCATCTCACGCGCAAATGGGGTCGGGAGACGAAGGCGACGGCCGCCACAGCCTAACGAAGAACTCGCAAGGGTCATTCCCAATATGGCCCTCCACTGGAGGAGGAGCTGCTGGCGGGGGCGAGGCCGGCGGGCCGCCCCGTCCTCCTCTTCCCCGAGCGCCCCGGCCTCGCCCACGGCCTCGCCCCCTCCCCCTTCCCCTCGTGGCCGGTTCTGCCACTGCGGGTGCAGGAGAAGGAGGGACGGGTTGTCGAGCGGCGACCCTCGCCGCCACCGTTGAAGGACCGGGATTACCTCTCTCCATGGCGAACGGAAGAGAGGAGCAGAAGCTGAAGGAGAAACAAGATGAGAGAGTGCGGGGCACCGTACCTCCCCTCCCACTCTTTATAAAGGGGCGGGGCTGGGGTTCGACCGCCCTGCTCGGCCAATCAAGACGCAGAAGGCATAGGGAGCCGGGACCGACCCGCCGCCCCAACCAGCGACGGCCCAGTTTCCCGCCTCCACCATTTGCCACCCCAAGCACACGGCAGGCACGTGGCAGACGTGCAGAACCGAGGGGACGGGTGAGGCGACCTCTTCCCACCCCTTGATCGTGGGGAGTGGACGCCTTGAGGACCGCGCTTTGGCCCCATTCAGTAAATGGGCCGCGCCTCCACGCCTCCCCCCGTTTACGGGGAAGGCGCGAAGCTGCCTCCTTTCGCATTTACTGCGATATGACGCATGCCTGCGGAAACCGCCCCGCGCATGCCGCCCACGTCACGCACGCCCCTCTACCCCGCGCCGCGCGCGCGGATCATGGGGGGGGGGGGCGAAGCGTGCGGAAAATCTTACCACGGTGAAAACCGCCCCGCCTGCCCGCGCACCATTCTGGGCCTGGCCCAACAACGCGTCGCGCTTATGTGTGGCCCAGGCCCGGGGGCTCCTGTCGGTGTACAAAAAGAGGGGTACACTTTTTGTACCCCTATAACTGTGCACGGGCAGTCTGAGCCACGGGCACCACCATGCCAAGCATGGCAAGGAAGGTGAGCCAGGGTGAGACCGAAGCTCGATGGAGACGGAAGCCCAGAGCCAAGACCACAAAGAGCAAAGGGGACAAAGCGGGATCCCCGGCAAGATCCTTGCCGGGAGCTGGTTCTAGCATCCCCGACAAGATCCTTGCCGGGCCAGCCTTAGCATCTTCGGCAAGACCCTTGCCGCAGCAATTCGCCCCACGCCTACGGAGTGGATCACCCTTGAGTCCACTGCCCCCATGGGGCAGGGATTCGGGAGGCATCCCCGTAGTGGCATGCAGATCTTTGTGAAGACATTCAAGATCAGATACAAGCTAAGAAGACGATGACCCTTGGCGGGATCCCAGCCAAGGAAGACCACAAGACCTCCGGCAAGCACCTTGCCCGGGATGACAGCAGGCGCCGCGGCAAGACCCTTGTCGGGGCCCCGGCAAGGCCCTTGCCGAGGACATCCGCGGGGCCACCATCAGGCCCGCGCCAACTACGCTTCCACCGCCCCATCCAGCTACCGACCCAACCAGCTGGGCAGGCACCTGCGTGGCGACATGCAGATCTTCGTGGAGACCCGCCATTGCGTCACCTCAGCTGCCTGCCTGCCTACATGGCACCCCAGGCACCGTTGGCCAGGGCGCGTGTCAACACAAGGAGGAGCGGCGACGGACAAGACGGACGTCTCCCCTCGTCCCCGATAAAGCGAGGACACCTAAGCTAAGCGCATTAAATGCGCCTTGTCCTGTAATGCGAGGGATTACCTCGCATCACTGTACCCTTTCCACCTCCTGTGTGCCACTGTGGCAACCCCTTTTTCCTATAAAAGGAGGCCCGAGGCGACCAGGAGAAGGATTCGGCTTTTTAGAATTCCTCACGACTCGGCTTTTGGAGCTTATGACGCCCCATAGCTAGCTAAAGAACACAAACGTATAATCCACCAAAGCAGGAGTAGGATTTTACGCATCTTTGCGGCCCGAACCTGGGTAAAGGAACCGTGTGCTAACTGTTAGATCCGCTCTTCTCTCAACCCCGCGCCCCGCAACCGTAGTAGGGATTCTTGTGATCCCATAGGTGTCGATCCAAATACACCGACAAAGTTGCCTCTCCCTAGCTTTAAAAATAAGCCGTTATCAAAATTTGTTGAGGCTTCTATATTAGTTATCCCATAACTACTCGAAAAGCCCCATGAATGAGGGACACGGGTTATGTAAAAAACAGGGGAGGAGGCGGCTTATTTTTTAAATCGCCAAAAAGAACTGGCCCTAGGTAGGGCCTGATTGATTTTTGTTGTTGTTGATTGAAGGGTGTCCTTGTAATTTTCCAGGGTCTATTTTGTAAATCTGGGCAAACTCCCGGCTAACAACTAGCCCGAACCGTTACGCCACGTCAGCTTTTAGGGGCTTAATATGTCATAATTGTTATTAAATGAGCCAAAGCCGTCAACTAGTGTTTATTTTTCAAAAAATTAACCTCAAAATTAGTGATGTTTAACACACTATAAAATTGTGATTTATGCAACTCTGACCTTTAATGTTAAGGTTTCTGGCCAACACTTTACGGCCGTGTCACGGCTAATGTTCGCACATCAAGGCTCTTGCCCTCCTTTTCTCTTATTGATGATACCCATGTTTATGCGTACTCCTCCGTCTTTAAAGGACGGAGGGAGTGTTTGAGCAACTCCAACGGGACGACCCATTTCGTCCGCCGTCGTCAGTTTGGGTCCGCGCGAACAAAAATTTGGCCCAACGCACCGACCTAAATGGACGCGTGTCCACTTTTTATCCGCCTACCGACTCATTCCCGACCCAATTTTGAACCTGATTTGCATCGGCGCGGACACGAAGCGGCCGAGTGCCTACTCCCCTCCATGGCCCGCCAGTCGGTGGCAAAGCGTCCACTTTTTCCCTCCACTTTCCCCAAACCGTCCTGCTCGCTGCCGCTCCCGCTCCGACCGCCATGGACGACGACCTCGAGGCCGCCGTTGGCCTTGCCTCCCTCATCTCTTCCGGCGCCGCCCCCGCAGGAAGAGGCAAGCCCCGCGCCCCTCGCAAGACCGCCACTCCGACCAAGAAGAAGAAGAAGGATTTGACGCCCAAGGAGCGGGCCATGGAGTCGGCCAAGAGGAAGGGCTGGAGGCACGCGCACGATGCAAGGGGTGAGGCAGCCGCCATCGCTGCCATCGCCGCTGCCGCGTAGCAGAAAGACAACAATGCGCGGGTCAAGGCGGCAACGAGGGAGGCCTTGTTGTACCTAGGGGTAAGCCCTGGCCACCACGGGCTCGTCAACGCCGCCGTTGCCGCTGCCGCGGCCAGCACGGTCTCCTCAGCATATCTGCTACTTCTCGAGCTTGCGTTGTATTCCCTAGAAAAGGAAAGGGTGATGCAGCATAGTAGCATAAGTATTTCCCGCAGTTTTTTAGAACCAAGGTATCAATCCAGTAGGAGACCACGCGCGAGTCCCTCGAACCTGCACAAACAAATAAGAACTTCGCAGCCAACGCGATAAGGGGTTGTCAATCCCTTCACGGTCACTTACGAAAGTGAGATCTGATAGATAGGATAGGATAATATTTTTGGTATTTTTTTGGTATAATAATAGAAAGTAAATAAAGCAAATAAGCAACAGCGGCAGAAATTGGCTAGTTGACTGGAAAGTAATATGATAAAGATAGACCCGAGGGCCATAGGTTTCACTAGTGGCTTTTGAAGGAAATATGCCCTAGAGGCAATAATAAAGTTATTATTTATTTCCTTATATCATGATAAATGTTTATTATTCATGCTAGAATTGTATTAACCGGAAACTTAATACATGTGTGAATACATAGACAAAACAGAGTGTCCCTAGTATGCCTCTACTAGACTAGCTCATTGATCAAAGATGGTTATGTTTCCTAACCATAGACATGAGTTGTCATTTGATCAACGGGATCACATCATTAGGAGAATGATGTGATGGACAAGACCCATCCGTTAGCATAGCACTATGATCGTTTAGTTTAACTGCTATTGCTTTCTTCATGACTTATACATGTTCCTATGACTATGAGATTATGCAACTCCCGAATACCGTAGGAACACCTTGTGTGCTATCAAACGTCACAACGTAACTGGGTGATCATAAAGATGCTCTACAGGTGTCTCTGAAAGTATTCGTGGTGTTGGCATAGATCAAGATTAGGATTTGTCACTCCGAGTGTCGGAGAGGTATCTCTGGGCCCTCTCGGTAACACACATCATAATAAGCCTTGCAAGCAAATGACTAATGAGTTAGTCACGAGATGATGTGTTACGGAACGAGTAAAGAGACTTGCCGGTAAACGAGATTGAACTAGGTATAAAGATACCGACGATCGAATCTCGGGCAAGTAACATACCGTTTGACAAAAGGAACAACGTATGTTGTTATGCGGTTCTGACCGATAAAAGATCTTCGTAGAATATGTAGGAGCCAATATGAACATCCAGGTTCCGCTATTGGTTATTGACCAGAGATGAGTCTCGGTCATGTCTACATAGTTCTCGAACCCGTAGGGTCCGCACGCTTAACGTTTGATGACGATCGGTATTATGAGTTTATGAGTATTGATGTACCAAAGGTAGTTCGGAGTCCCGGATGAGATCACGGACATGACGAGGAGTCTCGGAATGTCCGAGACATAAAGATTGATATATTGGACGGCTATATTCGGACACCGGAAGTATACCGGAAAAGTTTCGGATTTATCGGGATTGCCGGAGGGGGTTACCGGAACCTCCTACGAAGGGGGATGGTCCATAGTGGGCCTTGTGGAAAGGAGAGAGGCAGCCCATAGGGCTGGCCGGTGCCCCACCTAGTTCCTAGTTGGACTAGGATTGGTGGGAGGCGCCACCTCTTCCTTTTCCTACTCCATCTCTTCCTTCTTTGGTGATTCCTACTAGGAATAGGATTGCAATCCTATTCCTAGTAGGATTCCTTCCCTAGCCGCACCATAGGGGGTTGGCCGGCCCTCCTCCCTTGCTCCTTTATATACGGGGGCAGGGGGGCACCCAAAGACACACAAGTTGAATTGTTTTAGCCGTGTGCGGTGCCCCCCTCCACAGAATCACACCTCGGTTATACCGTCGCGGAGCTTAGGCGAAGCCCTGCGCCGGTGAACACATCATATCCGTCACCACGCCGTCGTGCTGACGAAACTCTCCCGTGAAGCTCAACTGGATCAAGAGCTCGTGGGACGTCATCAAGCTGAACGTGTGCTGAACGCGGAGGTGCCGTACGTTCGGTGCTTGATCGGTTGGATCGCGAAGAAGTTCGACAACATCAACCGCGTCACTTGACGCTTCCGCTCCCGGTCTACGAGGGTACGTAGACACACCCTTCCCTCTCGTTGCTATACATCTGGTAGATAGATCTTGCGTGATCGTAGGAAATTTTTAAAAATACTACGTTCCCCAACAGTGGCATCATGAGCCAGGTCTATGCGTAGATGATATGCACGAGTAGAACACAATGAGTTGTGGGCGATACTAGTCATACTGCTTACCAGCATGTCATACTTTGCTTCGGCGGTATTGTGAGATGAAGCGGCCCGGACCGACATTACGCGTACGCTTACGCGAGACTGGTTTCACCGTTACGAGCACTCGTTGCTTAAAGGTGACTGGCGGGTGTCTGTCTCTCTCACTTTAGCTGAATCAAGTGTGGCTACGCCCGGTCCTTGTGAAGGTTAAAACAGCACATACTTGACGAAACATCGTTGTGGTTTTGTATGCGTAGGTAAGAACGGTTCTTGCTAAGCCCGTAGCAGCCACGTAAAACTTGCAACAACAAAGTAGAGGAAGTCTAACTTGTTTTTGCAGGGCATGTTGTGATGTGATATGGTCAAGACATGATGAGTTATACGGTTTTGTATGAGATGATCATGTTTTGTAAAGTTATTGGCAACTGGCAGGAGCCATATGGTTGTCGCTTTATTGTATGAAATGCAATCGCCATGTAATTGCTTTACTTTATCACTAAGCGGTAGCGATAGTCGTGGAAGCAATAGTTGGCGAGACGACAACGATGCTACGATGAAGATCAAGGTGTCAAGCCGGTGACGAAGGTGATCATGACGGTGCTTTGGAGATGGAGATCAAAAGCACAAGATGATGGCCATATCATGTCACATATTTTGATTGCATGTGATGTTTATCTTATTATGCTTCTTATTTTGCTTAGATCGACGGTAGCATTATAAGATGATCCCTTACTAAATTTCAAGGTATAAGTGTTCTCCCTGAGTATGCACCGTTGCGAAAGTTCGTCGTGCCGAGACACCACGTGATGATCGGGTGTGATAAGCTCTACGTTGAAATACAACGGGTGTAAGCCAGTTTTGCACACGCAGAATACTCGGGTTAAACTTGACGAGCCTAGCATATACAGATATGGCCTCGGAACACTGGAGACCGAAAGGTCGAGCGTGAATCATATAGTAGATATGATCAACATAAGATGTTCACCATTGAAACTACTCCATCTCACGTGATGATCGGACATGGTTTAGTTGATTTGGATCACGTGATCATTTAGATGACTGGAGGGATGTCTATCTAAGTGGGAGTTCTTAAGTAATATGATTAAATTGAACTTTAATTTATCATGAAGTTAGTCCTGGTAGTATTAGCATATCTATGTTGTAGATCAATAGCTCGCGATGTTGCTCCCCGTTTATTTTTCATATGTTCCTAGAGAAAACCAAGATTGAAAGATGTTAGTAGCAATGATGCGGAATTGTTCCGTGATCTGAGGATTATCCTCATTGCTGCACAGAAGAATTATGTCCTTGATGCACCGCTAGGTGACAGACCTATTGCAGGAGCAGATGTAGACGTTATGAACGTTTTGACAAAAGCTCGATATGATGACTACTTGATAGTTTAAGTGCACCATGCTTTACGGCTTAGAACCGGGACTTCAAAAACGTTTTGAATGCCATGGAGCATATAAGATGTTCCAAGAGTTGAAATTAGTATTTCATACTCATGCCCGTGTCGAGAGGTATAAGACCTCTGACGGTACTTTGCCTACAAGATGGAGGAGAATAGCTCAACCAGTGAGCATGTGCTCAGATTGTCTGGGTACTACAATTACTTTAATCAAGTGGGAGTTAATCTTCCAGATAAGATAATAATTGACAAAGTTCTCTAGTCACTATCACCAAGTTAGTAGAACTTCGTGATGAACTATAATATGCAAGGGATGACGAAAGGAATTCCCAGCTCTTCGCGATACTGAAGTAGGCGAAGGTAGAAATCATGAAAAAGCATCAAGTGTTGATGGTTAACAAGACCACTTGTTTCAAGTAAAGGGCAAAGGGATAGAAGGGGAACTTCAAGAAGAATGACAAGCAAGTTGTCACTCCCGTGAAGAAACCCAAAGCTAAACTCAAGCCTGAAACAAGTGCTTATACTGCAAAGGAAATGGTCACTAAAAGTGGAACTGCCCTAGATACTTGGCGGATAAGGAGGATGGCAAAGTGAACAAAGGTATATTTGATATACAGATTATTAATGTGTATTTTACTAGTGTTCATAGCAACCCCTCGGTATTTGATATTGGTTCAGTTGCTAAAGAGTAGTAACTCGAAGTGGGAGTTGCATAATGAACATAAACTAGTTAAATGATGAAGTGACGATGTGTATTGGAAGCAGTTCCAAGATTGATATGATCATCATCGCACACTCCCTATACTTTCGGGATTAGTGTTGAACCTAAATAACTGTTATTTGGTGTTTGTGTTGAGCATGAATGTGATTTGATCATGTTTATTGCAATACGGTTATTCATGTAAGTTAGAGAATAATTGTTGTTCTGTTTACATGAATAAAACCTTCTATGGTCATACACCCAATGAAAATAGTTTGTTGGATCTCGATCGTGTGATACACATATTCATAATATTGAAGCCAAAATATGCAAGGTTAATAATGATAGTGCAACTTATTTGTGGCACTGCCGTTTAAGTCATATTGGTGTAAAACGCATGAAGAAACTCCATAATGATGGACTTTTGGAATCACTTGATTATGAATCACTTGGTGCTTGCGAACCATGCCTCATGGGCAAGATGACTAAAACTCCGTTCTCCGGAACTATGGAGCGAGCAACGTATTTGTTGGAAATCATACATACTGATGTATGCGGACCAATGATTGTTGAAGCTCGCGGCGGGTATCGTTATTTTCTGACCTTCACTGATGATTTGAGCAGATATGGGTATATCTACTTAATAAAGCACAAGTCTGAAACATTTGAAAAGTTCAAAGAATTTCAGAGTGAAGTAGAGAATCATCGTAACAAGAAAATAAAGTTTCTACGATCTGATCGTGGAGGAGAATATTTGAGTTACGAGTTTGGTCTTCATTTGAAACAATGTGGAATAGTTTCACAGCTCATGCTACCCGGAACACCACAGCATAATGGTGTGTCCGAACGTCGTAACCGTACTTTATTGGATATGGTGCGATCTATGATGTCTCTTACCGATTTACCACTATCGTTTTGGGTCATGCATTAGAGACAGCTGCATTCACGTTAAATAAGGGCCTCATCTGAATCCGTTGAGACAACGCCTTAAGAACTGTGGTTTGGCAAGAAACCAAAGTTGTTGTTTCTTAAAGTTTGGGACTGCGATGCTTATGTGAAAACGTTTCAACATGATAAGCTCGAACCCAAACCGGAGAAGTAAATCTTCATAGGATACCCAAAAGAGACTGTTGGGTACACCTTCTATCACAGATCCGAAGGCAAGATATTCGTTGCTAAAAATGGATCCTTTCTAGAGAAGGAGTTTCTCTCGAAAGAAGTGAGTGGGAGGAAAGTAGAACTTGATGAGGTAATTGTACCTTCTCCAGGATTGGAAAGTAGTACATCACAAGAAATTGTTCCAGTGATTCCTACACCAATTAGTGAGGAAGTTAATGATAATGATCATGAAACTTTGGATCAAGTTTCTGCTGAACGTCGTAGATCAACCAGAGTACGTTCCGCACCAGAGTGGTACGGCAACCCAGTTCTGGAAATCATGTTACTAGACCATGGTGAACCTACGAACTATGAGGAAGCGATGATGAGCCCAGATTCCGAAAAATGGCTTGAAGCCATGAAATCTGAGATGAGATCCATGTATGAGAACAAAGTGTGGACTTTGGTTGACTTGCCCGATGATCGGCAAGCCATCGAAAATAAATGGATTTTCAAGAGGAAGACCGACGCAGACAGTAATATTACTGTTTACAAAGCTCGACTTGTTGCGAAAGGTTTTCAACAAGTTCAAGGAGTTGACTACGATGAGACTTTCTCACCTGTAGCGATGCTTAAGTCTGTCCGAATCATGTTAGCAACTGCCGCATTTTATGATTATGAAATCTGGCAAATGAATGTCAAAACTACATTCCTGAATGGATATCTCAAAGAAGAGTTGTATATGATACAACCAGAAGGTTTTGTCGATCCAAAAGGTGCTAACAAATTATGCAAGCTCCAGCGATCCATCTATGGACTGGTGCAAGCATCTCGGAGTTGGAATATACGCTTTGATGAGGTGATCAAAGCATATGGTTTTATACAGACTTTTGGAGAAGCCTGTATTTACAAGAATTGAGTGGGAGCACTACAACCTTTCTGATAAGTATATGTGAATGACATATTGTCGATCGGAAATGATGTAGAATTTTCTGGAAAGCATAAAGGAGTGTTTGAAAGGAGTTTTTCAAAGAAAGACCTCGGTGAAGCTGCTTACATATTGGGCATCAAGATCTATATAGATAGATCAAGACGCTTGATAAGACTTTCGATGAGTACATACCTTGATAAGATTTTGAAGTAGTTCAAAATGGATCAGTCAAAGAAGAAGTTCTTGCCTGACTTGTAAGGTGCGAAGTTGAGTAAGACTCAAAGCCAGACCACGGCAGAAAAATATAGAGAGAATGAAAGTCATTCCCTATGCCTCAGCCATAGATTCTATAAAGTATGCCATGCTGTGTACAAAACACGTTGTGTACCTTGCCAAGAGTTTGACAGGGAGGTACAATAGTGATCCAGGAGTAGATCACTGTACAGCGGTCAAAATTATCCTTAGTAATTGGATGACTAAGGAAATATTTCTCGATTATGGAGGTGATAAAGAGTTCGTCGTAAAGGGTTACGCCGATGCAAGCTTTGACACTAAATCCAGATGACTCTAAGTATCAATCTGGATGCGTATTGAAAGTGGGAGCAATTAGCTAGAGTAGCTCCATGCAGAGCATTGTAGACATAGAAATTTGCGAAATACATAAGGATCTGTATATGACAGACCCGTTGACTAAACTTCTCTCACAAGCAAAACATGATCACACCTTAGTACTCTTTGGGTGTTAATCACATAGCGATGTGAACTAGATTATTGACTCTAGTAAACCCTTTGGGTGTTGGTCACATGGCGATGTAAACTATGGGTGTTATTCACATAACGATGTGAACTATCGGTATTAAATCACATGGCGATGTGAGCTAGATTATTGACTCTAGTGCAAGTGGGAGACTGAAGGAAATATGCCCTAGAGGCAATAATAAAGTTATTATTTATTTCCTTATATCATGATAAATGTTTATTATTCATGCTAGAATTGTATTAACCGGAAACTTAATACATGTGTGAATACATAGACAAAACAGAGTGTCCCTAGTATGCCTCTACTAGACTAGCTCATTGATCAAAGATGGTTATGTTTCCTAACCATAGACATGAGTTGTCATTTGATCAACGGGATCACATCATTAGGAGAATGATGTGATGGACAAGACCCATCCGTTAGCATAGCACTATGATCGTTTAGTTTTACTGCTATTGCTTTCTTCATGACTTGTACATGTTCCTATGACTATGAGATTATGCAACTCCCGAATACCGTAGGAACACCTTGTGTGCTATCAAACGTCACAACGTAACTGGGTGATCATAAAGATGCTCTACAGGTGTCTCCGAAAGTATTCGTGGTGTTGGCATAGATCAAGATTAGGATTTGTCACTCCGAGTGTCGGAGAGGTATCTCTGGGCCCTCTCGGTAACACACATCATAATAAGCCTTGCAAGCAAAGGACTAATGAGTTAGTCACGAGATGATGTGTTATGGAATGAGTAAAGAGACTTGCCGGTAAACGAGATTGAACTAGGTATAAAGATACCGACGATCGAATCTCGGGCAAGTAACATACCGTTTGACAAAAGGAACAACGTATGTTGTTATGCGGTTCTGACCGATAAAAGATCTTCGTAGAATATGTAGGAGCCAATATGAACATCCAGGTTCCGCTATTGGTTATTGACCAGAGATGAGTCTCGGTCATGTCTACATAGTTCTCGAACCCGTAGGGTCCGCACGCTTAACGTTTGATGACGATCGGTATTATGAGTTTTTGAGTATTGATGTACCGAAGGTAGTTCGGAGTCCCGGATGAGATCACGGACATGACGAGGAGTCTCGGAATGCCCGAGACATAAAGATTGATATATTGGACGGCTATATTCGGACACCGGAAGTATACCGGAAAAGTTTCGGATTTATCGGGAATGCCGGAGGGGGTTACCGGAACCCCCTACGAGAGGGGATGGTCCATAGTGGGCCTAAAGGGTGAGAGAGAGACAGCCCATAGGGCTGGCCGGCGCCCCCACCTAGGAATCCTAGTTGGACTAGGATTGGGGGGGCGCCACCTCTCCTATTCCTTTCCCCCTTCTTCCTTTCGGTGAATCCTACTAGGAATAGGATTGCAATCCTATTCCTAGTAGGACTCCCTCCCTAGCCGCACCAGGAGAGGTTGGCCGGCCTCCCTCCCCTGCTCCTTTATATACGGGGGCAGGGGGGCACCCAAAGACACACAAGTTGAATTGTTTTAGCCGTGTGCGGTGCCCCCCTCCACAGAATCACACCTCGGTCGTACCGTCGCGGAGCTTAGGCGAAGCCCTGCGCCGGTGAACACATCATATCTGTCACCACGCCGTCGTGCTGACGAAACTCTCCCGTGAAGCTCAACTGGATCAAGAGCTCGTGGGACGTCATCAAGCTGAACGTGTGCTGAACGCGGAGGTGCCGTACGTTCGGTGCTTGATCGGTTGGATCGCGAAGAAGTTCGACAACATCAACCGCGTCACTTGACGCTTCCGCTCCCGGTCTACGAGGGTACGTAGACACACTCTCCCCTCTCGTTGCTATGCATCTGGTAGATAGATCTTGCGTGATCGTAGGAAAATTTTAAAATACTACGTTCCCCAACACGACCACTGCAGAAGATAGAGAGAAAATGAAAGTCATTCCCTATGCCTCAGCCATAGGATCTATCATGTATGCAATGCTGTGTACCAGACCTGATGTGTGCCTTGCTATAAGTCTAGCAGGGAGGTACCAAAGTAATCCAGGAGTGGATCACTGGACATCGGTCAAAAACATCCTAAAGTATCTGAAAAGAACAAAGGATATGTTTCTCGTATATGGAGGTGACAAAGAGCTCGTCGTAAACGGTTACGTCGATTCTAGCTTTGACACTGATCCGGATGACTCAAAGTCACAAACCGGATATGTATTTTTATTGAACGGTGGAGCTGTCAGTTGGTGCAGTTCCAAGCAGAGCGTCGTGGCGGGATCTACGTGTGAAGCGGAATACATAGCTGCTTCGGAAGCAGCAAATGAAGGAGTCTGGATGAAGGAGTTCATATCCGATCTAGGTGTAGTACCTAGTGCATCGGGCCCAATGAAAATCTTTTGTGACAACACTGGAGCCATAGCCTTGGCGAAGGAATCCAGGTTTCACAAGAGAACAAAGCACATCAAAAGACGCTTCAATTCCATCCGCGATCTAGTCAAGGAGGGAGACATAGAGATTTGCAAAATACATACGGATCTGAATGTTGCAGACCCGTTGACTAAGCCTCTTCCACGGGCAAAACATGATCAGCACCAAGACTCCATGGGTGTGAGGATCATCACTTTGTAATCTAGATTATTGACTCTAGTTCAAGTGAGAGACTGAAGGAAATACGCCCTAGAGGCAATAATAAAGATGTTATTTGTATTTCCTTATATCATGATAAATGTCTTTTATTCATGCTAGAATTGTATTAACCGGAAACTTAGTACATGTGTGGATACATAGACAAAACAGTATGTCCCTAGTATGCCTCTACTAGACTAGCTCATTGATCAAAGATGGTTATGTTTCCTAGCCATAGACATGAGTTGTCATTTGATCAACGGTATCACATCATTAGGAGAATGATGTGATGGACAAGACCCATCCGTTAGCATAGCACTATGATCGTTTAGTTTAACTGCTATTGCTTTCTTCATGACTTATACATGTTCCTATGACTATGAGATTATGCAACTCCCGAATACCGTAGGAACACCTTGTGTGCTATCAAACGTCACAACGTAACTGGGTGATCATAAAGATGCTCTACAGGTGTCTCCAAAAGTATTCGTGGTGTTGGCATAGATCAAGAATAGGATTTGTCACTCCGAGTGTCGGAGAGGTATCTCTGGGCCCTCTCGGTAACACACATCACAATAAGCCTTGCAAGCAAAAGACTAATGAGTTAGTCACGAGATGATGTGTTACGGAACGAGTAAAGAGACTTGCCGATAACGAGATTGAACTAGGTATAAAGATACCGACGATCGAATCTCGGGCAAGTAACATACCGTTTGACAAAAGGAACAATGTATGTTGTTATGCGGTTCTGACCGATAAAAGATCTTCGTAGAATATGTAGGAGCCAATATGAACATCCAGGTTGCGCTATTGGTTATTGACCGGAGATGAGTCTCGATCATGTCTACATAGTTCTCGAACCCGTAGGGTCCGCACGCTTAACGTTTGATGACGATCGGTATTATGAGTTTATGAGTATTGATGTACTGAAGGTAGTTCAGAGTCCCGGATGAGATCACGGACATGACGAGGAGTCTCGGAATGTCCGAGACATAAAGATTGATATATTGGACGGCTATATTCGGACACCGGAAGTATACCGGAAAAGTTTCGGATTTATCGGGATTGCCGGAGGGGGTTACCGGAACCTCCTACGAAGGGGGATGGTCCATAGTGAGCCTTGTGGAAAGGAGAGAGGCAGCCCATAGGGCTGGCCGGTGCCCCACCTAGTTCCTAGTTGGACTAGGATTGGTGGGAGGCGCCACCTCTTCCTTTTCCTACTCCATCTCTTCCTTCTTTGGTGATTCCTACTAGGAATAGGATTGCAATCCTATTCCTAGTAGGATTCCTTCCCTAGCCGCACCATAGGGGGTTGGCCGGCCCTCCTCCCTTGCTCCTTTATATACGGGGGCAGGGGGGCACCCAAAGACACACAAGTTGAATTGTTTTAGCCGTGTGCGGTGCCCCCCTCCACAGAATCACACCTCGGTTATACCGTCGCGGAGCTTAGGCGAAGCCCTGCGCCGGTGAACACATCATATCCGTCACCACGCCGTCGTGCTGACGAAACTCTCCCGTGAAGCTCAACTGGATCAAGAGCTCGTGGGACGTCATCAAGCTGAACGTGTGCTGAACGCGGAGGTGCCGTACGTTCGGTGCTTGATCGGTTGGATCGCGAAGAAGTTCGACAACATCAACCGCGTCACTTGACGCTTCCGCTCCCGGTCTACGAGGGTACGTAGACACACCCTTCCCTCTCGTTGCTATACATCTGGTAGATAGATCTTGCGTGATCGTAGGAAAATTTTAAAAATACTACGTTCCCCAACAGCTTTTCTCATGAAAGCAGAAGTCTACGGTGGGTGAACAAATTACTGTCGAGCAATTGATAGAAAAGCGCATAGTTATGAGAATATCTAGGCATGATCATTATATATAGGCATCACGTCCGTAACAAGTAGACCGAAACGATTCTGCATCTACTACTATTACTCCACACTTCGACCGCTATCCAGCATGCATCTAGAGTATTAAGTTCATAAGAACAGAGTAATGCTTTAAGCAAGATGACATGATGTAGAGGGATAAACTGAAGCAATGTGATATAAACCCCATCTTTTTATCCTCGATGGCAACAATACAATACGTGCCTTGTTGCCCCTACTGTCACTGGGAAAGGACACCGCAAGATTGAACCCAAAGCCAAGAACTTCTCCCATTGCAAGAACTATAGATCTAGTAGGCCAAACCAAACCAATAATTCGAAGAGACTTGCAACGATATTATAATCATAGATAAAAGATTTTAGAAAATAATCAAATATTGTTCATAGATAATCTTGATCATAAACCCACAATTCATCGGATCTTGACAAACACACCGCAAAAAGATTACATCGAATAGATCTCCTCGAAGATCAAGGAGAACTTTGTATTGAGATCCAAAAAGAGAGAAGAAGCCATCTAGCTAATAACTATGGACCCGAAGGTCTTTGGTAAACTACTCACAACTCATTGGTGAGGCTATGGTGTTGATGTAGAAGCACTACGTGATGGATCCCCCCTCGGGCGGAGCTCCGGAACAGGCCCCAAGATGGGATCTCATGGGAACAGAAGGTTGCGGCGGTGGAATTAGGGTTTTCTCTCTTGCCTCAATGTTTTCAGGGTACATGGATATATATAGGAGGAAGGAGGGCATCGGGGGAGCCAGATGGGGCCCACGAGGGTGAGGGGCGCGCCCTGGACCCTCGTGGCCGCCTCCCTCATTCCCTCGTGTGTACTCCCAGTCTTCTGGGTAGATACGGATCCAAAAATAACTCTCCCGAAGGTTTCATTCCGTTTGGACTCCGTTTGATATTCCTTTTCGGCGAAACACTGAAATAGGCAAAAAAAACAGCAATTTGCACTCGGCCTTCGGTTAGTAGGTTAGTCCCAAAAATAATAGGAAAGTGTATAATAAAGCCCATTAAACATCCAAAACAGAATATATAATAGCATGGAACAATAAAAAATTATAGATACATTGGAGACGTATCAAGCATCCCCAAGCTTAATTCCTGATAAAAACAGAATTTTTGATGTGGAATGCTAACCAACATAATTCTCAATGTAATTCTCTTTGTTGTGGCATGAATGTTCAGATCCAAAAGATTCAAGATAAAAGTTCATATTGACATAAGAGTAATAATACTTCAAGCATACTAACAAAGCAATCATGTCTTCTCAAAATAACATGGCCAAAGAAAGTTCATCCCTACAAAATCATATAGTTAGGCTATGCTCCATCTTCGTCACACAAAATATTCCAATCATGCACAACCCCGGTTTCAGCCAAGCACTTGTTTAATACTAAAAAAATTCAAACCTTTCAACTTTCGCACAATACATGAGCGTGAGCCATGGATATAGCACTATAGGTGGAATAGAATGGTGGTTGTGCAGAAGACAAAAAGGAAGATGGTCTCACATCAACTAGGCGTATCAATGGGCTATGGAGATGCCCATCTATAGATATCAATGTGAGTGAGTAGGGATTGCCATGCAACGGATGCACTAGAGCCATAAATGCATGAAAGCTCAACAAAAGAAACTAAGTGGGTGCGCATCCTACTTGCTTCCTCACGAAGACCTAGGGCATTTGAGGAAGCCCATCGTTGGAATATATACGAGCCAAGTTCTATAATGAAAATTCCCACTAGCATATGATAGTGACTAAACAAGAGACTCTCTATCATGAAGATCATGGTGCTACTTTGAAGCACAAGTGTAGAAAAAGATAGTAGCATTGTCCCTTTTTTCTTTTCTCATTTTTTTCTTTACCTTTCCTTCTTCTTCTTTATTCCTTCTTTTTTTCTTTTTTTCTTTTGGGACAATGCTCTAATAATGATGATCATCACACTTATATTGATTTACAACTTGATATTACAACTCGATACTAGAACAAAGTATGACTCTATATGAATGCCTCCGGCGGTGTACCGGGATGTGCAATGAATCAAGAGTGACATGTATGAAATTATGCGTGGTGGCCTAGCCACAAATGCGATGTCAACTACATGATCATGCATCGCAATATGACAATGATGAAGCGTGTCATAGCAAACGAAGCGGTGGAAAGTTGCATGGCAATATATCTCGGAATGGCTATGGAAATGCCATGATAGGTAGGTATGGTGGCTGTTTTGAGGAAGGTATATGGTGGGTGTATGGTACCGGCGAAAGTTGCACGGTACAAGAGAGGCTAGCAACGATGGAAGGGTGAGAGTGTGTATAACCCATGGACTCAACATTAGTCATAAAGAACTCACATACTTATTGCAAAAATCTACAAGTCATCAAAACAAAGTACTACACGCATGCTCCTAGGGGAAGGGTTGGTAGGAGTTAACCATCGCGCGATCCTGACCTCCACACAAAGGATGACACTCAATGAAATACCTCATGCTTCAAATTTGTCACATAATGGTTACCATACGTGCATGCTATGGGACTTGCAAACCTTAACACAAGTATTTATAAAATTCACAACTACTCTACTAGCATGACTCTAATATCACCATCCTCATATCTCAAAACAATCATCAAGTATCAAACTTCTCCTAGCATTCAATGCACTTTATGTGAAAGTCTTTACTATACCCATCTTGGATGCCTATCATATTAGGACTAGTTTTATAACCAAAGCACATTACCATGTTGTTCTAAAAGACTCTCAAAAGGATATAAGTGAAGCACGAGAGATCAACAATTTCTACGAAATAAACACTACTAGGAAAAGGGCTATAGATGATATGGCCACTAATGGCGCATCAGACATGTGGTGCGCCATTACTATATACTAATGGCGCACCATGTGTTGGTGCGCCATTAGTGTCCAAATACTAATGGCGCACCAGACCTTCGGTGCGCCATTAGTAACAACTTTTTATTTATTTTTCCAGACATACTAATGGCGCACCGTGGCACAGTGCGCCATTACTAGTTTAACTAGTAATGGCGCACCACCAACTAAGTGCGCCAGTACTATATTTTTTTTTGCAAAACTACTAATGGCGCACCACTCACTAATGCGCCATTAGTAACACTGGTTACTAATGGCGCATTGGTGAGTGGTGCGCCATTAGTAAACTCGGACCAGCTAGATATTTTGGACAGCCACACCTACACACTCACTTTCCCTATTTCATTCTCTCCACCTCCTCCTCCAAGCTTGTGTCGGCTGCCTCCTCCTCCTCACCTCATTTGCACCATAGATTCATCAAAATTAAGTGGTTAAATTACCTTTTTTTGATAGGTAAGTAAGGGGGGAAAGCTGTCTTTATGTTGTAGATCATTTTTTCTCCCTCGAGCTCCAACAACCGTGCACATGCACTTTTTATGGCCTAGCTAGATCTATGTATGTTTGTGGTGTTGCATATGTTTGTGGTGTTGCATATATGTTTGTGTTTGCAGGTACCGGTATTTGAAATGCGATAGTTGCCAATATTTTGCCGAAATGTTGATTCATTTCCGTTTCGGCGAGAATTTTGGCACTATGCATTCTTTTTTGTCCTATTTTTAGGGGAAGTCATGCCAAATTTTTTCTTGGTTCTAAATTATCGTTTTGCTCTACCCGCAGGCGACCATGGTCCGCACGATGACCGAAGGCATCATGAATAGGTTTTTGAGCTCCGCGAAGGCTGAGATGCTTCCAAAGAACGAGACGGAGATAAGATGTCCGTGTCGAAGATGCAAGCTGAAGAGCCTTATTGCGGACCAGGATTCCGGGCAGGTGCGGGACCACCTGCTCTTGCATGGTTTCATGGATGGCTATCAGTGGCAAGGTGATGAAGATGACTATGAAGTCGTCCATGGCCGGGCAAGAAATGAGGAAGGGCAGCAAGACAACCACCGAGGCGAGGGCGGGCGAGAAGACGAAGAATCTCTTGGACATGATCACTATGGTGATGCTGTACACAGTAATCATGTAGAATATGCCGGACATGATGATGAGGAAGATCAAGACGAAGGGCATGATCATGATCTAGA
>LR738716.1:58547144-58593471 GCA_902687465.1 Secale cereale
GCCTACCGCTCCGACCTCGACCTCGTCGTGCGCGAGGCCTCTTGGACACCGCCGCCGCCGCCGCCTCTTCAACACCGCCGCCGTCCGCACCTCTTCGACGCCAGCGCCATCGACACCGCAGCCACCGCCGCCTCTTCGACACCGCCGCCGCCCGCACCTCTTCGACGCCAGCGCACCTCTTCGACGCCAGAGCTGGTTGGTGTCTCCTCTCCACCCTTCTCCTGCTACACTGTCTGTTACATTAGGAATTAGAAGAAAATGGTTGTGCTTGGCAAATAGTACAAATCTCAAATTTTGTTGGTACATGTAAATTTTCATGGTGAGATGACATTGGAGGAGCCTAGTGTACATACAAAAAAAGAAGAGCTCGGAATACTCAGAGAAACTTTAGACATTTTTGAGCTCTTAATATTTTTTACATAACTCCTGAAGCACCTAGAAGATTTGAGCATCGTTGGTGTTAAAAAAATTCAGATATTTTTTAATATTCTTTTTCAATTTAACTGTTCTTCGGAGCTAATGAACTCGGGCTCCGCTATGAATTATCGTCTGGCTGACAATAATAACAAACTTATACAAGCAATAAAACTACTAAGTTCACCAGAAAAGAAAACGATGAGTGATGGTACATGAACGATAATTTTCTTTCAGATGGCACTGACGCTCTAACGGTGAAATCAGTCTATGTAAATTTCCCATAAATCTAGTATTATTTATTGCCGAATTCTCTCTTCAGTTTATGCCGCAACGGAACGGCTTAGTAAATTCCTAAAAATCAAGGGGATCATACATGATGCATATGTGTCATTTAACTATGTGTTTCCCCGCATCGCATCATCAGCGTCAGAAAGTTCAGTTTACTCACAGTGTCGATGAAGCCAAATATATATGTGCAGCCTGGATTAGTACATGTTGCCGGTCTTGTACAAGTTGGATAGAGACTTGGAGAGCTTAACAGGGTAGTGTGCTGGCATACTTAATTTAACCATATTGCGGCAGAAAGTTGTAGCAGGCATTAGCTATTGCCCAGCTGGGGGTGTTGGTTAAATTCTTCACTGCATCCTGACCCTATGTACACAAGGTCTCAGCTTTTTGGTTACAGTGCTACTGTAGTGCATTTTAGATGTAGTGCAATTTCACTGTGTTTTGTCTAAACAAGGCCTCAGTTTTGGAGTTGTATTGCAACTGCGGCAGTATGTCAGAGATGTAAAGCTCATGTTACTGTCCTCTGCTTGTAGTGTCACAGTGAACTAGTAAGTTTCTCCTGCCGTTCCAGAAACACACACACATACACAAAAGTTTCTTTGCATCGATCATGCTACAGTTTACAGTAGTAGGTGGTGCCCTTCTCTTGTGCTACCATGTTTCTACTGCAGTTTGTATATTGTACTCTTGCTGTCAGGGTTTTTACCATGTAAGCCTGCATTAGCAGAAGCTGATTGGCTCGAGGAATTCAACCTGTGTGAGAGAGATGTGAGAACTCAAGGGAGTAGTCTGCACATTTCTGCCTTCTCCTGTGAACTCAAGGGAGATGTGAGAACTAAAGAGCTTGATTCAGTTTAATTCCCAGAGATCAAGTGTTTGTCATTTTAGATGTAACTAATTAAATTGACTTGTCAGCTTGTGAAGCTCCTTGTGAGGCTCCTTGTCATCTAGAAATATAGATAGGTAGATAGAAGATAGATACAGGGTTGGTAGATGGCATAGCATTTGTGAAGCTCCTTGTCAGCTTGTGACCCAAATTAAAAATGATTTGGCAGTGCTAGATAATTTAAATAGATAGATAATTTGTAACATATGCATTTAGTTGAAGCAGTTTCATGATCTGGTTTTGTATGTTAAATTTCAGATAATTGTGCTGCCACACTGATACACTCTTATTTCAGATAATGATGCTTATATTTTCTCTTATACAATGTTGGTGCTTGTCTTTATGAAGCTATTTGAAATGATATGCTATTTGAAATGATATGCTCAAGCCTATGCAAACTGGAATTTGAATAGTCTAAAGTGGAGTTGAAAGTCCGATGCACTCCATCCAGATTTTTGCTGGGTTTTGTCTCCGACCATCGTGTCGTGATGATTTTGCAGGTACCCCGAGAGGCCCTTGAGTTTGCTGGAATGTCGATTAACTTCCGTTCCGGCAAATTCGGGTACTCCATATGTCCTATTTTCAGCAAAGGTCATGCTGAAATTTTCCGTGAATTTTAACATGACTTTGCTAAAAATAGGACATATGGGGTACTTGTGACTAATGCATGGGCTGGGGTATCTTAGTACTTAATTAAGTAGGATCAACTGCCCCTTTATTCTTGCTGCATTAAACCATAGGCGGCAATAGAGCCAAGTGATTAGGCCCAACTTAGAATTCTCCTTCCCAGCTTATCTTTTAGGATGCCTCGGTGTCGACAAACCATAAATTATAAAACCTTGGCTTTTAGGGTGCCTCGGTGTCGATAAAAACCTAAATGATGAAAGCTTAGGCTTTTAGGGTGCCTCGGCGTCGAAAAACCCTAAATCATAAAAGCTTAGCTTTTAGGATGCCTCGGTGTTGACAAACCCTAAATGATGAGACCATGATCTTGTTCCTTGACAATAACCAACTTTTTGACCAATTTTTTTCTATTTAGAGAGAAACATGGCCCACAACGATGAGACTGGCGGTTCGGGCAGCAAGGCATTCTGGGAGCTATCCCAGGAGATGGAGGAACAACCTCACTTCTATGAGGACGCCGCGAAAGACATTGATCCTGACACCACTGATGGTGCCGCCGAGGATGACCCCACTAATGGTGCCGTCGGGGATGACACCACTGATGGTGCCACCGAGGATGCCACCACTGATGATGGTGGCGCACGCACAGATGGCAGCCAACCGAAGAAGCAACGGAAGGACTGGCGCCCGACCGTGCTCTGCACCGTCAAGGAGGAATTTACTGAAGTGGACTCCGACGGGAATCCAACGGCTCCCAAACAAATAGTCAAGGGCTACTCGGTTCAGCTCGGGTGCATTCTCTGGAGCACCGTCTCGATCAACACCGAGAACCTAAGGTATAAGGACCAAGGGAATTTGCGCAATATCCTCTTCACGAAGCTGCACGAACGATACAAGTTCCCCGCTGAATTTGAAAACACAAGCCTCACAGGGAATAAAGTGAACAATGTCGCCCTCACGAGGATGAGCACGGCCCTGTCTACTTGGAGAAGCTCGGTGAAGAGAATGATTGACAAAGGTTTTAGTTATGAGAAGATCAAGGAGAAAAATCCTTCGATCACCGAAGATGACTACACGGAGTTCAAGATCAAGTGCGAGAGCACCGCAACCTCCGAATCAAGTCAGTGGGGGAAAGAAATGCGGCAGTTGAACTTAGGGGAACACACACTCAGTCCCGGCGGTTACAGAGTGGTGGAGCCTACATGGGACAAGGAGGACACAGAGTGTGCCGAGCAAGGCCTACCACCCCTCTTCGATAAATACGGTGACAAGCAGACCAGGAACTTTGTTAGGGCCCGGTACAAGGAGGACCCGGTAACAAAGGAGCTCACAGCGGATCCGAAGACCAAGGCCCTTGAGGTTATTCTGGTAAGGAATACACCCCCGCGTAATTAGCTCCATATGGTTGCATTCTAATTAATGAAGCCAAATTTCTAAATGGTTCACATTCCTTCCGCAGGCGACTGAAAGCAGTAGCGCAGGGTCGACTCAGAACACCCCTTGGGACACCACTCTAAATAGGGTGTTGAATGTAATGAAAAAAAGGATAAGCTCAGTAAGCCGTCGTCAGCTGGTCGTGTGGCCGGCAAAGGCTTGTCCACAAAATGGTCGTCATACTATAACACTGGCGGGCAAAAGGAGAAAAAAACCAGCTCGGAAAGCCAGGCGCGCGAGGTTCAAGAACTCAAGGCACAAGTGGCGCGGATTCCGGAGATTGTTCAAGAGCAAGTGCAACAACAACTGGTATCGACGCTCACCGGCATTATGCCTACCTTGATTCAGGGGCTGACGATGTGGATTGCGGGCGGCCAACAGGGACCGCCCCTGATACCCAGCTTCGCAGCCAGCAACTCGCAGAACGCGCAGGCGGGGCCATTGGTGTCTCGGGCGGAGGCGGCATTGGTGTCTCCGACGCCGGCACAGGCATTGGAGCTTAATGCACCCAGGTGTACGCCGGCCGGCACCTCTGCAGCAAGCGGCCCCTCCGTCAATTGCAAGCCCGCCGTTGCTGGTGCCTCGACATTGGCCGAGCTCGACGTCATCATCATGGTAACTAATTAAGCCTCTCGGCCAAGGACTTCATCTCCTTGCCTTTGACTGGGCATCCCTGACGCCCTACATGTTTTCGCAGGGCGCCGCCGACGTTCCGTGCACTCTCCTGCACTTCGTGAACGACGAGTTGGTCGATATCGCCAAGGGCAGAATCGTTCAACCGGGCAACCCCATGTTCCACGGTAATCCGATGCCACCCACCGTGTATAGGGTTCAACTGGTTCGGGTGCTGCCAGGCTGCGACGAGTTGTTACCTCCGATTCGACCCGTCGGGGCCGACGAAGATGATGTGATGACCCTCAGCGCCTGCCTAAGCCAGCCCCTGCTTTGGCCGAAGAGCCAGATTCGTATGGGGAGGGGACACCACCCCAAAGACAACACCGCCGGTCTTGCCGACGCCAAGCCATGGCAAGACCGCCGCAACACTGCCGGACATCCCTATGGCACAAAATCCGAACATGCATATGGCACAGGATCCGGACGACGATGACGGTACATTTGCTAATGTCAATAAGTACTTTGCCGATCATGGGTACGATGGTGAATTCATGGGGCCTCCTTCTCAAGAACCCAACCCTACAAAAGACGATCGCGATCTAGCTGGTACCACGGAGAAACCAGGTTGCAACAGGCGTCGTCTGGCGTTCAGTTCTCAGGAGACGCCTCCAGCTGCCGACTTCACCGAGCCTCAGATAGCCGAGGTGCGGAATATTATCAGCCCCAACACACTCAAGAAGGCGGTCTGTGAGCAAAACTTGGTCCCATTACAGGAGAAAAAGAAGGGACGGAAAAGAAAGAGTAACAAGGGTGCGATCCAGCCAGCACCGAGTACGATCCGTGCTCAGGACGGGCCACCTTCACCTAAGGATATAATGAGGAGGGTGCATGTGGCGGGTAGGCCGATGCTACCGACTAATATGCTCAATGCTGCAACCGGTGCTATGCGGAGTCTGCATGACAGTGTTCTTTCTTTGGAGAAGCGGCATCTCAGAGAGAAGGATGTGGCATACCCGGTTTTCGTGGCCAATGTGCCAGAGGGCAAGGGATTTGTGGATAACTCCATCGGGGGTACGATCGTCCTGCGGTTTGATGACATCTTCGCTATGTTTAACCTTCATCCGCTGCACTACACCTTCTTTCGGCTATTTTCGCTGAGTATGGAGATGCGGATCACTAGAGACAAGACCCCGAACATCGTGATAGTCGGCCCCTTCTACATGTGTGCCAAGATCTTGGGCAGCACTGGGGACCGGCAAGTCGCGAGTTCTTACCTCGAAGGCGTCATTCTGGCAAACCAAGATAAGGATAACTTCCTCGTGCCTTACTTTCCTGAGTAAGTCATCCCCTCAACCGCCCCGTAACATATGATTTCTTAGATTTCGATCGTTTTTTTAACATTCCGTGTTTTGTGCAGTGACACACATTGCACACTCATCCTCCTAAGCCCGAAATATCCCATGGCCACGTATTTTGACTCGGACCGTCAGTCAAAGGTAGACTACACAAATGTCAAGAAAGTTCTTGATGATGTTCTCCCCGGCTACGCCAAATCTGGAGGCACCTTCACCAGGCCAGTTCGTAAGTACGACAAGCACGTGTTCGCCCACAATACGACATTCTGCTGCGTCAAGCAGCCGCCTGGCGGTTAGAAGGGTGCCTACTACGCCATCCATCACATGTGGGCGACCGTACGGGACCATCATCACCTTCTGCTACTAGATAAACTCAAAAATTGGGTTGCGAGCTTGTCGGCAATCCAGGACACAGACATCAGACAAGAATTCTTTCGCATCCAGTCAGAGTTTGCGGAAATCATCCATCAAGATGTCCTTCGTACCTCGGGGCAGTTCAACCTCAGAAATCAACCGTCCAACAGTGACATAGACACAATGCTACAAATGCAGGCTGACAACGCCCGTGATTTCATTACTCCCACGATAGATGGCGGCTTCATCCACGCTCCAGTCCCTTGATTCGAGTCGAAAGTAGTGATGCTATGTCTAGTTCTGAAACATCGATTGGCTCATGTTGTAATTAAACTTTAATGAACTTGTATGTTTATTTGGTTTGGACAGTCGTTCAACTTAGATGTAATCGATGCTATTAATGTCTTGTTTTTCTCTTCCGATCCTTTTGTTGCATACTTATATATTGCTTATGTATTGTCTGTGAATTGGTACTAACGTTTCGTTTGGCTAGTGCATAGCGATGCCGTCATATGTCGTGTACAAGGGTAAGGTTCCTGGAGTCTACAACGACTGGGAGGACTGTCGGAGACAGGTTCACTGTTTCAGCGGTAACAGTTACAAAGGGTACACCACTAGAGCGGAGGCGGAATCTAGATACGCGCGCTATCTAGCGGGAGAGAGGAGGGAGCGTTGGAGGAACCGGATGAAGACGAGTTTCATCGCGATGATACTCATCGTGATGACCACAGCTCTCTTCTATGTGATAGTAGTTTAGATGATCAATATCAACTTGTAATGTGAAGACAAACACGCTACTCGCGGTCTCGAGACTTGTAATATAATGTTCTATCTTTGTTCGGTCTTTTGAATTCGGAGACGATGAATTGTATTCGGAGACTAATATGATGAATTGTATTCGTAAACTAACCTTCCATTGTATTCGATGAATCTGGTGTTGTCTAAATTCTGTCCATAAATATATTTTGTATACTGTGAAAATATCAGGAAAAAAATCCCTAATATTCATACTAGTGGCGCACCACTGAAGACACTAATGGCGCACTGTTCAAATGAAACTAATGGCGCATCACCCACCAATGCGCCATTAGTATGCCAAAGCACATGGGTACATATGTGAAGGAAATATGCCCTAGAGGCAATAATAAAGTTATTATTTATTTCCTTATATCATGATAAATGTTTATTATTCATGCTAGAATTGTATTAACTGGAAAGTTAGTACATGTGTGAATACATAGACAAAACAGAGTGTCCCTAGTATGCCTCTACTAGACTAGATCATTGATCAAAGATGGTTATGTTTCCTAGCCATAGACATGAGTTGTCATTTGATCAATGGGGTCACATCATTAGGAGAATGATGTGATGGACAAGACCCATCCGTTAGCTTAGCACTATGATCGTTTAGTTTTACTGCTATTGCTTTCTTCACGACTTATACATGTTCCTATGACTATGAGATTATGCAACTCCCGAATACCGGAGGAACACCTTGTGTGCTATCAAACGTCACAACGTAACTGGGTGATTATAAAGATGCTCTATAGGTGTCTCTGAAGGTGTTCGTGGTGTTGGCATAGATCAAGAATAGGATTTGTCACTCCGAGTGTCGGAGAGGTATCTCTGGGCCCTCTCGGTAATGCACATCATAATAAGCCTTGCAAGAAAATGACTAATGAGTTAGTCACGAGATGATGTATTACGGAACGAGTAAAAAGACTTGCCGGTAACGAGATTGAACTAGGTATTGAGATACCGACAATCGAATCTCCGGCAAGTAACATACCGATGACAAAGGGAACAACATATGTTGTTATGCGGTTCGACCGATAAAGATCTTCGTAGAATATGTAGGAGCCAATATGGGCATCTAGGTTCGGCTATTGGTTATTGACCGGACAGATGTCTCGGTCATGTCTACATAGTTCTCGAACTCGTAGGGTCCGCACGCTTAAACGTTCGTTGACGATATAGTATTTAATGAGTTATGTATGTCGGTGACCGAATGTTATTCGGAGTCCCGGATGTGATCACGGTCATGACGAGGAACTCCGGAATGGTCCGGAGATAAAGATTAATATATGGGATAATAGTTTTTGACCTCAGGAAGGGGTTCCAGATGTTTCGCGATTTTTTGGGTACGAGAACACTTTATTTGGGCCAAAAGGGAAAGCACACAAGGTTTTTGGAAAGCGCAAAAGGAAGTTTTGCGGAGTCCACGGGCTAGACGCCAGGGTCCCTGGCGTCTGGGTCCAGACGCCGGGAACCCTGGCGTCTGGCCCTGGAGTCCGAGAAGGACTCTTGCCTTTCGGGTGAAACCGACCTTGTGAAGGCTTTTACTCCAAGTTTTGACCCCAAGGCTCAACATATAAATAGAGGGGTAGGGCGTACACCAAGCCGTGTGCCAGCTACCCCGACCCTCTTGTTTATCCTCTGTCTAGTTTCTGTAGTGCTTGGCGAAGCCCTGTAGAGATTGTTCTTCATCAACCACCGTCACCACGCCATTGTGCTGCCAGAACTCATCTACTACTTCGCCTGTCTTGCTGGATCAAGAAGGCGAGGACGTCATCGAGATGAATGTGTGCTGAACACGGAGGTGCCATACATTCGGTACTAGATCGAGACGGATCGTGAAGGTGTACGACTACATCAACCGTGTTGATAAACGCTTCTGCTTTCGGTCTACGAGGGTACGTAGACACACTCTCCCCTCTCGTTGCTATGCATCTAGTAGATAGATCTTGCGTGATCGTAGGAAAATTTTAAAATACTACGTTCCCCAATAGTGGCATCATGAGCCAGGTCTATGCGTAGATGATATGCACGAGTAGAACACAAGTGAGTTGTGGACGATACTAGTCATACTGCTTACCAGCATGTCATACTTTGCTTCGGCGGTATTGTGAGATGAAGCGGCCCGGGCCGACATTACGCGTACGCTTACGCGAGACTGGTTTCACCGTTATGAGCACTTGTTGCTTAAAGGTGACTGGCGGGTGTCTGTCTCTCTCACTTTAGCTCAATTGAGTGTGACTACGCACGGTCCTTGTGAAGGTTAAAACAACACATACTTGACGAAACATCATTGTGGTTTTGTATGCGTAGGTAAGAACGGTTCTTGCTAAGCCCGTAGCAGCCACGTAAAACTTGCAACAACAAAATAGAGGACGTCTAACTTGTTTTTGCAGGGCATGTTGTGATGTGATATGGTCAAGACATGATGAGTGATACGGTTTTGTATGAGATAATCATGTTTTGTAATGTTATCGGCAACTGGCAGGAGCCATATGGTTGTCGCTTTATTGTATGAAATGCAATCGCCATGTAATTGCTTTACTTTATCACTAAGCGGTAGCGATAGTCGTAGAAGCAATAGTTGGCGAGACGACAACGATGCTACGATGGAGATCAAGGTGTCGCGCCGGTGACGAAGGTGATCATGACGGTGCTTTCAAGATGGAGATCAAAAGCACAAGATGATGATGGCCATATCATGTCACATATTTTGATTGCATGTGATGTTTATCTTATTATGCTTCTTATTTTGCTTAGTACGACGGTAGCATTATAAGATGATCCCTTACAAAATTTCAAGGTACAAGTGTTCTCCCTGAGTATGCACCATTGCGAAAGTTCTTCGTGCTGAGACACCACATGATGATCGTGTGTGATAAGATCTACGTTCAAATACAACGGGTGTAAGCCAGTTTTGCACACGCAGAATACTCGGGTTAAACTTGATGAGCCTAGCATATGCAGATATGGCCTCGGAACACTGGAGACCGAAAGGTCAAGCGTGAATCATACAGTAGATATGATCAACATAAGATGTTCACCATTGAAACTACTCCATCTCACGTGATGATCGGACATGGTTTAGTTGATTTGGATCACGTGATCATTTAGATGACCGGAGGGATGTCTATCTAAGTGGGAGTTCTTTAGTAATATGATTAACTAAACTTTAATTTATCATGAACTTAGTCCTGATAGATTTTGCATATCTATGTTGTAGATCAATAGCTCGCGATGTTGCTCCCCGTTTATTTTTATATATGTTCCTAGAGAAAACTAAGTAGAAAGATGTTAGTAGCAATGGTGCGGAATTGTTCCGTGATCTGAGGATTATCCTCATTGCAGCCCAGAAGAATTATGTCCTTGATGCACCACTAGGTGACAAACCTATTGCAGGAGCAGATGTAGATGTTATGAACGTTTTGATAAAAGCTCGGTATGATGACTACTTGATAGTTTAAGTGCACCATGCTTTACGGCTTAGAACCGGGACTTCAAAAACGGTTTGAATGCCATGGAGCATATAAGATGTTCCAAGAGTTGAAATTAGTATTTCATACTCATGCCTGTGTCGAGAGGTATGAGACCTTTGACAGTACTTTTCCTACAAGATGGAGGAGAATAGCTCAATCAGTGAGCATGTGCTCAGATTGTCTGGGTACTACAATTGCTTGAATCAAGTGGGAGTTAATCTTCCAGATAAGATAGTAATTTACAAAATTCTCTAGTCACTATCACCAAGTTAGTAGAAATTCGTGATGAACTATAATATTCAAGGGATGACGAAAGTAAATCCCGAGCTCTTCGTGATGCTGAAATCGGCGAAGGTAGAGATCAAGAAAGAGCATCAAGTGTTGATGGTTAACAAGACCACTTGTTTCAAGTAAAGGGCAAAGGGATAGAAGGGAACTTCAAGAAGAATGACAAGCAAGTTGTCACTCCCATGAAGAAATCCAAAGCTAAACTCAAGCCTGAAACTAAGTGCTTCTACTGCAAAGGAAATGGTCACTAGAAGTGGAACAGCCCTAGATACTGGGTGGATAAGAAGGATGGCAAAGTGAACAAAGGTATATTTGATATATTGATGTGTACTTTACTAGTGTTCATAGCAACCCCTGGGTATTTGATACCGGTTCAGTTGCTAAAATTAGTAACTCGAAACGAGAATTGCAGAATGAACAGAGACTAGTTAAAGGTGAAGTGACGATATGTGTTGGAAGTGGTTCCAAGATTGATATGATCATCATCGCACACTCCCTATACTTTCGTGATTAGTGTAAAACCTAAATAAATGTTATTTGGCATTTGCGTTGAGCATGAATATGATTTGATCATATTTGTTGCAATACGATTATTCATTTAAAGTCATAGAATAATTGTTATTCTGTTTAGATGAATAAAACCTTCGATGGTCATACACCCAATGAAAATAGTTTGTTGGATCTCGATCGTAGTGATACACATATTCATAATATTGAAGCCAAAAGATGCAAGGTTAATAATGATAGTGCAACTTATTTGTGGCACTGCCATTTAGGTCATAATGGTGTAAAGCGCATGAAGAAACTCTATAGTGATGGACTTTTGGAATCACTTGATTATGAATCACTTGGTGCTTGCGAACCATGCCTCATGGGCAAGATGACTAAAACTCCGTTCTCCGGAACAATGGAGCGAGCAATTGACTTGCTGGAAATCATACATGATGATGTATGCAGACCAATGAGTGTTGAGGCTCACGACAGGTATCATTATTTTCTGACCTTCACAGATGATTTGAGCAGATATGGGTATATCTACTTGATGAAACACAAGTCTGAAACATTTGAAAAGTTCAAAGAAATTTCAGAGTGAAGTAGAGAATCATCGTAACAAGAAAATAAAAGTTTCCATGATCTAATCGCGGAGGGGAATATTTGAAATTACGAGTTTGACCTTCATTTACAACAATGTGGAATAGTTTCACAACTCACGCCACCCGGAACACCATAGCGTAATGGTGTATCCGAACGTCGTGATCGTACTTTATTAGATATGGTGCGATCTATGATGTCTCTTACCGATTTACCACTATCGTTTTGGGTTATGCATTAGAGACAGCTGCATTCACGTTAAATAAGGGCACCATCTAAATCCGTTGAAACGACGCCTTATGAACTGTGGTTTGGCAAGAAGCAAAAGTTGTCGTTTCTTAAAGTTTGGGGCTGCGATGCTTATGTGAAAAAGCTTCAACCTGATAAGCTCGAACTCAAGTCGGAGAAATGTGTCTTCATAGGATACCCAAAGGAGACTATTGGGTACACCTTCTATCATAGATCCGAAGGCAAGTTATTCGTTGCTAAGAATGGATCCTTTCTAGAGAAGGAGTTTCTCTCGAAAGAAGTGAGTGGGAGGAAAGTAGAACTTGCTGAGGTAGTTGTACCATCTCCCGAATTGGAAAGTAGTACATCACATAAACTAGTTCCAGTGATTCCTACACCAATTAGTGAGGAAGCTAATGATGATGATCATGAAACTTCAGATCAAGTTTCTGCTGAACTTCGTAGATCAACCAGAGTTCGTTCCGCACCAAAGTGGTACGGCAACCCAGTTCTGAAAGTCATGTTACTAGACCATGATGAACCTACGAACTATGAAGAAGCGATGATGAGCCCAGATTCCACGAAATGGCTTGAGGCCATGAAATCTGAGATGGGATCCATATATGAGAACAAAGTGTCGACTTTGGTTGACTTGCCCGATGATCGGCAAGCCATCGAAAATAAATGGATCTTCAAGAGGAAGACCGACGCAGACGGTAATGTTACTATTTACAAAGCTCGACTTGTTGCGAAAGGTTTTCGACAAGTTCAAGGAGTTGACTACGATGAGACTTTCTCACCCGTAGCGATGCTTAAGTCTGTCCGAATCATGTTAGCAATTGCCGCATTTTATGATTATGAAATCTGGCAAATGAATGTCAAAACTACATTCCTGAATGGATATCTCAAAGAAGAGTTGTATATGATACAACCAGAAGGTTTTGTCGATCCAAAAGGTGCTAACAAATTATGCAAGCTCCAGCGATCCATCTATGGACTGGTGCAAGCATCTCGGAGTTGGAATATACGCTTTGATGAGGTGATCAAAGCATATAGTTTTATACAGACTTGCGGTGAAGCCTGTACTTACAAGAAAGTGAGTGGGAGCACTACATCATTTCTGATAAGTATATGTGAATGACATATTGTTGATCAGAAATAATGTAGAATTTTTTCTGGAAAGCATAAAGGAGTGTTTGAAAGGAGTTTTTCAAAAAAGACCTCGGTGAAGTTGCTTACATATTGAGCATCAAGATCTATAGAGATAGATCGAGACGCTTGATAAGTTTTTTCAATGAGTACATACCTTGATAAATTTTGAAGTAGTTCAAAATGGATCAGTCAGAGAAGGAGTTCTTGCCTGAGTTAAAAGGTATGAAGTTGAGTAAGACTCAAAACCCGACCTCGGCAGAAGATAGAGAAAGAATGAAAGTCATTCCCTATGCCTCAGCCATAGGTTCTATAAAGTATGCCATGCTGTATACCAAACCTGTTGTGTACCTTGCCATGAGTTTGGTAAGGAGGTACAATAGTGATCTAGGAGTAGATCACTGGACAGCGGTCAAAATTATCCTTAGTAACTGGATGACTAAGGAAATGTTTCTCGATTATGGAGGTGATAAAGAGTTCGTCGTAAAGAATTACGCCGATGCAAGCTTTGACACTAATCCAGATGACTCTAAGTATCAATCTGGATGCGTATTAAAAGTGGGATCAATTAGTTAGAGTAGCTCCATGCAGAGCATTGTAGACATAGAAATTTGTAAAATACATACAAATATGAATGTAACAGACCCGCTGACTAAATTTCTCTCACGAAGCAAAACATGATCACACCTTAGTACTCTTTGGGTGTTAATCACATGGCGATGTGAACTAGATTGTTGACTCTAGTAAACCCTTTGGGTATTGGTCGCATGGCGATGAGAACTATGGGTGTTAGTCACATGGTGATGTGAACTATTGTGTTAATCACATGGTGATGTGATCTAGATTATTGACTCTAGTGCAAGTGGGAGACTGAAGGAAATATGCCCTAGAGGCAATAATAAAGTTATTATTTATTTCCTTATATCATGATAAATGTTTATTATTCATGCTAGAATTGTATTAACTGGAAACTTAGTACATGTGTGAATACATAGACAAAACAGAGTGTCCCTAGTATGCCTCTACTAGACTAGCTCATTGATCAAAGATGGTTATGTTTCCTAGCCATAGACATGAGTTGTCATTTGATCAACGGGGTCACATCATTAGGAGAATGATGTGATGGACAAGACCCATCCGTTATCTTAGCACTATGATTGTTTAGTTTAACTGCTATTGCTTTCTTCATGACTTATACATGTTCCTATGACTATGAGATTATGCAACTCCCGAATACCGGAGGAACACCTTGTGTGCTATCAAACGTCACAACGTAACTGGGTGATTATAAAGATGCTCTACAGGTGTCTCTGAAGGTGTTCGTGGTGTTGGCATAGATCAGGAATATGATTTGTCACTCCGAGTGTCGGAGAGGTATCTCTGGGCCCTCTCGGTAATGCACATCACAATAAGCCTTGCAAGCAAATGACTAATGAGTTAGTCACGAGATGATGTATTACGGAACGAGTAAAGAGACTTGCCGGTAATGAGATTGAACTAGGTATTGAGATACCGACGATCGAATCTCGAGCAAGTAACATACCGATGACAAAGGGAACAACGTATGTTGTTATGCGGTTCGACCGATAAAGATCTTCGTAGAATATGTAGGAGCCAATATGGGCATCTAGGTTCCGCTATTGGTTATTGACCGGAGAGATGTCTCGGTCATGTCTACATAGTTCTCGAACTCGTAGGGTCCGCACGCTTAAACGTTCGTTGACGATATAGTATTTAATGAGTTATGTATGTTGGTGACCGAATTTTATTCGGAGTCGCGAATGTGATCACGGACATGACGAGGAACTCTGGAATGGTCCGGAGATAAAGATTAATATATGGGATAATAGTTTTTTTTACCTCCGGAAGGGTTCCAGAATTCACCGGAAGGGGTTCCGGATGTTTCCCGAAGTGTTTGGGTACGAGAACACTTTATTTGGGCCAAAAGGGAAAGCACACAAGGTTTTTAGAAAGCGCAAAAGGAAGTTTTGCGGAATCCAGGGGCCAGACGCTGGGTTCCCTGGCGTCTGGCCCTGGAGTCCGAGAAGGACTCTTGCCTTTCGGGTGAAACCGACCTTGTGAAGGCTTTTACTCCAAGTTTCGACCCCAAGGCTCAACATATAAATAGAGGGGTAGGGCTAGCACCCCAGACACATCAAGATACACCAAGCCGTGTGCCGACTACCCCGACCCTCTAGTTTATCCTCCGTCTAGTTTCTGTAGTGCTTGGCGAAGCCCTGCAGAGATTGCTCTTCATCAACAACCATCACCACGCCGTCGTGCTGCCGGAACTCATCTACTACTTCGCCCGTCTTGCTGGATCAAGAAGCAAGGACGTCATCGAGCTGAACGTGTGCTGAACGTGGAGGTGCCGTACGTTCGGTACTAGATCGGGACGGATCGTGAAGGTCTACGACGACATCAACCACATTGATAAACGCTTCTGCTTTCGGTCTACGAGGGTACGTAGACACACTCTCCCCTCTCGTTGCTATGCATCTAGTAGATAGATCTTGCGTGATCGTAGGAAAATTTTAAAATACTATGTTCCCCAATAATATGGCCCCCTGGGAGGCATACTAATGGCGCACTATGGACAATACTAATGGCGCACTGCCTAGTGCGCCATTAGAACACCAGATACTAATGGCGCACCAGGGGTGCGCCATTAGTATTTAATTCTAATGGCGTTGTGCTAGTGGCGCACCACTAGTGCGCCATTAGTAGGCAAAAGTGGTGCGCCACTAGCATGCCTTTTCCTAGTAGTGAAAACCACCATCGTGCTCTAAAAGATATAAGTGAAGCACTAGAGCAAAACTATCTAGATCAAAAGGTATAGGTGAAGCACATAGAGTATTCTAATAAATTCTAAATCATATTTATCTCTCACAAAAGGTGTGTCCAGCAAGGATGATTGTGGCAAACTAAAAAGCAATGACTCAAATCATACATGACGCTCCAAGCAAATCACATATCGTGTGGTGAATAAAAATATAGTCCCGAGTATAGTTACCGATAGATGAAGACGAAAGAGGGGATGCCTTCTCGGGGAATCCCCAAGCTTAGCCTTTCGGTTGTCCTTGAATTTTACCTTGGGGTGACTTGGGCATCCCCAAGCTTAGGCTCTTGCCACTCTTTGTTCCATGGTCCATCAAATCCATACTCAAAACTTGAAAACTTCACAACACAAAACTTAGCCAAAAATCTCGTGAGCTCCGTTAGTATAAGAAAACAAACCACCACTCAAAGGTACTGTAATGAACTCATTCTTTGTTTATATTGGTGTTAAACCTACTGTATTCCAACTTATCCATGATTCATACCCCCCGATACTACTCATAGATTAATCAAAATAAGCAAACAACACACGAAAAACAGAATCTGTCAAAAACAGAACAGTCTGTAGTAATTTGTAACTTTCGAATACTTCTGCAACTCTAAAAATATTGGAATAAATTGGTAAACGTGAGGAATTTTTCTATTAATCATCTGAAAAGATAATCAACTAAAAAGCACTCTCCAGTAAAAAATTACAGCCAATCTCGTGAGCGCTAAAGTTTCTGTTTTTTACAGCATGATCACATAAACTTCACACAAGTCTTCCCAAAGGTTCTACTTGGCACAAACACTAATTAAAATGCAAAACCACATCTAAATAGAAGCTATATGTTATATTTATTCATAAACAGAAGCAAAAAACAAAGAAAATAAAATTGGGTTGCCTCCCAACAAGCTCTTGCTTTATAGCCATTAAGATAGGCTTGAGATTTCAATGATGCTCACATGAAAGATAAGAATTGAAGCACGAAGTGAGCATCATAAAGCATGTGAAAATCACATCTAAGTCTAACATACTTCTTATGCATAGGCATTTTATAGGAAAACAAATTAGCAAGACAAGCAAGATCTAACATATGCAAGGAAGCAGAAAGAAACAAGATCGATCTCAACATGAAGAGAGGTAATTTAGTAACATGAAGATTTATACAACCATATTTTCCTCTCTCATAATAATTGCATGTAGGATCATAAGCAAATTCAACAATATAGGTATCACAAAACATATTCTCAACACAATTGATACGTCTCCAACATATCTATAATTATTTATTGTTCCATGCTATTATTTATGATGTTTTGGATGTTTAATGGGCTTTGTTATACACTTCTATATTATTTTTGGGACTAACCTATTAACCCAAAGGCCCAGTCCAGATTGCTGTTTTTTTTCCTATTTCGGGGTTTTACAGAAAAGGAATATCAAACGGAGTCCAAACGGAATGAAACTTCGGGAGATATATTTTTGGAGCAAAATACGCATGGGAGACTTGAGAACCACGGAGTAGGGCTGGCATGACATCCACGAGGGTGGGGGCGCCCCCCTACAGGGCGCGGACCCCTGCCTCGTGGGCCCCACGTCTGGCCCCCGGTGCCCTCCTTCCTCCTATATATACACGTACCCCGAAACCATCAGAAGAGGAGAGAAAACCCTAGTTCCACCGCCGCAACCTTCTGTTCCCGTGGGATCCCATCTTGGGGCCTGTTTCGGAGCTCCGCCGGAGGGGGGATCTACCATAGAGTGCTTCTACATCATCATCGCCTCACCATGAGTTGTGAGTAGTTTACCACAGACCTTCGGGTCCATAGTTAGTACCTAGATGGCTTCTTCCCTCTCTTTGGATCTCAATACCAAGTTCTCCTCGGTCTTCGTGGAGATCTATTCGATGTAATCTCTTTTTGCGGTGTGTTTGTCGAGATCCGATGAATTGTGGGCTTACGATCAAGAATATCTTTGAGAAATATTTGGTTCTTTTATGAACTCTTTATGTATGATTATAATATCCTTGCAAGTCTCTTCGAATTATTGGTTTGGCTTGGCCTACTAGATCTATAGTTCTTGCAATGGGAGAAGGGCTTGGCTTTGGGTTCAATCTTGCGGTGTCCTTTCCCATTGATAGTAGGGGCAGCAAGGCACATATTGTATTGTTGCCATCGAGGATAAAAAGATGGGGTTTATATCATGTTATTTGAGTTTATCCATCTACATCATGTCATCTTTCTTAAGGCGTTACTCTGTTCTTACGAACTTAATACTCTAGATGCATGCTGGATAGCGGTCGACGTGTGGAGTAATAGTAGTAGATGCAGAATCGTCTCGGTCTACTTCTCTCGGACGTGATGCCAATATATAATGATCATGCCTAGATAGTCTCATAATTATTCGCTAATCTATCAATTGCTCGACAGTAATTCGTTCACCCACCGTAGAAATTATGCTATCATGAGAGAAGCCACTAGAGAAACCTATGGCCCCTGGGTCTATTCTCAACATATCAATCTACAATCTACTTTACTTTTCTGTTTTTACTTTCTGTTCTTATATCCAAAAATACCAAAAATATCAAACTATAATCTCTATCAGATCTCACTTTCGTAAGTGACCGTAAAGGGATTGACAACCCCTTATTGTGTTGGCTGCGAAGTTCTTATTTGTTTGTGCAGGTGCGAGGGGCTCGCGCGTAGTCTCCTACTGGATTGATACCTTGGTTCTCAAAACTGAGGGAAATACTTATGCTACTATGCTGCATCACCCTTTCCTCTTCGAGGGAATACAACGCAAGCTCGAGAAGTAGCAAGAAGAATTTCTAGCGCCATTGCCAGGGAGGCTTACGCAAAAGTCACATACCAAGTTCCTACCACAAACCCTTATCCTTTGCATTACATTTATTTGCCACTCGTTTTCCTCTCCCCCACTTCACCCTTGCCATTTTATTTGCCCTTCTTTTTGCTGTGTGTTTACCGTTCACTTACTTCTTGTTTGCTTGTGTGTTGGATTGCTTGCTTGTCACTATGGCTCAGAACAATACCAAATTGTGTGACTTCTCCAATACCAACAATAATGATTTTATTAGCACTCCAATTGCTCCTATTACTGATGTTGAATCTTGTGAGATCAATGCTGCTCTGTTGAATCTTTTCATGAAAGATCAATTTTACGGCCTTCCTAGTGAAGATGCCGCTACCCATCTAAACAACTTTGTTGATTTGTGTGATATGCAAAAGAAAAGGGATACGGATAACGATATTATTAAATTGAAGTTATTTTCGTTTTCACTTAGAGATCGTGCTAAAACTTGGTTTTCTTATTTGCCTAGAAATAGTATTGATTCGTGGAATAAGTGCGAAGATGCTTTTATCTCTAAGTATTTCCTCGTGCTAAGATCATCTCTCGTAGAAACGATATTATGAATTTTAAGCAACTAGATCATGAGCATGTTGCACAAGCTTGGGAGAGAATGAAATTAATGATACGTAATTGCCCAACACATGGTTTGAACTTATGGATGATTATTCAAAACTTTTATGCAAGCTCGAATTTTGCTTCTAGAAATCTTTTAGATTCGGCCGCAGGAGGCACTTTCATGGAAACTACCTTAGGAGAAGCTACCAAACTCCAAGATAATATTATGGTTAATTATTCTCAATGGCACACCGAAAGATCTACTAGTAAAAAAGTGCATGCAATTGAAGAGATTAGTGTTTTGAGTGGAAAGATGGATGAACTTATGAAATTATTTGCTGCTAAGAGTGCTTCTTCTGATCCTAATGATATGCCTTTATGCACGTTGATTGAAAATAATAATGAATCTTTGGATATGAATTTTTTTGGTAGGAATAATTTTGGTAACAATGCTTATAGAGGAAACTTTAATCCTAGGCCTTTTCCTAGTAATTCCTCTAATAATTATGGTAATTCCTACAATAACTCTTATGGAAAAATACCTTCTGAATTTGAAACTAGTGTTAATGAGTTTATGAATTCGCAAAAGAATTTCAATGCTTTGCTTGAAGAAAAATTTCTTAAGATTGATGAATTGGCTAGAAGTGTGGATAGAATTACTCTTGATGTTGATTCTTTGAAACTTAGATCTATTCCACCTAAGCATGATATCAATGAGTCTCTCAAAGCCATGAGAGTTTCCATTGATGAATGCAAAGAAAGAACCGCTAGGATGCGTGCTAAAATAGAGAGTTATATAAAAGTGTGTTCTTCTAGTTATCATGAAAATAAAGATGAAGATCTGAATGTTATTGATGTGTCTCCTATTAGATCCTTGTTTTCTAGTATTAATCTTGATAAAGATGGGATTGGAGATGAGTCTACTTTAATTAAAAGGTGTCCCAATGATTCGGAGTTTTTAGATCTTGATGCTAAAATTGTTTAAAGTGGGAGTGAAGAGATTAATACTTTGCATAGTGATGAACCCACTACTTTGGATTTCAAGGGATTCAATTATCATAATTGCACTTTGATTGATTGTATTTCCTTGTTGCAATCCGTACTAAACTCTCCGCATGCTTATAGTCAAAATAAAGCTTTTACCAAACACATAGTTGATGCCTTGATGCAATCTTATGAAGAAAACTTGAATTAGAAGTTTCTATCCCTCGAAAGCTTTATGATGAGTGGTAACATACTATTAAAATTAAAATTAAAGATCATGAATGCTTTGCTTTGTGTGATTTGGGTGCAAGTGTTTCCACTATCCCAAAAACTTTGTGTGATTTGTTAGGTTTCCATAAGCTTGATAATTGTTCTTTAAATTTGCATCTTGCGGATTCTACCATTAAGAAACCTATGGGAAAGATTAATGATGGTCTTATTGTTGCCAATAGGAATTATGTGCCCGTAGATTTCATTGTTCTTGATATAGATTGCAATCCTTCATGTCCTATTATTCTTGGTAGACCTTTCCTTAGAACGATTGGTGCAATTATTGATATGAAGGAAGGAAATATTAGATTTCAATTTCTGTTAAGGAAAGGCATGGAACACTTTCCTAGAAAGAAATTCAAATTATCATATGAATCTATTATGAGAGCCACTTATGGATTGCCTTCCAAAGATGGCAATACGTGATCTATCCATGTATCGTGCCTAGCTAGGGGCGTAAAACGATAGCACTTGTTGGGAGGTAACCCAATTTTACATTTTTTTGTTTTTGCTTCTGTTTAGGAATAAATATTGCATCTAGCTTCTGTTTAGATGTGGTTTTGTGATTTAATTAGTGTTTGTGCCAAGTAAAACCTTTGGGAAGACTTGTGTGAAGTTTATATGATCTTGCTGTGAAAAACAGAATCGTTAGTGCTCGCTAGAATAGTCACCAGATTTTACTGGAGCGTGCTATTTAGTTTATTCTTTTTGCAGATGATTAATAGACAAATTACTCACGTTTACCAATTTATTTCAAATTTTTTGGAGTTACAGAAGTATGCGAAAGTTTCAGATTACTACAGATTGTTCTGTTTTTGACAGATTCTGCTTTTCGTGTGTTGTTTGCTTATTTTGATGAATCTATGAGTAGTATTGGAGGATATGAATCATAGAGAAGTTGTAATATAGTAGGTTTAACACCAATATAAACAAAGAATGAGTTCATTACAGTACCTTTGAGTGGTGGTTTGTTTTCTTATACTAACGGAGCTCACGAGATTTTTGGTTAAGTTTTGTGTTGTGAAGTTTTCAAGTTTTGAGTATTGCTTTGATGGACTATGGAACAAAGAGTGGCCAGAGCCTAAGCTTGGGGATGCCCAAGGCACCCTAAGGTAAAATTCAAGGACAACCAAAAGCCTAAGCTTGAGGATGCCCCAGGAAGGTACCCCCTCTTTCGTCTTCATCTATCGATAACTATACTCGGGACTATATTTTTATTCACCACATGATATGTGTTTTACTTGGAGCGTCATGTATTATTTGAGTCTTTGATTGTTAGTTTGCCACAATCATCCTTGCTGGACACACCTTTTTGAGGGAGATAAATATGTCCTAGGAATCGTTAGAACACTCTATATGCTTCACTTATATCTTTTGAGTTGCATAGTTTTTGCTCTAGTGCTTCACTTATATCTTTTAGAGCACGGTGGTGATTTTATTTTGAAGAAATTGTTAATCTCTCATGCTTCACTTATAAACTTTTGAGAGTCTATTAGAACATCATGGTAATGTGCTTTGGCTATAAAACTAGCCTTAACATGATAGGCATCCAAGATGAATGTAGTAAAAACTTTCATACTAAGTGCATTGAATATGATGAGAAGTTGGATGCTTGATAATTGTTTTGAGATATGAGGATTGTGATATTAGAGTCATGCTAGTGGAGTTATCACGAAATTGAGAAATAGTTGTGTTAAAGTTAGTGATTCCCGTAGCATGCACGTATGGTGAACCGCTATGTGACGAAGTTAGAGCATGAGGTATTTGTTGAGTGTCATCCTTTGTGTGGAGGTCGGGGGCGCGCAATGGTTAACTCCTACCAACCTCCCCCCTAGGAGCGTGCGTTGATTGCTTTGTTTTGATGACTCGTAACTTTTTTCAATAAGTATATGAGTTCTTTATGACTAATGTTGAGTCCATGGATTATACGCACTCTCACCCTTCCACCATTGCTAGCCTCTCTTGTACCGCGCAACTTTCGCCGGTACCATAGACCCACCATATACCTTCCTCAAAACAGCCACCATATCTACCTATCATGGCATTTCCATAGCCATTCCGAGATATATTGCCATGCAACTTTCCACTGTTCCGTTCATATGACACGCTTCATATTTTCATATTGCCATGCATGATCATGTAGTTGACATTGTATTTGTGGCAAAGCCACCATGCATAATTTTTCATACATGTCACTCTTGATTCATTGCACATCCCGGCACACCAACGGAGGCATTCATATAGAGTCATACTTTGTTCTAGTATCGAGTTGTAATATCGAGTTGTAAATCAATAAAAGTGTGATGATCATCATTATTAGAGCATTGTCCCATGTGAGGAAAGGACAAAAAAAAAGAGGATGGCCCAAAAAAAATATATAGAGGGGCTAAAAAAGGGAGAAAGCCCCTCCAAAAAATGAGAGAAAAGAGAGAAGGGACAAAGCTACTATACTTTTCCACACTTGTGCTTCAAAGTAGCACCATGATCTTCATGATAGAGAGTCTTTTGTTTTGTCACTTTCATATACTAGTGGGAATATTCCATTATAGAACTTGGCTTGTATATTCCAACACCGGGCTTCTTCAAATGCCCTAGGTCTTCATGAGCAAGCAAGCTGGATGCACACTGATAACCAATAAGTGTAGGGGGTCGCAACAGTTTTCAAGGGTAAAGTATTCAAACCAAATTTATTGATTCGACACAAGGGGAGCCAAAGAATACTCTTAAGTATTAGCAGCTGAGTTGTCAATTCAACCACACCTGGAAACTTAGTATCTGCAGCAAGATAGCTTAGTAGCAAAGTGATACATCTCCAACGTATCTATAATTTTTTATTGTTCCATGCTATTATTTATGAAGTCTTAGATGTTTAATGGGCTTTATCATTCACTTTTATATCATTTTTGGGACTAACCTACTAACCCAAAGGCCCAGTCCAGATTGTTGTTTTTTGCCTGTTTCAGGGTTTCGCAGAAAAAGAATATCAAACGGAGTCCAAACGGAATGAAACCTTCGCGAGATATATTTTTGGAGAAAATCACGCACGCGGAGCTTGAGAACCACGTCAGGGGATCGAGGGCTACCCCACGAGGGTGGGGGGGCGCGCCCCCCTTCCTAGGGCGCGCCCCTGCCTCGTGCCCCCCCTCGAGCATCCCTCGGTGCCCTCCTTCTTCCTATATAAGTCTATGTACCCCACAACTCCGTAAACAGAGAGAAAACCCTAATTACACCGCCGTACCTTCTGTTCCCGTGAAGATCCCATCTTGGAGCCTGTTCCGGAGCTCTACCGGAGGGGGATCCATCGCGGAGGTCTTCATCATCATCGTCATCTCCCTCACCATGAGTTGTGAGTAGTTTACCACAGACCTTCGGGTCCATAGCTAGTATCTAGATGGCTTCTTCTCTCTCTCTCTGGATCTCAATACAAAGTTCTCCTCGGTCTTCGAGGAGATCTGTTCGATGTAATCTCTTTTTGCGATGTGTTTGTCGAGATCCGATGAATTGTGAGTTTATGATCAAGGTTATCTATGAAAGATATTTGGTTCTTCTCTGAACTTTTTATGTGTGCTCTTAATATCCTTGCAAGTCTCTTCGAATTATTGGTTTGGTTTGGCCTACTAGACCTATAGTCCTTGCAATGGGAGAAGTGCTTGGCTTTGGGTTCAATCTTGCGGTGTCCTTTCCCAGTGACAGTAGGGGCAGCAAGGCACGTATTATATTGTTGCCATCGAGGATAAAAAGATGGGGTTTATATCATATTGCTTGAGTTTATTCCTATACATCATGTCATCTTGCTTAAGGCGTTACTCTGTTCTTATGAACTCAATACACTAGATGCATGCTGGATAGCGGTCGATGTGTGGAGTAATAGTAGTAGATGCAGGCAGGAGTCGGTCTACTTGTCTCGGACGTGATGCCTATATACAATGATCATGCCTAGATAGTCTCATAATTATTCGCTTTTCTATCAATTGCTCGACGGTAATTTGTCTACCCGCCGTAGAATATCGCTATCATGAGAGAAGCCACTAGAGAAAACTATGCCCCCCGGGTCTATTATCAACATACCAATCTACATCTACTTTACTTTTATCGCTTTTATTTGCTGTTCTTATAAACCAAAAATATCAAAAAATATAAACTATCATCTCTATCAGATCTCACTTTCGTAAGTGACCGTAAAGGGATTGACAACCCCTTATCGCGTTGGCTGCGAAGTTCTTATTTGTTTGTGCAGGTGCGAGGGACTGGTGCGTGGTCTCCTACTGGATTGATACCTTGGTTCTCAAAAACTGAGGGAAATACTTACGCTACTGTGCTGCATCTCCCTTTCCTCTTCGAGGGAATACAACGCAAGCTCGAGAAGTAGCAAGAAGAATTTTTGGCGCCGTTGTCGGGGAGGCTTGCGCAAAAGTCATACCAAGTACCTATCACAAACCCTTATCCTTCGCATTACATTTATTTGCCTCTCATTTTCCTTTCCCCCACTTCACCCTTGCCGTTTTATTTGCCCTTCTTCCGTCGTGTGTCTATCGTTCGCTTGCTTCTTTGTTTGCTTGTGTGCATTGCTTGCCGGATTACCCTCATGTCTGAGATGGGGGACGATTTTATCGATAAGGGTAGCAATGTCGAGGGCAACGTCCATGTTGACCCCCCGGATGAAGCTACCACTTTACATATTAAGAAGTTCCAGGTTGGTATTGGTAATATTATTGGAAAAGGAATTCTTCAAGACTTCTTTACTTGTGTCGGTGCTTTGCCCACCATGGGTGGCTCTATTCTTCACAAAACTAGTAGCCTTGCAGATGCTGTATCTATGCTCATAGTAGAAATTGAAAGGCAATTTATCCATATGCATCCCTGTATTCAGAGAATATTTTTGGAGTTCTCCAATATTGAGCATTCTTCTGTTAAGCGTGCAGCTACTATCTTCTTGGCTCATGAATTTAGATATATCATGAAATAGGCCAGAGAAATCTTTGCTCATTACGGAGTAGATGCTGGTCGACCTCCTATAGAGGCTATCTTGTTCAATCAAGAAGACCTAATGTGGTTGCGATCTCCTGATCATGTTGCTTTTAATGAAAAACTTAGAAAAAAGGTTCCTCTTGAGATCTTGATTGATAGAATTTCTGAGATAAACGATGATTTTTCTGTTCAAAATAATGGGTTAGGCTTCTCCCTTGAGTGAAGGCTTATGACCTTCTGCCAAAAGAATGCCTATAATGATGAATTGATTATCCACTACAAAGGGCCAAAGGAGGAACCTGTTCCTCCTGAGATTGATGTAGGGGACTTTTGTCCAATTAAATTTAGCCCTTTTGATTACTTTTGCTTGCCACAAAGGAAGCTTTCTGTTGAACGTAGGGAATATGAGATGAGCTTTCGCGACATATCGTACCACTATGGCTTTCCCTAGATTTATCTTGTATCGTGCCTAGCTAGGGGCGTAAAACGATAGCGCTTGTTGGGAGGCAACCCAATTTTATATTTTTTGTTTTTGTTGTTATAGGGAATAAATATCGCATCTAGCCTATGAATAGATGTGTTTTCATGTTTTGTTTAGTGTTTGTGCCAAGTAGAACCTTTGGGAAAACTTGTGTGAAGTTTATGTGATCTTGCTTTGAAAAACAGAATCGTTAGCGCTAGCTAAAGTAGTCTTCAGATTTTACTGGAGCATGATTTTTAGTTGATTCTTTTTGCAGATGATTGCTATACAAATTACGCAAATTTTCCAATTTAGTTTGAATTTTTTGGAGATCCAAAAGTAGGCAAAACCTGCAGATTACTACAAACTGTTCTGTTTTTAACAGATTCTGTTTTTCGTGTGTTGTTTGCTTATTCCGATGCATCTATGAGTATTACTGGAGGATATGAACCATAGAGAAGTTGGAATACAGTAGGTTTAACACAAATATAAACAAATAATGAATTCATTTCTGCACTTTGGAGTAGTGGTTTGCTTTCTTATACTAACGGAGCTCACGAGAATTTTTGTCTAAGTTTTGTGTTTTGAAGTTTTCAAGTTTTGAGTATTGCTTTGATGGACTATGGAACAAGGAGTAGCAAATGCCTAAGCTTGGGGATGCCCATGGCACCCCAAGTAAATTCAAGATAATCAAAAGCCTAAGCTTGGGGATGCCCCGGGAAGGCATCCCCTCTTTCGTCTTCATCCATCGGTAACTATACTAGGAGCTATATTTTTATTCGCAACATGATATGTGTTTTGCTTGGAGCGTCTTGTATAATTTTAGTCTTTGCTTGTTAGTTTGCCACAATCATCCTTGCTGGACACACCTATTTGATAGAGTTAAATATGGCCTAGAAATTATTAGAACACTCTATGTGCTTCACTTATATCCTTTGAGTTGAATAGTTTTGCTCTAGTGCTTCACTTATATCTTTTAGAGCACGGTGGTGATAATATTTTGTAGAAATTGTTGAACTCTCATGCTTCACTTATATCTATTTGAGAGTCTATTAAAACAGCATGGTAATGTGTTTAGGCTAAAAAACTAGTCTTCACATGATAAACATCCAATGTCAATGTAGTAAAAAAAATTCACACTAAGTGCATTGAATAGAATGAGATGTTGGAAGCTTGATAATTGTTTTGAGACATGAGGATAGTGATATTAGAGTCATGCTAGTGGAGTTATTATGAAATTGAGAAATACTTGTGTTAAGGTTAGTGATTCCGGTATCATGCACGTATGGTGAACCGCTATGTGACGAAGTTAGAGCATGAGGTATTTGTAGAGTGCCAACCTTTGTGTGGAGGTCGGGGGCGCGCGATGGTTAACTCCTACCAACCTCCCCCCTAGGAGCATGCGTTAATTGCTTTGTTTTGATGACTTGTAAATTTTTGGAATAAGTATATGAGTTCTTATGACTAATGTTGAGTCCATGGATTATACACACTCTCACCCTTCCACCATTGCTAGCCTCTCTTGTATCGCGCAACTTTCGCCGGTGCCGTAAACCCACTATATATCCTTCCTCAAAACAGCCACCATATTGTTCCACAAAACAGCCACCATACCTACCTATCATGGTATTTCCAAAGCCATTCCGAGATATATTGCCATGCAACTTTCCATCGTTTCATTCATATGACACGCATCATATTGTCATATTGCCATGCATGATCATGTAGTTGACATCATAGTTGTGGCAAAGCCATCATGCATAATTTTTCATATATGTCACTCTTGATTCATTGCATATCCCGGTACACCGCCGGAGGCATTCATGTAGAGTCATACTTGTTGTAGTATCGAGTTGTAATAAAAAGTGTGATGATCATCATTATTAGAGCATTGTCCCATGTGAGGAAAGGCCAATAAAAAAGGAGATGGCCCAAAAAAATAGAGAGGGGCTAATAAAAAAATAGAGGAGAAAGCCCCTCCAAAAAAATGAGAGAAAAGAGAGAAGGGACAATTGCTACTATCTTCTTTCCACACTTGTGCTTCAAAGTAGCACCATGTTCTTCATTGTAGAGAGTCTCATGCTTAGTCACTTTCATATACTAGTGGGAATTTTCATTATAGAACTTGGCTTGTATATTCCAACGATGGGCTTCCTCAAATGCCCTAGGTCTTCGTGAGCAAGCAAGTTGGATGAACACCCACTAGTTTCTTTTGTTGAGCTTTCATTCATATTTAGCTCTAGTGCATCCATTGCATGGCAATCCCTACTCACTCACATTGATATCTATTGATGGGCATCTCCATATCCCATTGATACTCCTAATTGATGTGAGACTATCTCCCTCCTTTTTGTCTTCTCCACAACCACCTCTATTCCACCCATAGTGCTATATCCATGGCTCACGCTAATGTATTGCGTGAAAGTTGAAAGGTTTGAAAAGAGAGAGTATGAAAACAAGTGCTTGGCTGAAATCGGGATTGTGCATGATATGAATATTTTGTGTGATGAAGAGGGAGCATAGCCATACTATATGATTTTGTAGGGATAACTTTCTTTAGCCATATTATTTTGAGAAGACATGATTGCTTTGTTACTATGCTTGAAGTATTGTTATTTCTTATGTCAATATAGACTTTTATCTTGAATCTTTCAGATCTGAACATTCATGCCACAATTAAGAGAATTACATTGAAAAACTATATTGGTTAGCATTCCACATCAAAAATTATTTCTTTATCATTTACCTACTCGAGGACGAGCAGGAATTAAGCTTGGGGATGCTTGATACGTCTCCAACGTATCTATAATTTTTTATTGTTCCATGCTATTATTTATGAAGTCTTGGATGCTTAATGGGCTTTATCATTCACTTTTATATCATTTTTGGGACTAACCTACTAACCCAAAGGCCCAGTCCAGATTGATGTTTTTTGCCCGTTTCAGGGTTTTGCAGAAAAAGAATATCAAACGGAGTCCAAACGGAATGAAACCTTAACGAGAGATATTTTTGTAGAAAATCACGCACGCGGAGCTTGAGAACCACGTCAGGGGATCGAGGCCTGGCCCACGAGGGTGGGGGGCGCCCCCCCTTCCTAGGGCGCGCCCCCTACCTCGTGGCCCCCTCGAGCGTCCCCCGGTGCCCTCCTTCTTCCTATATAAGTCTACGTACCCCAGAAACTCCGTAAACAGAGAGAAAACCCTAATTCCACCGCCGTACCTTCTGTTCCCGTGAAGATCCCATCTTGGAGCCTGTTCTGGAGCTCCACCGGAGGGGGATCCATCACGGAGGTCTTCATCATCATCATCATCGCCCTCACCATGAGTTGTGAGTAGTTTACCACAGACCTTCGGGTCCATAGCTAGTATCTAGATGGCTTCTTCTCTCTCTCTCTCTGGTTCTCAATACAAAGTTCTCCTCGGTCTTCGAGGAGATCTATTCGATGTAATCTCTTTTTGCAGTGTGTTTGTCGAGATCCGATGAATTGTGAGTTTATGATCAAGGTTATCTATGAAAGATATTTGGTTCTTCTCTGAACTTTTTATGTGTGCTCATAATATCCTTGCAAGTCTATTCGAATTATTGGTTTCGTTTGGCCTACTAGATCTATAGTTCTAGCAATGGGAGAAGTGCTTGGCTTTGGGTTCAATCTTGCGGTGTCCTTTCCCAGTGACAGTAGGGGCAGGAAGGCATGTATTTTATTGTTGCCATCGAGGATAAAAAGATGGGGTTCATATCATATTGCTTGAGTTTATCCCTCTACATCATGTCATCTTGCTTAAGGCATTACTCTGTTCTTATGAACTCAATACACTAGATGCATGCTGGATAGCGGTCGATGTGTGGAGTAATAGTAGTAGATGCAGGTAGGAGTCGGTCTACTTGTGTCGAACATGATGCCTATATACAATGATCATGCCTAGATAGTCTCATAATTATTCACTTTTCTATCAATTTCTCGACAGTAATTTGTTTACCCGCCGTAGAATATCGCTATCATGAGAGAAGCCACTAGAGAAAACTATGGCCCCCGGGTCTATTCTCAACATATCAATCTACATCTACTTTACTTTTATCGCTTTTATTTTCTGTTCTTATAAACCAAAAATACCAAAAATATAAACTATCATCTCTATCAGATCTCACTTTCGTAAGTGACCGTAAAGGGATTGACAACCCCTTATCGTGTTGGCTGCGAAGTTCTTATTTGTTTGTGCAGGTGCGAGGGACTGGCGCGTGGTCTCCTACTCGATTGATACCTTGGTTCTCAAAAACTGAGGGAAATACTTATGCTACTATGCTGCATCTCCCTTTCCTCTTCGAGGGAATACAACGCAAGCTCGAGAAGTAGCACAAAGTAATATGATAGTGGTGGTAGCGGCAATAAAAGTAACGATAGTGTTTTTGTAGTTTTTGTACTAGTAGCGGCAGAAAAGTAAATAAGCAACAAGCAATATGTGAAAAGCTCATAGGCATTGGATCGATGATGGGAAATTATGTCGGATGCAATTCATCACGTAGAAGTTATAACCTAGGGTGACACAAACTAGCTCCAGTTCATCAATGCAATGTAGGCATGTATTCAGAATATAGTCATACATGCTTATGGAAAAGAACTTGCATGACATCTTTTGTCCTACCCTCCCGTGGCAGCGGGGTCCTATTGGAAACTAAGGTATATTAAGGCCTCCTTTTAATAGAGTACCGGACCAAAGCATTAACACATAGTGAATGCATGAACTCCTCAAACTATGGTCATCACCGGGAGTGGTCCCGATTATTGTCACTTCGGGGTTGCCGGATCATAATACATAGCAGGTGACTATAGACTTGCAAGATAGGATCAAGAACACATACATATTCATGAAAACATAATAGGTTCAGATCTGAAATCATGGCACTCGGGCCCTAGTGAGAAGCATTAAGCATAGCAAAGTCATAGCAACATCAATCTCAGAACATAATGGATACTAGGGATCAAACCCTAACAAAACTAACTCGATTACATGATAGATCCCATCCAACCCATCACCGTCCAGCAAGCCTACGATGGAATTACTCACGCACGGTGGTGAGCATCATGAAATTGGTGATGGAGGAAGGTTGATGATGACGATGGCGACGATCTCCACTCTCCGGAGCCCCGAACGGACTCCAGATCAGCCCTCCTGAGAGACATTAGGGCTTGGCGGCGCCTCCATATTGTAAAACGCGATAATTCCTTCTCTCTGATTTTTTTTCTCCCCGAAAGTGAATATATGGGGTCCGGAGATACGTCGGTGGAGCGTCAGGGGACCCACGAGGCAGGGGGCGCGCCCTAGGGGGTGCCCCCACCCTCGTGGACAGGGTGTGGGCCCCCTGGTCTAGATCTTTTTGCAGGTATCTTTTATATTTTCCAAAATAATTCTCCGTGGATTTTCAGGTCATTCCAAGAACTTTTTATTTGTGCACAAAAACAACACCATGGCAATTCTGCTGAAAACAGGTCAGTCCGGGTTAGTTCCATTCAAATCATGCAAGCTAGAGTCCAAAACATGGGCAAACGGGTTTGGAAAAGTAGATACGTTGGAGACGTATCAACTCCCCCAAGCTTAAACCTTTGCTTGTCCTCGGATGACAACACTTCCTCAAAACAATCATGATATGATATAACAAGATGGTATCTCGCTAGCCCTTTTTGAGACCGCAAAACATAAATGCAGAGCACCTTTAAAGATCAAGGACTGACTAGACATTGTAATTCATGGTAAAAGAGATCCAGTCATGATCATACTCAATGCAAATTAACGTTGAGTCCATGGATATTACGCACTCTCACCCTTCCACCATTGCTAGCCTCTCTTGTACCGCGCAACATTCCCCGGTACCATACACCCACCATATACCTTCCTCAAAACAGCCACCATATATCTTCCTCAAAACAGCCACCATACCAACCTATCATGGCATTTCCATAGCCATTCTAAGATATATTTGAAGGAAATATGCCCTAGAGGCAATAATAAAGTTGTTATTTATATTTCCTTATATCATGATAAATGTTTATTATTCATGCTAGAATTGTATTAACCGGAAACTTAGTACATGTGTGAATACATAGACAAAACAGAGTGTCCCTAGTATGCCTCTACTAGACTAGCTCATTGATCAAAGATGGTTATGTTTCCTAACCATAGACATGAGTTGTCATTTGATCAACGGGATCACATCATTAGGAGAATGATGTGATGGACAAGACCCATCCGTTAGCATAGCACTATGATCGTTTAGTTTAACTGTTATTGCTTTCTTCATGACTTATACATGTTCCTATGACTATGAGATTATGCAACTCCCGAATACCGTAGGAACACCTTGTGTGCTATCAAACGTCACAACGTAACTGGGTGATCATAAAGATGCTCTACAGGTGTCTCCGAAAGTATTCGTGGTGTTGGCATAGATCAAGATTGGGATTTGTCACTCCGAGTGTCGGAGAGGTATCTCTGGGCCCTCTCGGTAACACACATCATAATAAGCCTTGCAAGCAAAAGACTAATGAGTTAGTCACGAGATGATGTGTTACGGAACGAGTAAAGAGACTTGCCGGCAATGAGATTGAACTAGGTATAAAGATACCGACGATCGAATCTCGGGCAAGTAACATACCGTTTGACAAAAGGAACAACGTATGTTGTTATGCGGTTCTGACCGATAAAAGATCTTCGTAGAATATGTAGGAGCCAATATGAACATCCAGGTTCAGCTATTGGTTATTGACCAGAGATGAGTCTCGGTCATGTCTACATAGTTCTCGAACCCGTAGGGTCCGCACGCTTAACGTTTGATGACGATCGGTATTATGAGTTTTTGAGTATTGATGTACCGAAGGTAGTTCGGAGTCCCGGATGAGATCACGGACATGACGAGGAGTCTCGGAATGTCCGAGACATAAAGATTGATATATTGGACGGCTATATTCGGACACCGGAAGTATACCGGAAAAGTTTCGGATTTATCGGGAATGCCGGAGGGGGTTACCGGAACCCCCTACGAGAGGGGATGGTCCATAGTGGGCCTAAAGGGTGAGAGAGAGGCAGCCCATAGGGCTGGCCGGCGCCCCCACCTAGCAATCCTAGTTGGACTAGGATTGGGGGGGCGCCACCTCTCCTAATCCCTTCCCCCTTCTTCCTTCCGGTGAATCCTACTAGGAATAGGATATTCCTAGTAGGAGTCCCCTCCCTAGCCGCACCATAGGAGGTGGCCGGCCCCTCCTCCCTTGCTCCTTTATATACGGGGGCAGGGGGGCACCCAAAGACACACAAGTTGATTTGTTTTAGCCGTGTGCGGTGCCCCCCTCCACAGAAACACACCTCGGTCGTACCGTCGCGGAGCTTAGGCGAAGCCCTGCGCCGGTGAACACATCATATCCGTCACCACGCCGTCGTGCTGACGAAACTCTCCCGTGAAGCTCAACTGGATCAAGAGCTCGTGGGACGTCATCAAGCTGAACGTGTGCTGAACGCGGAGGTTCCGTACGTTCGGTGCTTGATCGGTTGGATCGCGAAGAAGTTCGACAACATCAACCGCGTCACTTGACGCTTCCGCTCCCGGTCTACGAGGGTACGTAGACACACTCCCCCCTCTCGTTGCTATGCATCTGGTAGATAGATCTTGCGTGATCGTAGGAAAATTTTAAAATACTACGTTCCCCAACAGTGGCATCATGAGCCAGGTCTATGCGTAGATGATATGCACGAGTAGAACACAATGAGATTGTGGACGATACTAGTCATACTGCTTACCAGCATGTCATACTTTGCTTCGGCGGTATTGTGAGATGAAGCGGCCCGGACCGACATTACGCGTACGCTTACGCGAGACTGGTTTCACCGTTACGAGCACTCGTTGCTTAAAGGTGACTGGCGGGTGTCTGTCTCTCTCACTTTAGCTGAATCAAGTGTGGCTACGCCCGGTCCTTGTGAAGGTTAAAACAGCACATACTTGACGAAACATCGTTGTGGTTTTGTATGCGTAGGTAAGAACGGTTCTTGCTAAAGCCCGTAGCAGCCACGTAAAACTTGCAACAAACAAAGTAGAGGACGTCTAACTTGTTTTTGCAGGGCATGTTGTGATGTGATATGGTCAAGACATGATGAGTTATACGGTTTTTGTATGAGATGATCATGTTTTGTGAGGGTGATCATGACGGTGCTTTGGAGATGGAGATCAAAAGCACAAGATGATGATGGCCATATCATGTCACATATTTTGATTGCATGTGATGTTTATCTTATTATGCTTCTTATTTTGCTTAGATTGACGGTAGCATTATAAGATGATCCCTTACTAAATTTCAAGGTATAAGTGTTCTCCCTGAGTATGCACCGTTGCGAAAGTTCGTCGTGCCGAGACACCACGTGATGATCGGGTGTGATAAGCTCTACGTTCAAATACAATGGGTGTAAGCCAGTTTTGCACACGCAGAATACTCGGGTTAAACTTGACGAGCCTAGCATATACAGATATGGCCTCGGAACACTGGAGACCGAAAGGTCGAGCGTGAATCATATAGTAGATATGATCAACATAAGATGTTCACCATTGAAACTACTCCATCTCACGTGATGATCGGACATGGTTTAGTTGATTTGGATCACGTGATCATTTAGATGACCGGAGGGATGTCTATCTAAGTGGGAGTTCTTAAGTAATATGATTAATTGAACTTTAATTTATCATGAACTTAGTCCTGGTAGTATTAGCATATCTATGTTGTAGATCAATAGCTCGCGATGTTGCTCCACGTTTATTTTTTATATGTTCCTAGAGAAAACCAAGTTGAAAGATGTTAGTAGCAATGATGCGGAATTGTTCCGTGATCTGAGGATTATCCTCTTTGCTGCACAGAAGAATTATGTCCTTGATGCACCGCTAGGTGACAGACCTATTGCAGGAGCAGATGTAGACGTTATGAACGTTTTGACAAAAGCTCGATATGATGACTACTTGATAGTTTAGTGCACCATGCTTTACGGCTTATAACCGGGACTTCAAAAACGTTTTGAAACGCCACGGAGCATATGAGATGTTCCAAGAGTTGAAATTAGTATTTCATACTCATGCCCGTGTCGAGAGGTATAAGACCTCCGACAGTACTTTGCCTACAAGATGGAGGAGAATAGCTCAACCAGTGAGCATGTGCTCAGATTGTCTGGGTAGTACAATTGCTTGAATCAAGTGGGAGTTAATCTTCCAGATAAGATAGTAATTGACAAAGTTCTCTAGACACTATCACCAAGTTAGTAGAACTTCGTGATGAACTATAATATGCAAGGGATGACGAAAGTAATTCCCGAGCTCTTCACGATGCTGAAATCGGCGAAGGTAGAAATCAAGAAAGAGCATCAAGTGTTGATGGTTGACCAGACCACTTGTTTCAAAGTAAAGGGCAAAGGGATAGAAGGGGAACTTCAAAAAGAATGACAAGCAAGTTGTCACTCCCATGAAGAAACCCAAAGCTAAACTCAAGCCTGAAACTAAGTGCTTCTACTGCAAAGGAAATGGTCACCGGAAGTGGAACTGCCCTAGATACTTGGCGGATAAGAAGGATGGCAAAGTGAACAAAGGTATATTTGATATACAGATTATTGATGTGTATTTTACTAGTGTTCATAGCAACCCCTCGGTATTTGATACTGATTCAGTTGCTAAAATTAGTAACTCGAAACGAGAATTGCAGAATGAACAGAGACTAGTTAAAGGTGAAGTGACGATGTGTGTTGGAAGTGGTTCCAAGATTGATATGATCATCATCGCACACTCCCTATACTTTTGGGATTAGTGTAAAACCTAAATAAATGTTATTTGGCATTTGCGTTGAGCATGAATATGATTTGATCATATTTGTTGCAATACGGTTATTCATTTAAAGTCATAGAATAATTGTTATTCTGTTTACATGAATAAAACCTTCGATGGTCATACACCCAATGAAAATAGTTTGTTGGATCTCGATCGTGGTGATACACATATTCATAATATTGAAACCAAAAGATGCAAGGTTAATAATGATAGTGCAACTTATTTGTGGCACTGCCGTTTAGGTCATATTGGTGTAAAGCGCATGAAGAAACTCCATAGTGATGGACTTTTGGAATCACTTGATTATGAATCACTTGGTGCTTGCGAACCATGCCTCATGTGCAAGATGACTAAAACTCCGTTCTCCGGAACTGTGGAGCGAGCAACAGATTTGTTGGAGATCATACATACAGATGTATGTGGACCAATGAGTGTTGAAGCTCACGGCGGGTATCGTTATTTTCTGACCTTCACTGATGATTTGAGCAGATATGGGTATATCTACTTAATGAAGCACAAGTCTGAAACATTTGAAAAGTTCAAAGAATTTCAGAGTGAAGTAGAGAATCATCGTAACAAGAAAATAAAGTTTCTACGATCTGATCATGGAGGAGAATATTTGAGTTACGAGTTTGGTCTTCATTTGAAACTATGTGGAATAGTTTCACAGCTCACGCCACCCGGAACACCACAGCATAATGGTGTGTCCGAACGTCGTAACCGTACTTTATTGGATATGGTGCGATCGATGATGTCTCTTACCGATTTACCACTATCATTTTGGGTCATGCATTAGAGACAGCTGCATTCACGTTAAATAAGGGCCTCATCTGAATCCGTTGAGACAACGCCTTAAGAACTGTGGTTTGGCAAGAAACCAAAGTTGTTGTTTCTTAAAGTTTGGGGCTGCGATGCTTATGTGAAAAAGCTTCAACCTGATAAGCTCGAACCCAAGTCGGAGAAATGTGTCTTCATAGGATACCCAAAGGAGACTGTTGGGTACACCTTCTATCACAGATCCGAAGGCAAGATATTCATTGCTAAGAGTGGATCCTTTCTAGAGAAGGAGTTTTCTCGAAAGAAGTGAGTGGGAGGAATGTAGAACTTGATGAGGTAATTGTACCTTCTCCCGAATTGGAAAGTGGAACATCACAGAAACTAGTTCTAGTGATTCCTACACCAATTAGTGAGGAAGCTAATGATGATGATCATAAAACTTCAGATCAAGTTTCTGCTAAACGTCGTAGATCAACCAGAGTACGTTCCGCACCAGAGTGGTACGGCAACTCAGTTCTGGAAATCATGTTACTAGACCATGATGAACTTACAAACTATGAGGAAGCGATGATGAGCCCAGATTCCGCAAAATGGCTTGAAGCCATGAAATCTGAGATGGGATCCATGTATGAGAACAAAGTGTGGACTTTGGTTGACTTGCCCGATGATCGGCAAGCCATCGAAAATAAATGGATCTTCAAGAGGAAGACCGACGCTGACGGTAATGTTACTGTTTACAAAGCTCGACTTGTTGCGGAAGGTTTTCAACAAGTTCAAGGAGTTGACTACGGTGAGACTTTCTCACCCGTAGCGATGCTTAAGTCTGTCCGAATCATGTTAGCAATTGCCGCATTTTATGAAATCTGGCAAATGGATAACAAAACTGCATTCTTTAATGGATTTATTAAAGAAAATTGTATATGATGCAACCCGAAGGTTTTGTCAATCCTAAAGGTGCTAACAAAATGTGCAAGCTCCAGCGATCCATCTATGGACTGGTGCAAGCATCTCGGAGTTGGAATATACGCTTTGATAAGTTGATCAAAGCATACAGATTTATACAGACTCAAGGTGAAGCCTGTATTTACAAGAAGTGAGTGGGAGCACTACAACCTTTCTGATAAGTATATGTGAATGACATATTGTCGATCGGAAATGATGTAGAATTTTCTGGAAAGCATAAAGGAGTGTTTGAAAGGAGTTTTTTCAAAGAAAGACCTTGGTGAAGCTGCTTACATATTGGGCATCAAGATCTATAGAGATAGATCAAGACGCTTGATAAGACTTTCGATGAGTACATACCTTGATAAGATTTTGAAGTAGTTCAAAATGGATCAGTCAAAGAAGAAGTTCTTGCCTAACTTATAAGGTGTGAAGTTGAGTAAGACTCAAAGCCAGACCACGGCAGAAAAATATAGAGAGAATGAAAGTCATTCCCTATGCCTCAGCCATAGGTTCTATAAAGTATGCCATGCTGTGTACAAAACACGTTGTGTACCTTGCCAAGAGTTTGACAGGGAGGTACAATAGTGATCCAGGAGTAGATCACTGTACCGCGGTCAATATTATCCTTAGTAATTGGATGACTAAGGAAATATTTCTCGATTATGGAGGTGATAAAGAGTTCGTCGTAAAGGGTTACGCCGATGCAAGCTTTGACACTAAATCCAGATGACTCTAAGTATCAATCTGGATGCGTATTGAAAGTGGGAGCAATTAGCTAGAGTAGCTCCATGCAGAGCATTGTAGACATAGAAATTTGCGAAATACATAGGGATCTGTACATGACAGACCCGTTGACTAAACTTCTCTCACAAGCAAAACATGATCACACCTTATTACTCTTGGGTATTAATCACATAGCAATGTGAACTAGATTATTGACTCTAGTAAACACTTTGGGTGTTGGTCACATGGTGATGTGAACTATGGGTGTTATTCACATAACGATGTGAACTATCGGTATTAAATCACATGGCGATGTGAGCTAGATTATTGACTCTAGTGCAAGTGGGAGACTGAAGGAAATATGCCCTAGAGGCAATAATAAAGTTGTTATTTATATTTCCTTATATCATGATAAATGTTTATTATTCATGCTAGAATTGTATTAACCGGAAACTTAGTACATGTGTGAATACATAGACAAAACAGAGTGTCCCTAGTATGCCTCTACTAGACTAGCTCATTGATCAAAGATGGTTATGTTTCCTAACCATAGACATGAGTTGTCATTTGATCAACGGGATCACATCATTAGGAGAATGATGTGATGGACAAGACCCATCCGTTAGCATAGCACAATGATCGTTTAGTTTTCTGCTATTGCTTTCTTCATGACTTATACATGTTCCTATGACTATGAGATTATGCAACTCCCGAATACCGTAGGAACACCTTGTGTGCTATCAAACGTCACAACGTAACTGGGTGATCATAAAGATGCTCTACAGGTGTCTCCGAAAGTATTTGTGGTGTTGGCATAGATCAAGATTAGGATTTGTCACTCCGAGTGTCGGAGAGGTATCTCTGGGCCCTCTCGGTAACACACATCACAATAAGCCTTGCAAGCAAAAGACTAATGAGTTAGTCACGAGATGATGTGTTACGGAACGAGTAAAGAGACTTGCTAGTAACGAGATTGAACTAGGTATAGAGATACCGACGATCGAATCTCGGGCAAGTAACATACCGTCTGACAAAAGGAACAACGTATGTTGTATGCGGTTCTGACCGATAAAAGATCTTCGTAGAATATGTAGGAGCCAATATGAACATCCAGGTTCCGCTATTGGTTATTGACCGGAGATGAGTCTCGGTCATGTCTACATAGTTCTCGAACCCGTAGGGTCCGCACGCTTAACGTTTGATGACGATCGGTATTATGAGTTTATGAGTATTGATGTACCAAAGGTAGTTCGGAGTCCCGGATGAGATCACGGACATGACGAGGAGTCTCGGAATGTCCGAGACATAAAGATTGATATATTGGACGACTATATTCGGACACCGGAAGTGTTCCGGAAAAGTTTCGGATTTATCAGGATTGCCGGAGGGGGTTACCGGAACCCCCTACGAGAGGGGATGGTCCATAGTGGGCCTAAAGGGAAAGAGAGAGGCAGCCCATAGGGCTGGCCGGCGCCCCCCACCTAGGGTTCCTAGTTGGACTAGGATTGGGGGGGGCGCCATCTCTCCTATTCCTTTCCCTCTTCCTTCTTTTGGTGAATCCTACTAGGAATAGGATTGCAATCCTATTCCTAGTAGGAGTCCACTCCCTAGCCGCACCAGGAAGGGCCGGCCGGCCTCCCTCCCTTGCTCCTTTATATACGGGGGCAGGGGGCACCCAAAGACACACAAGTTGAATTGTTTTAGCCGTGTGCGGTGCCCCCCTCCACAGAATCACACCTCGGTCATACCGTCGCGGAGCTTAGGCGAAGCCCTGCGCCGGTGAACACATCATATCCGTCACCACGACGTCGTGCTGACGAAACTCTCCCGTGAAGCTCAACTGGATCAAGAGCTCGTGGGACGTCATCAAGCTGAACGTGTGCTGAACGCGGAGGTGCCGTACGTTCGGTGCTTGATCGGTTGGATCGCGAAGAAGTTCGACAACATCAACCACGTCACTTGACGCTTCCGCTCCCGGTCTACGAGGGTACGTAGACACACTCTTCCCTCTCGTTGCTATGCATCTGATAGATAGATCTTGCGTGATCGTAGGAAAATTTTAAAATTCACGTTCCCCAACAATATTGTCATGCAACTTTCCACCGTTCCGTTCATATGACACGTTTCATATTGACATATTGCCATGCATGATCATGTAGTTAACATCGTATTTGTGGCAAAGCCACCATGCATAACTTTTCATACATGTCACTCTTGATTCATTGTACATCCCGGTACACCGCCGGAGGCATTCATATAGAGTCATACTTTGTTCTAGTATCCAGTTGTAATATCGAGTTGTAAATCAATATAAGTGTGATGATCATCATTATTAGAGCATTGTCCCATGTGAGGAAAGGCCAAACAAAAGAAAAGGCCCCTCCAGAAAAAACAAGAAAAAGGGACAATTGCTACTATCTTTTTCCACACTTGTGCTTCAAAGTAGCACCATGTTCTTCATGATAGAGAGTCTCATGTTTAGTCACTTTCATATACTAGTGGGAATTTTCATTATAGAACTTGGCTTGTATATTCCAACGATGGGCTTCCTCAAATGCCCTAGGTCTTCGTGAGCAAGCAAGTTGGATGCACACCCACTTAGTTTCTTTTGTTGAGCTTTCATACATATTTAGCTCTAGTGCATCCGTTGCATGGCAATCCCTACTCACTTACATTGATATCTATTGATGGGAATCTCCATAGCCTGTTGATACGCCTAGTTGATGTGAGACTATCTCCCTCCTTTTTGTCTTCTCCACAATCACCATTCTATTCCACCCATAGTGCTATATCCATGGCTCACGCTCATGTATTGCGTGAAAGTTGAAAGGTTTGAAAGAATAGAGTATGAAAACAAGTGCTTGGCTGAAACCGGGGTTGTGCATGATATGAATATTTTGTGTGATGAATAGGGAGCATAGCCAGACTATATGATTTTGTAGGGATAACTTTCTTTAGCCATAGTATTTTGAGAGGAGATGATTGCTTTGTTAGTATGCTTGAAGTATTATTATTTCTTATGTCAATATAGACTATTGTCTTGAATCTTTCAGATCTGAACATTCATGCCACAATTAAGAGAACTACATTAAAAATTATGTTGGTTCGCATTCCACATCAAAAATTCTGTTTTTATCATTTACCTACTCGAGGACGAGCAGGAATTAACCTTGGGGCTGCTTGATACGTCTCCAACGTATCTATAATTTTTTATTGTTCTATGCTATTATTTATGATGTTTTGGATGTTTAATGGGCTTTGTTATACACTTTTCTATTATTTTTGGGACTAACCTATTAACTCAAAGGCCCAGTCCAGGTTGCTGTTTTTTGCCTATTTCAGGGTTTTACAGAAAATGAATATCAAACGGAGTCCAAACGGAATGAAACTTCGGGAGAGATATTTTTGGAGCAAAATACGCACGGGACACTTGAGAACCATGGAGTAGGGCTGACATGGCGTCCACGAGGGTGGGGGGCGCGCCCCCTGCCTCGTGGGCTCCACGTCTGGCCCCCGGTGCCCTCCTTCCTTCTATATATACCTACGTACCCCGAAACCATCAGAAGAGGAGAGAAACCCTAGTTCCACCGCCGCAACCTTCTGTTCCCGTGAGATTCCATCTTGGGGCCTATTCCGGAGCTCCGCTGGAGGGGGGATCTACCATGGAGTGCGTCTACATCATCATCATCGCCTCACCATGAGTTGTGATTAGTTTACCACAGATCTTCGGGTCCATAGTTAGTACCTAGATGGCTTCTTATCTCTCTTTGGATCTCAATACCAAGTTCTCCTCGGTGTTCGAGGAGATCTAATCGATGTAATCTCTTTTTGCGGTGTGTTTGTCGAGATCCGATAAATTGTGGGTTTATGATCAAGATTATCTTGGCGAAATATTTGGTTCTTTTCTGAACTCTTTTATGTATGATTATAATATCCTTGCAAGTCTCTTCGAATTATTGGTTTGTCTTGGCCTACTAGATCTATAGTTCTTGCAATGGGAGAAGTGCTTGGCTTTGGGTTCAATCTTGCGGTGTCCTTTTCCAGTGATAGTAGGGGCAGCAAGGCACGTATTGTATTGTTGCCATCGAGGATAAAAAGATGGGGTTTATATCATGTTATTTGAGTTTATCCCTCTACATCATGTCATCTTGCTTAAGGCGTTACTCTGTTCTTATGAACTTAATACTCTAGATGCATGCTGGATAGTGGTCGATGTGTGGAGTAATAGTAGTAGATGCAGGTAGGAGTCGGTCTACTTGTGTCGAACATGATGCCTGTATACAATGATCATGCCTAGATAGTCTCATAATTATTCGCTTTTCTATCAATTGCTCGACGGTAACTCGTTCACCCACTGTAGAAATTATGCTATCATGAGATAAGCCACTAGAGAAACCTATGGCCCCCGGGTCTATTCTCAACATATCAATCTACAATCTACTTTACTTTTCCGTTTTTACTTTCTGTTCTTATATCCAAAAATACCAAAAAATATCAAACTAACATCTCTATCAGATCTCATTTTTGCAAGTGACCGTAAAGGGATTGACAACCCCTTATCACGTTGGCTGCGAAGTTCTTATTTGTTTGTGCAGGTGTGAGGGACTCGCGCGTAGTCTCCTAATGGATCGATACCTTGGTTCTCAAAACTGAGGTAAATACTTACGCTACTGTGCTGCATCACCCTTTCCTCTTCGAGGGGATACAACGCAAGCTCGAGAAGTAGCAACGATCCACATGCATATGAAGTTGACACTCTTCCAAAATAGTGGGATCAAAATTAACTAAAGTCATGACCTCTCCAAACCCACTTTTATAAAAAAAATCAAAAGATTGAACATTCTCCAAATATGTGGGATCTAAATTTGACACTCTTCCAAACCCACTTTCAGTATTATTGCAAGCATTATTATCAATCTTACATTCATCATGGGGATTAAATAAATTTTCAAGATCATAAGAAGAATCTCCCCAATCATGATCATTGCAACAAGTAGTAGACATAGCAATACTAGCATCCCCAAGCTTAGGGTTTTGCATATCATTAACACAATTAATAGAATTTACAATAGTATCATTACAATCATGTTTTTCATTAAAAGAGCTATCGTGAATCACTTCATAATTTTCTTCTTTTAACACTTCATCACAATTTTTAGATTCACGAATTTCAAGCAAAACCTCATAAAGATAATCTAGTGCACGCGGCTCACTAGCAATTGGTTCATCATAATCGGATCTCTTAAAAAGATTAGCAAGTGGATGAAGATCCATAATTTAGCAAGCGGAGATGCAAGCTAATAGAGGGCACATAGCAACAAAAACGAACAGAAAGGTGAACGGAAAAACACACGGGAAAAGAAGGGCGGATAAAACGACAAGGGTGAAGTGGGGGAGAGGAAAATGAGAGGCAAATAATGTAGTGCGAAGGATAAGGGTTTGCGATAGGTACTTGGTATATGACTTTTGCGTAGATCTCCCCGGCAACGGCGCCGGAAATTCTTCTTGCTACTTCTCGAGCTTGCGTTGTATTCCCTCGAAGAGGAAAGGGTGATGCAGCACAGTAGCGTAAGTATTTCCCTCAGTTTTTGAGAACCAAGGTATCAATCCAGTAGGAGACCACGCGCGAGTCCCTCGCACCTGCACAAACAAATAAGAACTTTGCAGCCAACGCGATAAGGGGTTGTCAATCCCTTCACGGTCACTTACGAAAGTGAGATCTGATAGATAGGATAGGATAATATTTTTGGTGTTTTTTTGGTATAAGAACAGAAAGTAAATAAAGCAAATAAGCAACGGCGGCAGAAATTGGCTAGTTGACTGGAAAGTAATATGATAAAGATAGACCCGGGGGCCATAGGTTTCACTAGTGGCTTCTCTCATGAAAGCAGAATTCTACGGTGGGTGAACAAATTATTGTCGAGCAATTGATAGAAAAGTGCATAGTTATTAGAATATCTAGGCATGATCATTATATATAGGCATCACGTCCGTAACAAGTAGATCGAAACAATTCTGCATCTACTACTATTACTCCACACATCGACCGCTATCCAGCATGCATCTAGAGTATTAAGTTCACAAGAACAGAGTAATGCTTTAAGCAAGATGACATGATGTAGAGGGATAAACTCAAGAAATATGATATAAACCCCATCTTTTTATCCTCGATGGCAACAATACAATACGTGCCTTGCTGCCCCTGCTGTCACCGGGAAAGGACACCGCAAGATTGAACCCAAAGCCAAGAACTTCTCCCATTGCAAGAACTATAGATCTAGTAGGCCAAACCAAACCAATAATTCGAAGAGGCTTGCAAGGATATTATAATCATACATAAAAGATTTCAGAAAAGAATCAAATATTGCTCATAGATAATCTTGATCATAAACCCACACTTCATCGGATCTTAACAAACACACCACAAAAAGATTACATCGAATAGATCTCCTCGAAGATCGAGGACAACTTTGTATTGAGATCCAAAAGGAGAGAAGAAGCCATCTAGCTAATAACTAAGGACCCGAAGGTCTGTGGTAAACTACTCACAACTCATTAGTGAGGCTATGGTATTGATGTAGAAGCACTCCGTGATGGATCCCCCCTCCGGCGGAGCTCCGGAACAGGCCCCAAGATGGGATCTCACGGGAACAGAAGGTTGCGGCGGTGGAATTAGGGTTTTCTCTCTTGCCTCGATGTTTTCAGGGTACATGGATATATATAGGAGGAAGGAGGGCATCGGGGGAGCCAGAGGGGCCCACGAGGGTGGGGGCGTGCCCTGGACCCTCGTGGTTGCCTCTCTCGTTCCCTCGCGTGTACTCCAAGTCTTCTGGGTAGATACGGTTCCAAAATTAACTCTCCCGAAGGTTTCATTCCGTTTGGACTCCGTTTGATATTCCTTTTCTGCGAAACACTAAAATAGGAAAAAAAACAACAATTTGCAATGGGCCTTGGGTTAGTAGGTTAGTCCCAAAAATAATATAAAAGTGTATAATAAAGCCCATTAAACATCCCAAACAGAATATATAATAGCATGGAACAATAAAAAATTATAGATACGTTGGAGACGTATCTATATCCTCGGATGATGCTGCCGGAGTCGCCACGCGCGTTTTCCACGCAGCCGATTCCCGGCTTCCACGTCTACCCGGAAGCTAGCCGCTTCTCCGGGGAATGCTCGCCGGAGGTGAGCATTGTGCCCCCTTCCACGCCCGTGCCGGTGACCATCGACCTCAACGCCACACCGATGGCAAGCGGATCATCGTTCGGAGGCATGAGGAAACGCTAGCGCGAGATGCCAACCGACATGCTGACCAGCGCCCACAATCTGTTCGTTGGAATACCTGCAGCCGTCGACGATGACATGGACAACTGTTTCCTCGAGAACATGATCTTCGAAGGTGGTGCGCCGGCGGCTCACCCCGCTGGTAGTTACTCTGCGGCTGACTAAGATCCCGATGAGACCCAAAGCCAGGACGGCCAAGCGCTATTCATGCAGGCGACCTATGATCAACATGGCATGCATGACGCCTTCATGCAATATCAGGTCGGTCCAGACGGCTTCTCGCTCGACCATGAGTTCCCGGAGGACTACAGCCTCGAGGAAGAGGATGATGATATGGACATCGAGGGGGAGCCTTTGTTCGAGGAGGAGCTCGCCAACCAAACTACTGTTGGGGCGAAGCCGAAGCGCAAGAGCAAGCGGACGAAGGCATACACTCCGACCGTGGACAAGCTCATTTGTGAGTGCTGGCGGGACATTGGGCAAGACCCCAAGGTCGGCCCTGAACAAAAGTATTAAGCCTTATGAACTTGTGTCCATCGTGAGTTCCATGAGCGCATGAAGTTTCCCCGTACCAAATGCAGAGCAAGCGTGGATGGGTGTCACTCTCGAAGCGTTGGAGAGTGATTCAACAAGAGTGCAACAAGTTTTGTGTCACCTATGAGAGTATCAAGGCACGCACCGTGAGCGGCCTCGGCATGCAAGACATGGTATGCATGCCCTCTCATTCACTTTTGGTGTCACCAATTTTCCCGTTGATTGCATGTCCATTTGCCCACATATGCTTTCTTGGTTTGAATTGTAAGTGTTCCAAGATTTGGAGGCATTCAAGG
>LR738716.1:58851922-58878717 GCA_902687465.1 Secale cereale
ATCAAGCGTCTTGATCTATCTCTATAGATCTTGATGCCCAATATGTAAGCAGCTTCACCAAGGTCTTTCTTTGAAAAACTCCTTTCAAACACTCCTTCATGCTTTCCAGAAAATTCTACATCATTTCTGATCGACAATATGTCATTCACATATACTTATCAGAAAGGTTGTAGTGCTCCCACTCACTTCTTGTAAATACAGGCTTCACCGCAAGTCTGTATAAATCTATATGCTTTGATCAACTTATCAAAGCGTATATTCCAACTCCGAGATGCTTGCACCAGTCCATAGATGGATCGCTGGAGCTTGCACATTTTGTTAGCACCTTTAGGATTGACAAAACCTTCTGGTTGCATCATATACAAGTCTTCTTTAATAAATCCATTAAAGAACGTAGTTTCGTTATCCATTTGCCAGATTTCATAAAATGTGGCAATTGCTAACATGATTCGGACAGACTTAAGCATCGCTACGGGTGAGAAAATCTCATCGTAGTCAACACCTTGAACTTGTCGAAAACCTTTCGCAACAAGTCGAGCTTTGTAGACAGTAACATTACCATCGGCGTCAGTCTTCCTCTTAAAGATCCATTTATTTTCAATGGCTTGCCGACCATCGGGCAAGTCAACCAAAGTCCATAATTTGTTCTCATACATGGATCCCATCTCAGATTTCATGGCTCAAGCCATTTTGCGGAATCTGGGCTCATCATCGCTTCCTCATAGTTCGTAGGTTCATCATGGTCTAGTAACATGATTTCCAGAACTAGGTTGCCGTACCACTCTGGTGCGGAACGTACTCTGGTTGATCTACGACGTTCAGCAGAAACTTGATCCGAAGTTTCATGATCATCATCATTAACTTCCTCACTGTTTGGTGTAGGAATCACTGGAACAATTTTCTGTGATGTACTACTTTCCAATCCGGGAGAAGGTACAATTACCTCATCAAGTTCTACTTTCCTCCCACTTACTTCTTTCGAGAGAAAGTCCTTCTCTAGAAAGGATCCACTCTTAGCAAAAAAGACCTTGCCTTCGGATCTGTGATAGAAGGTGTACCCAACAGTTTCTTTTGGGTATCCTATGAAGATTTACTTCTCCGATTTGGGTTCGAGCTTATCATGTTGAAACTTTTTCACATAAGCATCGTAGTCCCAATCTTAAAGAAATGACAGCTTAGGTTTCTCGTCAAACCACAGTTCATACGGTGTCATCTCCACGGATTTAGATGGTGCCCTATTTAACGTGAATGTAGCTGTCTCTAATGCATAACCCCAAAAGCGATAGTAGTAGATCGGTAAGATACATCATTGATCGCACCATATCTAATAAAGTACGGTTATGACGTTCAGACACACCATTACACTATGGTGTTCCGGGTGGCGTGAGTTGTGAAACTATTCCACATTGTTTCAAATGAAGACCAAACTCGTAACTCAAATATTCTCCTCCACGATCGGATCGTAGAAACTTTATTTTCTTGTTACGATGATTTTCTACTTCACTCTGAAATTCTTTGAACATTTCAAATGTCTCAGACTTGTGCTTCATTAAGTAGATATACCCATATCTGCTCAAATCATCAGTGAAGGTCAGAAAATAACGATACCCGCCGCGAGCTTCAACACTCATTGGCCCACATACATCAGTATGTATGATTTCCAACAAATCTGTTGTTCGCTCCATAGTTCCAGAGAACGGAGTTTTAGTCATCTTGCCTATGAGGCATGGTTCGCAAGCACCAAGTGATTCATAATCAAGTGATTCCAAAAGTCCATTATAATGGAGTTTCTTCATGCGTTTTACACCAATATGACCTAAACGGCAGTGCCACAAATAAGTTGCACTATCATTATTAACCTTGCATCTTTTGGCTTCAATATTATGAATATGGGTATCACACGATCGAGATCCAACAAACTATTTTCATTGGGTGTATGACCATAGAAGGTTTTATTCATGTAAACAGAACAACAATTATTCTCTAACTTACATGAATAACAGTATTGCAATAAACATGATCAAATCACATTCATGCTCAACACAAACACCAAATAACACTTATTTAGGTTCAACACTAATCCCGAAAGTATAGGGAGTGTGCGATGATGATCATATCAATCTTGGAACTGCTTCCAATACACATCGTCACTTCATCCTTTAACTAGTTTATGTTCATTATGCAACTCCCACTTCGAGTTACTACTCTTTAGCTACTGAACCAGTATCAAATACCGAGGGGTTGCTATGAACACTAGTAAAATACACATCAATAATCTGTATATCAAATATACCTTTGTTCACTTTGCCATCCTTCTTATCCGCCAAATATCTAGGGCAGTTCCACTTCCGGTGACCATTTCCTTTGCAGTAGAAGCACTTAGTTTCAGGCTTGAGTTTAGCTTTGGGTTTCTTCATGGGAGTAGCAACTATTTTGCTATTCTTTTTGAAGTTCCCCTTCTTTCCCTTGCCCTTTTTCTTGAAACTAGTGGTCTTGTTAACCATCAACACTTGATGCTCCTTTTTGATTTCTACCTCCGCAGCTTTGACCATAGCGAAGAGCTCAGGAATTGTCTTTTGCATCCCTTGCATATTATAGTTCATCACGAAGTTCTACTAACTTGGTGATAGTGACTAGAGAACTTTGTCAATTACTATCTTATCTAGAAGATTAACTCCCATTTGATTCAAGTAATTGTAGTACCCAGACAATCTGAGCACATGCTCACTGGTTGAGCTATTCTCCTCCATCTTGTAGGCAAAGTACTGTCAGAAGTCTTATACCTCTCGACACGGGCATGAGTATGAAATACTAATTTCAACTCTTGGAACATCTTATATGCTCCGTGGCGTTCAAAACGTTTTTGAAGTCCCGGTTATAAGCCGTAAAGCATGGTGCACTAAACTATCAAGTAGTCATCATACCGAGCTTTTGTCAAAACGTTCATAACGTCTACATCTGCTCCTGCAATAGGTCTGTCACCTAGCGGTGCATCAAGGACATATTTCTCTGTGCAGCAATGAGGATAATCCTCAGATCACGGAACAATTCCGCATCATTGCTACTAACATCTTTCAACTTAGTTTTCTCTAGGAACATATAAAAAAAATAAACGGGGAGCAACATCGTGAGCTATTGATCTACAACATAGATATGCTAATACTACAAGGACTAAGTTCATGATAAATTAAAGTTCAATTTAATCATATTAATTTAAAGAACTCCCACTTAGATAGACATCCCTCCGGTCATCTAAATGATCACGTGATCCAAATCAACTAAACCATGTCCGATCATCACGTGAGATGGAGTAGTTTCAATAGTGAACATCTTATGTTGATCATATCTACTATATGATTCACGCTCGACCTTTCGGTCTCCAGTGTTCCGAGGCCATATCTGCATATGCTAGGCTCGTCAAGTTTAACCCGAGTATTCTGCGTGTGCAAAACTGGCTTACACCCGTTGTATTTGAACGTAGAGCTTATCACACCCGATCATCACGTGGTGTCTCGGCACGACGAACTTTCGCAACGGTGCATACTCAGGGAGAACACTTATACCTTGAAATTTAGTAAGGGATCATCTTATAATGCTACCGTCGTTCTAAGCAAAATAAGAAGCATAATAAGATAAACATCACATGCAATCAAAATATGTGACATGATATGGCCATCATCATCTTGTGCTTTTGATCTCCATCTTCAAAGCACCGTCATGATCACCTTCGTCACCGGCTTGACACCTTGATCTTCATCGTAGTATCGTTGTCGTCTCGCCAACTATTGCTTCCACGACTACCGCTACCGCTTAGTGATAAAGTAAAGCAATTACATGGCGATTGCATTTCATACAATAAAGCGACAACCATATGGCTCCTGCCAGTTGCCGATAACTTTACAAAACATGATCATCTCATACAAAACTGTATAACTCATCATGTCTTGACCATATCACATCACAACATGCCCTGCAAAAACAAGTTAGACGTCCTCTACTTTGTTTGTTGCAAGTTTTACGTGGCTGCTACGGGCTTAGCAAGAACCGTTCTTACCTACGCATACAAAACCACAACGATGTTTCGTCAAGTATGTGTTGTTTTAACCTTCACAAGGACCGGGCGTAGCCACACTTGATTCAGCTAAAGTGAGAGAGACAGACACCCGCCAGTCACCTTTAAGCAATGAGTGCTCGTAACGGTGAAACCAGTCTCGCGTAAGCGTACGCGTAATGTCGGTCCGGGCCGCTTCATCTCACAATACCGCCGAAGCAAAGTATGACATGCTGGTAAGCAGTATGACTAGTATCGCCCACAACCCATTGTGTTCTACTCGTGCATATCATCTACGCATAGACCTGGCTCTGATGCCACTGTTGGGGAACGTAGTATTTTTTAAAATTTTCCTACGATCACGCAAGATCTATCTACTAGATGCATAGCAACGAGAGGGAAGAGTGTGTCTACGTACCCTCGTAGACCGGGAGCGGAAGCGTCAAGTGACGCGGTTGATGTAGTCGAACTTCTTCACGATTCAACCGATCAAGCACCGAACGTACGGCACCTCCGCGTTCAGCACACGTTCAGCTTGATGACGTCCCACGAGCTCTTGATCCATTTGAGCTTCACGGGAGAGTTTCGTCAGCACGACGGTGTGGTGACGGATATGATGTATTCACCGGCGCAGGGCTTCGCCTAAGCACCGCGACGGTATGACCGAGGTGTGTTTCCGTGGAGGGGGGCACCGCACACGGCTGGAACAATTCAACTTGTGTGTCTTTGGGTGCCCCCCTGCCCCCGTATATAAAGGAGCAAGGGGGGAGGCCGGCCGGCCCTTGTTTGGTGCGGCTAGGGATGCAATCCTACTAGGAATAGGATTGCAATCCTATTCCTAGTAGGAACCACCAAAGAAGGAAGAGAGGGAATAGGAAAAGAAGAAGAGGTGGCGCCCCCAAACTCCTAGTCCAACTAGGAACCCTAGGTGGGGCGCCGGCCAGCCCTATGGGCTGCCTCTCTATTTTCCACAAGGCCCACTATGGACCATCCCCCTTCGTAGGGGGTTCCGGTAACCCCCTCCGGCAATCCCGTTAAATCCGAAACTTTTCCGGTATACTTCCGGTGTCCGAATATAGTCGTCCAATATATCAATCTTTATGTCTCGGACATTCCGAGACTCCTCGTCATGTCCGTGATCTCATCCGGGACTCCGAACTACCTTCGGTACATCAATACTCATGAACTCATAATACCGATCGTCATCAAACGTTAAGCGTGCGGACCCTACGGGTTCGAGAACTATGTAGACATGACTGAGACTCATCTCCGGTCAATAACCAATAGCGGAACCTGGATGTTCATATTGGCTCCTACATATTCTACGAAGATCTTTTATCGGTCAGAACCGCATAACAACATACGTTGTTCCTTTTGTCAACGGTATGTTACTTGCCCGAGATTCGATCGTCGGTATCTCTATACCTAGTTCAATCTCGTTACCGGCAAGTCTCTTTACTCGTTCCGTAACACATCATCTCGTGACTAACTCATTAGTCTTTTGCTTGCAAGGCTTATTATGATGTGTGTTACCGAGAGGGCCCAGAGATACCTCTCCGACACTTGGAGTGACAAATCCTAATCTTGATTTATGCCAACACAACGAATACTTTCGGAGACACCTGTAGAGCATCTTTATGATCACCCAGTTACGTTGTGATGTTTGATAGCACACAATGTGTTCCTACGGTATTCGGGAGTTGCATAATCTCATAGTCATAGGAACATGTATAAGTCATGAAGAAAGCAATAGCAGTAAAACTAAACGATCATAGTGCTATGCTAACGCATGGGTCTTGTCCATCACATCATTCTCCTAATGATGTGATCCCGTTGATCAAATGACAACTCATGTCTATGGCTAGGAAACATAACCATCTTTGATCAATGAGCTAGTCTAGAAGAGGCATACTAGGGACATACTGTTTTGTCTATGTATCCACACATGTACTAAGTTTCCGGTTAATACAATTCTAGCATGAATAAAAGACATTTATCATGATATAAGGAAATATAAAATAACAACTTTATTATTGCCTCTAGGGCATATTTCCTTGAAAACTTGCAACAACAAAGTAGAGGACGTCTAACTTGTTTTTGCAGGGCATGTTGTGATGTGATATGGTCAAGACATGATGAGTTATACGGTTTTGTATGAGATGATCATGTTTTGTAAATGTTATCGGCAACTGGCAGGAGCCATATGGTTGTCGCTTTATTGTATGAAATGCAATCACCATGTAATTGCTTTACTTTATCACTAAGCGGTAGCGATAGTCATAGAAGCAATAGTTGGCGAGACGACAACGATGCTACGATAGAGATCAAGGTGTCGCGCCGGTGACGAAGGTGATCATGAAGGTGCTTTGGAGATGGAGATCAAAAGCACAAGATGATGATGGCCATATCATGTCACATATTTTGATTGCATGTGATGTTTATCTTATTATGCTTCTTATTTTGCTTAGAACGACGGTAGCATTATAAGATGATCCCTTACTAAATTTCAAGGTATAAGTGTTCTCCCTGAGTATGCACCGTTGCGAAAGTTTGTCGTGCCGAGACACCACGTGATGATCGGGTGTGATAAGCTCTACGTTCAAATACAACGGGTGTAAGCCAGTTTTGCACACGCAGAATACTCGGGTTAAACTTGACGAGCCTAGCATATGTAGATATGGCCTCGGAACACTGGAGACCGAAAGGTCGAGCGTGAATCATATAGTAGATATGATCAACATAAGATGTTCACCATTGAAACTACTCCATCTCACGTGATGATCGGACATGGTTTAGTTGATTTGGATCACGTGATCATTTAGATGACCGGAGGGATGTCTATCTAAGTGGGAGTTCTTAAGTAATATGATTAATTGAACTTTAATTTATCATGAACTTAGTCCTGGTAGTATTAGCATATCTATGTTGTAGATCAAAAGCACAAGATGATGATGGCCATATCATGTCACATATTTTGATTGCATGTGATGTTTATCTTATTATGCTTCTTATTTTGCTTAGAACGACGGTAGCATTATAAGATGATCCCTTACTAAATTTCAAGGTATAAGTGTTCTCCCTGAGTATGCACCGTTGCGAAAGTTCGTCGTGCCGAGACACCACGTGATGATCGGGTGTGATAAGCTCTACGTTCAAATACAACGGGTGTAAGCCAGTTTTGCACACGCAGAATACTCGGGTTAAACTTGACGAGCCTAGCATATGCAGATATGGCCTCGGAACACTGGAGACCGAAAGGTCGAGCGTGAATCATATAGTAGATATGATCAACATAAGATGTTCACCATTGAAACTACTCCATCTCACGTGATGATCGGACATGGTTTAGTTGATTTGGATCACGTGATCATTTAGATGACCGGAGGGATGTCTATCTAAGTGGGAGTTCTTTAAATTAATATGATTAAATTGAACTTTAATTTATCATGAACTTAGTCCTCGTAGTATTAGCATATCTATGTTGTAGATCAATAGCTCACGATGTTGCTCCCCGTTTATGTTTTATATGTTCCTAGAGAAAACTAAGTTGAAAGATGTTAGTAGCAATGATGCGGAATTGTTCCGTGATCTGAGGATTATCCTCATTGCTGCACAGAGAAATATGTCCTTGATGCACCGCTAGGTGACAGGCCTATTGCGGGAGCAGATGTAGACGTTATGAACGTTTTGACAAAAGCTCAGTATGATGACTACTTGATAGTTTAGTGCACCATGCTTTACGGCTTATAACCGGGACTTCAAAAACGTTTTGAACGCCACGGAGCATATGAGATGTTCCAAGAGTTGAAATTAGTATTTCATACTCATGCCCGTGTTGAGAGGTATAAGACTTCTGACAGTACTTTGCCTACAAGATGGAGGAGAATAGCTCAACCAGTGAGCATGTGCTCAGATTGTGTGGGTACTACAATTACTTGAATCAAGTGGGAGTTAATCTTCCAGATAAGATAGTAATTGACAAAGTTCTCTAGTCACTATCACCAAGTTAGTAGAACTTCGTGATGAACTATAATATGCAAGGGATGACGAAGGTAATTCCAGAGCTCTTCGCAATGCTGAAATCGGCGAAGGTAGAAATCAAGAAAGAACATCAAGTGTTGATGGTTAATAAGACCACTTGTTTCAAGTAAAGGGCAAAGGGATAGAAGGGGAACTTCAAGAAGAATGACAAGCAAGTTGTCACTCCCATGAAGAAACCCAAAGCTAAACTCAAGCCTGAAACTAAGTGCTTCTACTGCAAAGAAAATGGTCACCGGAAGTGGAACTGCCCTAGATACTTGGCGGATAAGAAGGATGGCAAAGTGAACAAAGGTATATTTGATATACAGATTATTGATGTGTATTTTACTAGTGTTCATAGCAACCCCTCGGTATTTGATACTGGTTCAGTTGCTAAAGAGTAGTAACTCGAAATGGGAGTTGCATAATGAACAGAAACTAGTTAAAGGATGAAGTGAAGATGTGTATTGGAAGCAGTTCCAAGATTGATATGATCATCATCGCACACTCCCTATACTTTCGGGATTAGTGTTGAACCTAAATAAGTGTTATTTGGTGTTTGTGTTGAGCATGAATATGATTTGATCATGTTTATTGCAATACGGTTATTCATGTAAGTTAGAGAATAATTGTTGTTCTGTTTACATGAATAAAACCTTCTATGGTCATACACCCAATGAAAAATAGTTTGTTGGATCTCGATCGTGTGATACACATATTCATAATATTGAAGCCAAAAGATACAAGGTTAATAATGAAAGTGCAACTTATTTGTGGCACTGCCGTTTAGGTCATATTGGTGTAAAGCGCATGAAGAAACTCCATAGTGATGGACTTTTTGAAATCACTTGATTATGAATCACTTGGTGCTTGCGAACCATGCCTCATCGGCAAGATGACTAAAACTCCGTTCTCCGGAACTGTGGAGCGAGTAACAGAGTTGTTGGAAATCATACATACTGATGTATGCAGACCAATGAGTGTTGAAGCTCACGACGGGAATCGTTATTTTCTGACCTTCACTGATGATTAGAGCAGATATGGGTATATCTACTTAATGAAGCACATGTCTGAAACATTTGAAAAGTTCAAAGAATTTCATAGTGAAGTGGAGAATCATCGTAACAAGAAAATAAGAGTTTCTACGATATGATCGTAGAGGTAAAATATTTGAGTTAGCGAGTTTGGCCTTCAGTAAAAACAATGTGAAATAGTTTCACTACTCACGCCACTTGGAACACCATAGTGTAATGGTGTGTCCGAACGTCATAACCGTACTTTATTAGATATGGTGCGATCGATGATGTCTCTTACCGATCTACCACTATTGCTTTTGGGGTTATGCATTAGAGACAGCTACATTCATGTTAAATAGGGCACCATCTAAATCCGTGGAGATGACACTGTATGAACTGTGGTTTGACAAGAAACCTAAGTTGTCATTTTTTTTAAGTTTGGGACTGCGATGCTTATGTGAAAAAGTTTCAACATGATAAGCTCGAACCCAAATCGGAGAAGTAAATCTTCATAGGATACCCAAAAGAAACTGTTGGGTACACCTTCTATCACAGATCCGAAGGCAAGGTCTTTGTTGCTAAGAGTGGATCCTTTCTAGAGAAGGAGTTTCTCTCGAAAGAAGTGAGTGGGAGGAAAGTAGAACTTGATGAGGTAATTGAACCTTCTCCCGAATTGGAAAGTGGAACATCACAGAAACTAGTTCCAGTGATTCCTACACCAATTAGTGAGGAAGCTAATGATGATGATCATGAAACTTCAGATCAAGTTTCTGCTGAACGTCATAGATCAACCAGAGTACGTTCCGCACCAGAGTGGTACGGCAACCCAGTTCTGGAAGTCATGTTACTAGACCATGATGAACCTGCGAACTATGAGGAAGCGATGATGAGCCCAGATTCCGCAAAATGGCTTGAGGCCATGAAATCTGAGATGGGATCCATGTATGAGAACAAAGTGTGGACTTTGGTTGACTTGCCCGATGATCGGCAAGCCATCGAAAATAAATAGGTCTTCAAGAGGAAGACCAACGCTGACGGTAATGTTACTGTTTACAAAGCTCGACTTGTTGCGAAAGGTTTTCGACAAGTTCAAGGAGTTGACTACGATGAGACTTTCTCACCCGTAGCGATGCTTAAGTCTGTCCGAATCATGTTAGCAATTGCCGCATTTTATGAAATCTGGCAAATGGATAACAAAACTGCATTCTTTAATGGATTTATTAAAGAAAAATTGTATATGATGCAACCCGAAGGTTTTGTCAATCCTAAAGGTGCTAACAAAATGTGCAACCTCCAGCGATCCATCTATGGACTGGTGCAAGCATCTAGGAGTTGGAATATACGCTTTGATAAGTTGATCAAAGCATATAGATTTATACAGACTTACGGTGAAGCCTGTATTTACAAGAAGTGAGTGGGAGCACTACAACCTTTCTGATAAGTATATATGAATGACATATTGTCGATCGGAAATGATGTAGAATTTTCTGGAAAGCATAAAGGAGTGTTTGAAAGGAGTTTTTCATAGATAGACCTTGGTGAAGTTGCTTACATATTGGGCATCAAGATCTATAGAGATAGATCAAGACGCTTGATAAGTACATACCTTGATAAGATTTTGAAGTAGTTCAAAATGGATCAGTCAAAGAAAGGAGTTCTTGCCTGACTTGTAAGGTGTGAAGTTGAGTAAGACTCAAAGCCAGACCACGGCAGAAAAATATAGAGAGAATGAAAGTCATTCCCTATGCCTCAGCCATAGGTTCTATAAAGTATGCCATGCTGTGTACCAAACATGTTGTGTACCTTGCCATGAGTTTGTCAAGGGGGTACAATAGTGATCCAGGAGTAGATCACTGTACAGCGGTCAAAATTATCCTTAGTAACTGGATGACTAAGGAAATGTTTCTCGATTATGGAGGTGATAAAGAGTTCGTCGTAAAGGGTTACGCCGATGCAAGCTTTGACACTAAATCCAGATGACTCTAAGTATCAATCTGGATGTGTATTGAAAGTGGGAGCAATTAGCTAGAGTAGCTCTATGCAGAGCATTGTAGACATAGAAATTTGCAAAATACATACGGATCTGAATGTGACAGACCCGTTGACTAAACTTCTCTCACAAGAAAAACATGATCACACCTTATTACTCTTGGGTATTAATCACATAGCGATGTGAACTAGATTATTGACTCTAGTAAACCCTTTGGGTGTTGGTCACATGGCGATGTGAACTATGGGTGTTATTCACATAACGATGTGAACTATCGGTATTAAATCACATGGCGATGTGAGCTAGATTATTGACTCTAGTGCAAGTGGGAGACTGAAGGAAATATGCCCTAGAGGCAATAATAAAGATGTTATTTGTATTTCCTTATATCATGATAAATGTCTTTTATTCATGCTAGAATTGTATTAACCGGAAACTTGATACATGTGTGAATACATAGACAAAATAGTATGTCCCTAGTATGCCTCTACTAGACTAGCTCATTGGTCAAAGATGGCTATGTTTCCTAGCCATAGACATGCGTTGTCATTTGATCAACGGGATCACATCATTAGGAGAATGATGTGATGGACTAGACCCATCCGTTAGCATAGCACTATGATCGTTTAGTTTTACTGCTATTGCTTTCTTCATGACTTATACATGTTCCTATGACTATGAGATTATGCAACTCCCGAATACCGTAGGAACACCTTGTGTGCTATCAAACGTCACAACGTAACTGGATGATCATAAAGATGCTCTACAGGTGTCTCCAAAAGTATTCGTGGTGTTGGCATAGATCAAGATTAGGATTTGTCACTCCGAGTGTCGGAGAGGTATCTCTGGGCCCTCTCGGTAACACACATCATAATAAGCCTTGCAAGCAAAAAGACTAATGAGTTAGTCACGAGATGATGTGTTACGGAACGAGTAAAGAGACTTGCCGGTAACGAGATTGAACTAGGTATAGAGATACCAACGATCGAATCCCGGGCAAGTAACATACCGATGACAAAAGGAACAACGTATGTTGTTATGCGGTTTGACCGATAAAGATCTTCGTAGAATATGTAGGAGCCAATATGAACATCCAGGTTCCGCTATTGGTTATTGACCGGAGATGAGTCTCGGTCATGTCTACATAGTTCTCGAACCCGTAGGGTCCGCACGCTTAACGTTTGATGACGATCGGTATTATGAGTTTTGATGTACCGAAGGTAGTTCGGAGTCCCGGATGAGATCACAGACATGACGAGGAGTCTCGGAATGTCCGAGACATAAAGATTGATATATTGGACGACTATATTCGGACACCGGAAGTGTTCCGGAAAAGTTTCGGATATAACTGGATTGCCGGAGGGGGTTACCGGAACCCCCTACGAAGGGGGATGGTCCATAGTGGGCCTTGAGGAAAGGAGAGAGGCAGCCCAAAGAGGCTGGCCGGCGCCCCACCTAGGGATCCTAGTTGGACTAGGATTGGGGGGGCGCCACCTCTCCCTCTTTTCCTTTCCCTCTCTTCCTTCTTGGTGGACTCCTACTAGGAATAGGATTGCGATCCTATTCCTAGTAGGATTGCCCTAGCCGCACCATAGGAGGCCGGCCGGCCCTCCCCTCTTGCTCCTTTATATACGGGGGCAAGGGGGCACCCAAAGACACACAAGTTGAATTGTTCTAGCCGTGTGCGGTGCCCCCCTCCACAGAAACACACCTCGGTCATACCGTCGCAGTGCTTAGGCGAAGCCCTGCACCGGTAGATACATCATATCCGTCACCACGCCGTCGTGCTGACGAAACTCTCCTGTGAAGCTCAACTGGATCAAGAGCTCGTGGGACGTCATCAAGCTGAATGTGTGCTGAACGCGGAGGTGCCGTACGTTCGGTGCTTGATCGGTTGAATCGCGAAGAAGTTCGACTACATCAACCGCGTCACTTGACGCTTCCGCTTCCGGTCTACGAGGGTACGTAGACACACTCTTCCCTCTCGTTGCTATGCATCTGGTAGATAGATCTTGCGTGATCGTAGGAAAATTTTAAAATACTACGTTCCCCAACAGGAGTGTCCCGCTCGGACACGGCGGCGGTCGACGGTGACGTGCCGCGGGTGGAGTCCGGCGCGAGGTGGGGGAAGGTCCCGACGGGTGGGCCCCACCTGTCGGCGAGAGCGGCCGAGGTGGTTCAGTCACGAGCGGGCAGTTCGGGCGCGGCCCGCGACTGCGAGCGCGGCTGGGCCGAAAGGCCAGTGGGCTAGTGCGGTGTTGAACAGTGCTGGGCTTCGGCCTGGCACTGTAGGACCTTTTGATTTTTTTTAAACAGACAATGAATAAAAGAAAAATAAATAAAACCAATTTATAATATAGGCATATTATATATCGAAATTTTCAAAAAAACAAGTCCTACAACATGAACATTTTTCTACAATCAAATAAATCAAAAGGTGCTTCTGTTGCAATAAAATCCAATAAAAATCATTTTTAAAATACCAAAAGGCTTCCAATTTATTTTTCTCCAATTTTCTGCTGTAGGGAATCATGTTACCCTATTTTCCATGTAATTTATTTTTGGAGAAAAATAATTTGAATAAAACCCAAATAACTCAATATTTGAAATTGAGTTTCCAGGAAATTTCAGAAAAAACTTCCAACTCATATTTCCTATAATTTGAAGAAGTCATTTTATCTTCTCTCAGGAAAATCATTGAGTTGCTTAAAGTTTCTGAATTGAGAATATTGCGTGGATGAAATTCAAAATCCTTTCAAGCCCTTTGTCATTTAAAATAAATGGAAGAAGTCATATTATCTTCGCTCTAGGGTTTTGTGTTGAAAAGAATTTGAATTCCCTCGGAGATCAAAAAGCAAAGTGAAAGTTTTGGGAAAGTCATTTTATTCCCTCTCATTTAACTTTCAAAAGTTTCAAATTTTCACTCAATTTCACTCCGCACATCAAACAGCAATCAAATCTATCTATTTATTATAACATTCCAAAATTTAGAATTTTGGGATGTTACAAACCTACCACACTTAAAATGAATCTCGTCCTCGAGATTCAGAGAGGCTAGCAAGAAATAGGTTGGGGTTTGGGGCTCTTCTAACAAATCACTGATTGGTAAGGTCTAGTGTTCTACCACACTTAGAAGCATGGGTATGGTTCCTTCAAAACTCAAGTACTCCATCCTTATTGTTGGTCGTGTCGGTCTTCTCAAATCTTCAGGCTAACTCCCTCTCTGGGCTCTTTCAGTTGTGGCATAACCTTGTCCTCAATTTTTGTGTCCTTTCATCTTGGTAAGGTTCTTTCGAGACTGTCTCTTCTTTACTGACGAGTCCGGTGCTAATACTAAACAAATATCGGTATCTCATGGTGGTCATGAATCAAATTAATTGGGTCCCTGCAGAAAACGGGTCTGGGCTTCATCCTCACCGTATATCCTACGGTTGGCAACAACATGCCGTGTACAAGGGAAAAATTTCTATACCATTCTAAGGTTTAAACAAAGTTTTGACATCGTCGTCTCTCTACTATAGGTAAGTCACTCATATTTACCATCCTGTATAACAGAGGCGAATAATAAGAGTAAGTCGGTATGGTGATCAATCCATCCCGCACCCAAATCATTACCCTGTATATGGTTTAGTGAATCTCGCATTCTAACACTCGGTCATCCTCACAAGCATTGCAGAATTTCTCTTGTCAACGAACTAAGTTCGGATAATTCCATTGATTCTGCAAGCTTAACAAAACATCTAACGTTTCTTCACAACCCTCGGGTTTAACGTGACCACCTATAAGATCGTATGTTGGCAAAGTCGTAACTTCTTCTAGGGGGTTTTCCTTCAGCAAGAAAGAGCTTGCTTTCTTGACAGGTCCTGGGGCATGTGGGTTATGGCTCATCTCTCCACTAGTAACACTTGGTCTCATCATCGGGTTGCAACTGGTCATTCTCCCAACATCCAACTTCCTTGGCTCTCTTAAATCCATCCAATTTGTTGGGTATCCCTTTCTTCCTTGGGTACAAAACTAAGTGTAATTACTCACACTCATCCTTGGGCAATCCATTCCAAGTCTGACGTAACTAACCACTAGTTAGTGTATTCGGGTAACGGTGTTGGATTCTACCACACTTAAAATGAATAACACTAGTTTCTTCAAAATCTCCTTCCATGCATCAAGTCTTCACTCATCACTATAGAGTAACAACTCATAGAATCCAAATCAATACCAGACTACTAACTTCACCGATTCTCAACTTGCTACAGTCTACTGCATTTCCATTGCATGCTTCAACTCCAATACTTAGCACAAAACTCCTTCTTCTTGGTACAATATATAGCAAAATGCACTGCTTTTCTACAACAGATACACATAACTATTGATAAGTCGCGTGGTTCCCTTGTGATTATGTAGCCTCCTTAGGTCCTCGGCTAAAGGGTCCACGTCAGAACTTGTATATCCTTAACTCATCCTTGGAGTCACTATTGCTCCACACTTCCAGCATTTCACCCTCTTAAAACCCAATTGTACTTATCTCCCTCATAACCTTGGGGTAAGCATCATGAATAAACTCCAACTTATTTGTGCAAACTCTACTCCTTGGAGCAACACTTTCCTTTCTATTGGTCCGGGGTTCACTTAGTAAGGTTCAACTAAACAAAATGCACTGGTTCGTCCATAATCCATATTCTCCTCATATCAAATCTTTTATTACTTCTTGAACCAGTATTCAACACTCCAATTTCCAAGGGTGCATCACTACAATTGCTACTATCCATATAGTCGGGTATGGTCAACATTCCATCCATCCTTATTCCTTTGTCCTAGCTAAGGACGCTTCAGTCCCACTGGAATTGTGCAATGTACTTCTTGAAATCATCAATCGTTTGCTTCATCCTATTGGCCGTGTGCTTCATCTCAATCATCTCTTCATGCACCTTACTCAGGCATTCCCGGGCATAACGAAGTCATGCTTCGAGTATTTCTCCAATTTGATGTATGGCCTCCATAGCAGTTTCACGAACAGCTTCGAAGAACGTTGTTCGTGGTACTCGAGAGGTGAAAAAGTATTGACCCATAGTCTTTGGGCAAACTCCTTTCCCACGGTGGAGGTGTACCTCCACGTACCAAGGTTCAACTCCATTCTCCATGAAGGGATAACCCTTGTAAACTGCATCTCCTTCCAGGTGAATATGCTTCATCATGTCCTTTAGGATCTTGGGATAATCCTGATCACTAGTCAGGGTCATGATGGTTTCCGGGCCTTTGAGAAAAGACTCGTAAAGGGTTGTCATCTGTAGTCATAAGACAAAAGGGGTTCTTAGGACAACATACGGACATCCTTGGGTAAAATGAGGTCGTTTGTCCGAGAAAGGTTTGGGGTCAACTACTCCATGGGTTCTAGGTTTTGGTCGGGGTGAGATAGCAAGAGAGGCACTCACAATCATCCAACAACTCATAACATCTCCTTCTTAGACTAAAAAAAATCAACTTCTATTGCTTCACGAACTATTACAATGTTCTTTCCATAACTCAACTCAACATTGTAATAAAGTGTATTCCATATTTAACTACATGCTTCATTCTAATATCTAGATCTCAACTACTCTGATCATCCTTCCTGCGGTCTGAAACTTCTCTAGCAAAATGCCCTACTTCCTTGTAATGTAAACTAATTGCATAAGACCAATCTAAAGACTTCATGGTGGCTGTCCTGGTTCACTGGGTTCTTCGCTTCCTGGTTGGGCATTTGATAGCATAATGACCTAAATCCTTGCACCGGTAACATGTGATGTGACTCAGGTCCTTTTTCATAGAAATTGGGTTGTTCTGGGGACACATGCTCTTTCTCTTCTTCGACTTCTTCGTTCCTATCAATTCTTCTATCTTCTGTGGATCAAACTCCACTTCTTCTGTCGAGAAGTCTCCTAGATACTCCTGGCTTTCCTTCGTGCAATGCTGTGAAAAATGTCCTTCTTCTCCACATGAATAGCAAGCACGAGAGTAATATCTGTCTAGTCCTTCTCCATCAGGGTCGTCAATATCTTCCTCCATCACGGATTCCTTTAAGGTTTCCTTGAGGACTTCCTTCATTGCTTCTTTCTTCCGTTGGATAGTCCGTTGCACCATGGGGTAAATGTGACACTGAGCAGGGTAGTGGGTAGTCCCTTCACACAAGAAACAAGTAATCTGCCTAGTTGGGCATTCTTTAGCTAGGTGATTTCCTTCACAATTAGGGCATTCATCCTTGTGCTCCTCCTGGGTGTGTCCTATTTCTCCACAAATCATGCAAGCACAAGGCTTCTTCTTCGGCTTGTCAGCACGCTTGCGGATGAGACGGGATCCTAACAGGGTCTTCTTGAATTCTTCCCAATTTTCTGCACTATTACATCCTTGTATGTCTTGATGCATCTTCCACCATGTTGCAGCACTGTTTGTAAAGTACTGGAGAGCGTATTGAACCTCATACTTCCTTTCAACTAAATTCTTCCTGAAGTGATCCTCCATGTTTCGTATCCATAACTCTGCCTCTGGCTGGGTCATCGGTCCAGAGAATACAAGGCTATCTTCATTCATCCTCTATTGGGTCCATGGGTTTTGGGTGAGATAAGAGAGATGGAGAGAGATACCCTCAATACAAACAAAAGTTTTGAAAAGGCGGGTTTTAGTTTGTGGCCGTCACAAAACATCAAACAAATGACGGCTCACAATCGTCGCGTAAGTACATATCAGGGGTTTGGTCTTCTAACGGTCATCATATCTTCAAAGTTGTCAACTCTTCAAATCTTCGGAGTATCCATGGTTGTAGCTTCAACACTTCCAATGTATGGTACAATCCTCTTTACTCCGAAGTGGTCCAATGGTAAAGGGTATTATCTAACTATTTAAAGTCAAGGGAAGGTTTGACAAAACTCAGAAGAGAAGAGAGATAAGAATATTTTTGAAAAAGATAGTTTTAGGGAAAACTTTTCCTATGGTCTGGCTAGTTTCTAGGGTCATGTCCTACAGTCAACATGTGCTCTGATACCATCTTGTAGCGACCACGATCTGAATGGACCGAAGTCTCTGTGTTCTGTGTCATCCCTAGATCGGTATGCTGACACACACAGTGCTCGAGGATTTATAACAGAGGTAAATTACATGTATTAAGTAACGTAAATACTATTACCTCAATCCAAAATAGTGGAAGCAACAAGGTTATGGATTCCCATCAACACCAACGGCAAAGTTGAGTGTAGAAATCGTAACCCTAACGTATCACTTACTCGTCATAAGATAATCCTGCAACATGAGACGTTGCAGCCACAAAGGGTCAGTACATTGAATGTACTGGCAAATTCACACTATATTGGTAATGATGAACAAAGCCTACAACTACATGCATATTTGGCTGGTGGAGGCTGTAAGGTTAAAGTTTTTGCATAAAGCCAATTTTTCCCTACTTCAAAGGAATGCATTTTAATTAACTATCATGGTAGTTGAAACATTGTTGAGAAGATAGACATCCTCTCAACCCCAATTAAAATAATCATTAAATCCAAAAAAATTAATTAAAGTAACATGATGAGATTCACATGATAATCCAAGTACTAGATACTCAAGACGTCCATAACCGGGGACACGGCTAATCATGATCAGTTTGTACACTCTGCAGAGGTTTGTGCACTTTTCCCCACAAGACTCGATCGCCTCCGTTTGGTTTCTCGCATTGGATGGTGTTTGAGAAACGGATGACCGAGACACAGTCTTTCCGAAGAGGTCCCCTTAACCAGATAGATAGGCCGGTACACCTACAAAACCCAACTACATCTGCTAGCCCATCATGGAAAGGTTTCCCACAACTTACTCAACTATGCCAGAGCCCATATTGGCATGTGGCTGCACACGGAAGTTTCTAGTATGAAAAATCTCATGATCCCTTTGAGCCTGGGTGGCGGTCCAAAAGAAAAACAGGCAATCACTCAGAAAGATCGGACAAAACGAATAAACACTTCGAAAAGCTTCGAAAACAAACGAATGACTCTTGAAACATAAAACAATTTCCAACAGGACCAAAATTATGTGAATTTTGCCTTATCAGAAAGTTTAGGTCAAGAGCTTCGATTTGCAAAAAGAATCAACTGAAACGGAGTTACGAGACTCAAGTTATGAACAAACGAAGTTTGAATCTAAAACTAGTTGAATTCAAATTTTAAAACTTTCAAAAACATGTTTAAGTTGTATTACTGGAAAGAGGGGATCGTAACGAAGACGTGGGCATTGGTTTCGTTGGATTTGGACCAACGAGTAAAAAGTTACGAAGGTTTTAAGTTTAGGGACTAAACTGGAAATAAAACAGCTACAAAAAGGTCCCTGGACACGTGGCAAAAAAACTACAGGCTGAAACCGTTCGCTGCGGGGGCTAACCGGCGAATGTTCACTAATTAGGGAAAAACGATTCGAAAGAGGAAAAAAACAAAGGCCGATCTAGGGCGTTAGATCCAGATCGGACGGCGAGGGGGCCGTAGCGGCGGTTACCACGTCGGCGGCGAGGGGCAGACGGCGGCGGCGAGGGCGTCAACGGAGCGGCGGCTCCGATGGCTCTCTGGCTCGGGCGAAGGCACGGGAAGGGGCGGCGCTGCGCGGGGGTGACGATGGCGGGGTCGGGGAAGGTCAACGGCGATGCGGGCGGCGGCTGCAGAGCACTCCGGCGGCGGCGATGGTGAGATGCGGCGGCGGTTGTGCAGAGCGGCGGCGACGGCGCAGCTTCCGGCGAGGAGAGGAGAAGAACGGGGTGAGGCCTCGATATTTAAGGAGGAGGAGGAGGGGCGAGGCGAGCCTTGGGCGAGGGGCAAGGGGAGGAGTGTCCTGCTCGGACACGGCGGCGGTCGGCGGTGACGTGCCGCGGGTGGAGTCCGGCGCGAGGTGGGGGAAGGTCCCGACGGGTGGGCCCCACCTGTCGGCGAGAGCGGCCGAGGTGGTTCGGGCACGAGCGGGCGGTTCAGGCGCGGCCCGCGACTACGAGCGCGGCTGGGCCGAAAGGCCAGTGGGCCAGTGCGGTGTTGAACAGTGCTGGGCTTCGGCCTGGCACTGTAGGACCTTTTGATTTTTTTTAACAGACAATGAATAAAAGAAAAATAAATAAAACCAATATATAATATAGGCATATTATATATCGAAATTTTCAGAAAAACAAATCCTACAACATGAACATTTTTCTACAATCAAATAAAATGCTCACAAATTCTAACAAATCAAAAGGTGCTTCTGTTGCAATAAAATCCAATAAAAATCATTTTTTAAATACCAAAAGGCTTCCAATTTATTTTTCTCCAATTTTCTGCTGTAGGGAATCATGTTACCCTATTTTCCATGTAATTTATTTTTGGAGAAAAATAATTTGAATAAAACCCAAATAACTCAATATTTGAAATTGAGTTTCCAGAAAATTTCAGAAAAAACTTCCAAATCATATTTCCTATAATTTGAAGAAGTCATTTTATCTTCTCTCGGGAAAATCATTGAGTTGCTTAAAGTTTCTGAATTGAGAATATTGCGTGGATGAAATTCAAAATCCTTTCAAGCCCTTTGTCATTTAAAATAAATGGAAGAAGTCATATTATCTTCACTCTAGGGTTTTGTGTTGAAAAGAATTTGAATTCCCTCGGAGATCAAAAAGCAAAGTGAAAGTTTATGGAAAGTCATTTTATTCCCTCTCATTTAACTTTCAAAAGTTTCAAATTTTCACTCAATTTCACTCCACACATCAAACAGCAATCAAATCTATCTATTTATTATAACATTCCAAAATTTAGAATTTTGGGATGTTACAGATCCCATCTTGGGGCCTTTTTCGGAGCTCCACCGAGGGGGAATCGATCACGGAGGGCTTCTACTTCAACACCATAGCCTCCCCGATGATGTGTGAGTAGTTTACCACAGACCTTCGGGTCCATAGTTATTATCTAGATGGATTCTTCTCTCTTTGGATCTCAACACAAAGTTCTCCTCGTTCTTCTTGGAGATCTATTCGATGTAATACTTTTTTCGGTGTGTTTGTCGAGATCCGAAGAATTGTGGGTTTATGATCAAGATTATCTATGAACAATATTTGATTCTTCTCTGAACTCTTATGTGCATGATTTAATATATTTGCAAGTCTCTTCGAATTATCAGTTTGGTTTGGCCTACTAGATTGATCTTTCTTGCAATGGGAGAAGTGCTTAGCTTTGGGTTCAATCTTGCGGTGTCCTTTCCCAGTGACAGCAGGGGCAGCAAGGCACGTATTGTATTGTTGACATCGAGGATAAAAAGATGGGGTTTATGTCATATTGCATGAGTTTATCCCTCTACATCAGGTCATCTTGCTTAAGGCGTTACTCTGTTCTTATGAACTTAATACTCTAGATGCATGCTGGATAGCGGTCGATGTGTGGAGTAATAGTAGTATATGTAGAATCGTTTCGGTCTACTTGTCGCAGACGTGATGCCTATATACATGATCATGCCTAGATATTCTCATAACTATGCACTTTTCTATCAATTGGTTGATAGTAATTTGTTCACCCACCGTAGAATATGCTATCTTGAGAGAAGCTACTAGTGAAACCTATGGCCCCCAGGTCTATTTTCCATCATATTAATCTTCTGTCAACTAGCTATCTTTTATTTTGCATTCTTTACTTTTCAATCTATACAACAAAAATACCAAAAATATTTATTGTATTATCTCTATCAGATCTCACTTTTGCAAGTGGCCGTGAAGGGATTGACAACCCCTTTATTGTGTTGGTTGCAAGGTTCTTAATTGTTTGTGCAAGTATTAGGGACTTGCGTGTAGTCTCCTACTGGATTGATACCTTCGTTCTCAAAAACTGAGGGAAATACTTACGCTACTTTGCTGCATCACCCTTTCCTATTCAAGGGAAAAACAACGCATGCTCAAAAGGTAGCAAGAAGGATTTCTGGCGCCGTTGCTGGGGAGATCTACGCACAAGTCCAGACATACCAAGTACCCATCACAAACTCTTATCCCTCGCATTACATTATTTGCCATTTGCCTCTCGTTTTCCTCTCCCCCACTTCACCTTTGCCGTTTTATTCGCCCTTTTTCTTTCGTCTCTGTTTGCTTCTTGCGTGTCCGTGTGTTAGATCGTTTGTTTCGCCATCATGGCCAGTCCTTTATCTGTTCCTTTGTCTCCCGAGTTTGAAGTTCTTCACTTCAAACAAAGACAAGGAGAAAACTTAAAATATGCCTGGTAGAGCATGATGGAATCATATCATAATTACACCTTAGTGGTAAATTTTAGAATTTTACTTCGCAATTTTTATGTTGGACTAAATATATCCCATAGACAACTCCTGGATTGTGTTGCTGAAGGAAACTTTATCAAAATTGATCCTAGTATTGCGCATAAAATTATTGAGGGAATAGTGGGAACACTACCTCAACAAAAGGGGCCACATCATACCCAGGAAGAGACACAAGTTTTTGAGAAGATTTGCGAAGTAACGAAAATTTTACAAAAGTCTCTTGAACCTCTTAAGAGTGTTAGCGGAAATTTTCACCGCATGAATATGTTGATCACCCTTTGCAATAAGCGGTTGGATTCGTTAGATCTAAAAATTTCCGAATATGAAGGGAAATGCAAGTAACCTCCCAGATTCGAGCATGAATCCGCTAAAAAAATAAAAACCAAAGATGATAATACCTAGATCTATTCTTGTTTTATGCCTAGCTAGGGGCGTTAAACGATAGCTCTTGCTGGGACGCAACCCTATTTTATTTTGTTTGCTTTTACTTCTGTTTAGTAATAAATAATTCATCTAGCTTCTGTTTAGATGTGGTTTTGTGTTTTTATTAGTGTTTGTGCCAAGTAGAACCTTTGGGAAGACTTGGGTGAAGTCTTTGCGATCTTGCTGTAAAAAAAACAGAAACTTTTGCGCTCATGACTTTAGCTGTCATTTTTTACTGGAGAGTGCTTTTAGGTTGATTATTTTTGCAGATGATTAATAGACAAATTCCTCATCTCCACCAATTTATTTCAGAATTTTTAGAGTTACAGAAGTATTCGAAAGTTACAGATTGCTACAGACTGTTCTGTTTTTGACAAATTTTGTTTTCGTGTGTTGTTTGCATATTTCGATGAATCTATGAGTAGTATCGGGGGGTATGAACCATAGAGAAGTTGGAATACAGCAGGTTTAACACCAATTATAAATAAAGAACGAGTTCATTATAGTACCTTAAAGTGGTGGTTTGTTTTCTTATACTAACGGAGCTCATGAGATTTTCTGTTAAGTTTTGTGTTGTGAAGTTTTCAAGTTTTTGGGTAAGGATTTGATGGACTATGGAATAAAGAGTGGCAAGAGACTAAGCTTGGGGATGCCCAAGGCACCCCAAGGTAAAATTCAAGGACAACCAAAAGCCTAAGCTTGGGGATGCCCCGGGAAGGCATCCCCTCTTTCGTCTTCGTCTATCGGTAACTTTACTTGAGACTATATTTTTATTCACCACATGATATGTGTTTTGCTTGGAGCGTCTTGTATGATTTGAGTCTTTGCTCTTTAGTTTACCACAATCATCATTGCTGTACACGCCCTTTGGGAGATACACACATGAATCGGAATTTATTAGAATACTCTATGTGCTTCACTTATATCTTTTGAGCTAGATACTTTTGCTCTAATGCTTCTCTTATATCTTTTTAGAACACGGTCGTGGTTTTATTTTATAGAAATTATTGATCTCTCATGCTTCACTTATATTATTTTGATAGTCCTTTAGAACATCATGGTAATTTGCTTTGGCTATAAAATTAGTCCTAATATGATAGGCATCCAAGATGGGTATAATAAAAGCTTTCATATAAAGTGCATTGAATGCTATGAGAAGTTTGATGCTTGATGATTGTTTTGAGATATGAGGATGGTGATATTAGAGCCATGCTAGTAGAGTAGTTGTGAATATGAGAAATACTTGTGTTGAGGTTTGCAAGTCCCGTAGCATGCACATATGGTAACCGTTGAGTGACAAATTTGAAGCATGAGGTATTTCATTGATTGCCATCCTTTGTGTGGAGGTCGGGATCGCGTGATGGTTAACTCCTACCAACCCTTCCCCTAGGAGCATGCGTGTAGGGCTTTGTTTTGATGACTTTTAGATTTTTGCAATAATTATGTGAGTTCTTTATGACTAATGTTGAGTCCATGGATTATACGCACCATCACCCTTCCGCCATTGCTAGCCTCTCTTGTACCGCGCAACTTTCACTGGTACCATACCCCACCATATACCTTCCTCAAAACAGCCACCATACCTACCTATTATGGCATTTCCATAGCCATTCCGAGATATATTGCCAAGCAACTTTCCACCGTTCCGTTTATTATGACACGCTTCATCATTGTCATATTGCCTTGCATGGTCATGTACTTGACATCGTATTTGTGGCAAGGCCACCATGCATAATTTTTCATACATGTCACTCTTGATTCATTGCACATCCCGGTACACCGCCGGAGGCACCCATATAGAGTCATATTTTGTTCTAGTATCGAGTTGTAATCTTTGAGTTGTAAATAAATAGAAGTGTGATGATCATCATTATTAGAGCATTGTCCCGAAAAAAGAGAAAGGCCAAAAAAAGGGAGGCCCAAAAAAAGGGGGGACAATGCAACTATCTTTTTCCACACTTGTGCTTCAAAGTAGCACCATGGTCTTCATGATAGAGGGTCTCTTGTTTAGTCACTTTCATATACTAGTGGGAATTTTCATTATAGGACTTGGCTTGTATATTCCAACGATGTGCTTCCTCAAATGCCCAAGCTCTTCGTGAGCAAGCAAGTTGGATGCACAGCCACTTAGTTTCTTTTATTGAGCTTTCATACATTTATAGCCCTAGTGCATCTGTTGCATGGCAATCCCTACTCACTCACATTGATATCTATTGATGGGCATCTCCATAGCCCATCGGTACGCCTAGTTGATGTGAGACTATCTTCATCCTTTTGTCTTCTCCACAACCACCACTCTATTCCACCTATAGTGCTATATCCATGACTCACGCTCATGTATTGTGTGAAAGTTGAAAAAGTTTGAAAAATTAAAGTATGAAACAATTGCTTGGCCGAAACCGGGGTTGTGCATGATTTGGGTATTTTGTGTGACGAAGATGGAGCATGGTCAAACTATATGATTTTGTAGGGATGAACTTTCTTTGGCCATGTTATTTTGAGAAGACATGATTGCTTTGTTAGTATGCTTGAAGTATTACTATTCTTATGTCAATATTAAACTTTTGTCTTGAATCTTTCGGATCTGAACATTCATGCCACAATACAGAAAATTACATCGAGAATTATGTTGGGTAGCATTCCACATCAAAAATTCTGTTTTTTATCATTTACCTACTCGAGGACGAGCAAGAATTAAGCTTCGGGATGCTTGGTACGTCTCCAACGTATCTATAATTTTTGATTGTTCCATGCTATTATATTATCTGTTTTGGATGTTTAATTGGCTTTAATATGCACTTTGGTATTATTTTTTGGACTAACCTACTAACCAAAGGCCCAGTGCAAATTGCTGTTTTTTTTTTGCCTATTTTAGTGTTTCGCAGAAAAGGAATATCAAACGGAGTCCAAACGGAATGAAACCTTCGCATGGATCGTTTTTGGAAAAAACACAATCCAGAAGACTTGGAGAACACGCCTGGGAAGCCACGAGGCGGCCATGAGGCAGGAGGCGTGCCCCCACCCTCGTGGGCCCCTCGTAGCTCCACCGACATACTTCTTCAGCCTATATATACTCATATTCCCTGAAAACATCCGAGAGCACCACGAAACCCTATTTCCACCGCCGCAACCTTCTGTACCCATGAGATCCCATCTTGGGGCCTTTTCTGGAGCTCCGCCGGAGGGGGAATCGATCGTGGAGGGCTTCTACATCAACACCATAGCCTCTACGGTGATGTGTGAGTAGTTTACCACAGACCTTCAGGTCCATAGTTATTAGCTAGGTGGCTTCTTCTCTCTCTTTGGATCTCAATACAAAGTTCTCCTCGATCTTCTTGGAGATCTATTCGATGTAATACTTTTTGTCGTGTGTTTGTCGAGATCCGATGAATTGTGGGTTTATGATGAAGATTATCTATAAACAATATTTGATTCTTCTCTGAATTCTTATGTGCATGATTTAATATCTTTTCAAGTCTCTTCGAATTATCAGTTTGGTTTGGCCTACTAGATTGATCTTTCTTGCAATGGGAGAAGTGCTTAGCTTTGGGTTGAATCTCGCGGTGACCTTTCCCAGTGACAGCAAGGGCAGCAAGGCACATATTGTATTGTTGCCATCGAGGATAAAAAGATGGGGTTTATGTCATATTACATGAGTTTATCCCTCTACATCATGTCATCTTGCTTAAGGCGTTACTCTGTTCTTATGAACTTAATACTCTAGATGCATGTTGGATAGAGGTCGATGTGTGGAGTAATAGTAGTAGATGCAGAATCGTTTCGGTCTACTTGTCGCGGTCGTGATGCCTATATACAATATCATCCCTAGATATTCTCATAACTATGCGCTTTTCTATCAATTGCTCGATAGTAATTTGTTCAACCACCATAGAATATGATATCTTGAGGGAAGCCACTAGTGAAACCTATGGCTCCCGGGTCTATTTTCCATCATATTAATCTTCCGTCAACTATCTATCTTTTATTTTGCATTCTTTACTTTTCAATCTATACA
>LR738716.1:58880454-58894647 GCA_902687465.1 Secale cereale
GTTAACCGCGTTAACACCGGAAGCGAAGGAAATATGCCCTAGAGGCAATAATAAAGATGTTATTTGTATTTCCTTATATCATGACAAATGTCTTTTATTCATGCTAGAATTGTATTAACCGGAAACTTAGTACATGTGTGGATACATAGACAAAACAGTATGTCCCTAGTATGCCTCTACTAGACTAGCTCATTGATCAAAGATGGTTATGTTTCCTAGCCATAGACATGAGTTGTCATTTGATCAACGGGATCACATCATTAGGAGAATAATGTGATGGACAAGACCCATCCGTTAGCATAGCACTATGATCGTTTAGTTTTACTGCTATTGCTTTCTTCATGACTTATACATGTTCCTATGACTATGAGATTATGCAACTCCCGAATACCGTAGGAACACCTTGTGTGCTATCAAACGTCACAACGTAACTGGGTGATCATAAAGATGATCTACAGGTGTCTCCGAAAGTATTCATGGTGTTGGCATAGATCAAGATTAGGATTTGTCAATCCGAGTGTCGGAGAGGTATCTCTGGGCCCTCTCGGTAACACACATCACAATAAGACTTGCAAGCAAAAAGACTAATGAGTTAGTCACGAGATGATGTGTTACGGAATGAGTAAAGAGACTTGCCGGTAACGAGATTGAACTAGGTATGGAGATACCGACGATCGAATCTCGGGCAAGTAACATACCGATGACAAAAGGAACAACGTATGTTGTTATGCGGTTTTGACCGATAAAAGATCTTCGTAGAATATGTAGGAGCCAATATGAACATCCAGGTTCCGCTATTGGTTATTGACCGGAGATGAGTCTCGGTCATGTCTACATAGTTCTCGAACCCGTAGGGTCCGCACGCTTAACGTTTGATGACGATCGGTATTATGAGTTTATGAGTTTTGATGTACCGAAGGTAGTTCGGAGTCCCGGATGAGATCACGGACATGACGAGGAGTCTCGGAATGTCCAAAACATAAAGATTGATATATTGGACGACTATATTCGGACACCGGAAGTGTTCCGGAAAAGTTTCGAATTTAACTGGATTGCCGGAGGGGGTTACCGGAACCCCCTACGAGGGGGGATGGTCCATAGTGGGCCTTAAGGAAAAGAGAGAGGCAGCCCATAGAGGCTGGCCGGCGCCCCACCTAGGGATCCTAGTTGGACTAGGATTGGGGGTGGCGCCACCTCTCCCTCTTTTCTTTTCCCTGTCTTCCTTCTTGATGGACTCCTACTAGGAATAGGATTGCAATCCTATTCCTAGTAGGATTGCCCTAGCCGCACCATAGGAGGCCGGTCGGCCCTCCTCCCTTGCTCCTTTATATACGGGGGCAAGGGGGCACCCAAAGACACACAAGTTGAATTGTTCCAGCCGTGTGCAGTGCCCCCCTCCACAGAAACACACCTCGGTCATACCGTTGCAGTGCTTAGGCTAAGCCCTGCGCCGGTGAATACATCATATCCGTCACCACGCCGTCGTGCTGACGAAACTCTCCCGTGAAGCTCAACTGGATCAAGAGCTCGTGGGACGTCATCAAGCTGAACGTGTGCTGAACGCGGAGGTGCCGTACGTTCGGTGCTTGATCGGTTGAATCGCGAAGAAGTTCGACTACATCAACCGCGTCACTTGACGCTTCCGCTTCCGGTCTACGAGGGTACGTAGACACACTCTTCCCTCTCGTTGCTATGCATCTGGTAGATAGATCTTGCTTGATCGTAGGAAAATTTTAAAATACTACGTTCCCCAACAGTGGCATCATGAGCCAGGTCTATGCGTAGATGATATGCACGAGTAGAACACAATGAGTTGTGGGCGATACTAGTCATACTGCTTACCAGCATGTCATACCTTGCTTCGGCGGTATTGTGAGATGAAGCGGCCCGGACCGACATTACGCGTACGCTTACGCGAGACAGGTTTCACCGTTATGAGCACTCGTTGCTTAAAGGTGACTGGCGGGTGTCTGTCTCTCTCACTTTAGCTGAATCAAGTGTGGCTACGCCCGGTCCTTGTGAATGTTAAAACAGCACATACTTGACGAAACATCGTTGTGGTTTTTGTATGCGTAGGTAAGAACGGTTCTTGCTAAGCCCGTAGCAGCCACGTAAAACTTGCAACAACAAAGTAGAGGACGTCTAACTTGTTTTTGCAGGGCATGTTGTGATGTGATATGGTCAAGACATGATGAGTTATACGGTTTTGTATGAGATGATCATGTTTTGTAATGTTATCGGCAACTGGCAGGAGCCATATGGTTGTCACTTTATTGTATGAAATGCAATCGCCATGTAATTGCTTTACTTCATCACTAAGCGGTAGCGATAGTCGTAGAAGCAATAGTTGGCGAGACGACAACGATGCTACGATGGAGATCAAGGTGTCGCACCGGTGACAAAGGTGATCATGACGGTGCTTTGGAGATGGAGATCAAAAGCACAAGATGATGATGGCCATATCATGTCACATATTTTGATTGCATGTGATGTTTATCTTATTATGCTTCTTATTTTGCTTAGAACGACGGTAGCATTATAAGATGATCCCTTACTAAATTTCAAGGTATAAGTGTTCTCCCTGAGTATGCACCGTTGCGAATGTTCGTCGTGTCGAGACACCACGTGATGATCGGGTGTGATAAGCTCTATGTTCAAATACAACGGGTGTAAGCCAGTTTTGCACACGCAGAATACTCGGGTTAAACTTGACGAGCCTAGCATATGCAGATATGGCCTCAGAACACTGGAGACCGAAAGGTCGAGCGTGAATCATATAGTAGATATGATCAACATAAGATGTTCACCATTGAAACTACTCCATCTCACGTGATGATCGGACATGGTTTAGTTGATTTGGATCACGTGATCATTTAGATGACCGGAGGGATGTCTATCTAAGTGGGAGTTCCTTAATATGATTAAATTGAACTTTAACTTATCATGAACTTAGTCCTGATAGTTTTTGCATATCTATGTTGTTGTAGATCAATGGCCCGTGCTACCGTTCCTTTGAATTTTAATGCATTCCTAGAGAAAGCTAAGTTGAAAGATTATGGTATCAATTACACGGACTGGGTCCGTAACCTGAGGATTATCCTCATTGCTGCACAAAAGAATTATGTCCTTGAAGCACCGCTAGGTGACAAGCCCCCTCCCGCTAATGTAGACGCTTTGAACGTCTCGCAATCGCGGTCTGATGACTACACGATAGTTCAGTGTGCCATGCTTTACGGCTTAGAACCGGGACTTCAACGACGTTTTGAACGTCATGGACCATATGAGATGTTCCAGGAGTTGAAGTTAATATTTCAAGCAAATGCCCGGATTGAGAAATATGAGATTTCCAATAAGTTCTACAGCTGCAAGATGGAGGAGAATAGTTCTATCAGTGAACACTTGCTCAGAATGTCTGGGTACTACAATCATATGACTCAACTTGGTTGCAAAGTTGACGAGGATAGTGTTATTGATAGAGTTCTTCAATCACTGCCACAAAGCTATAAAAGCTTCATGATGAACTATAATATGCAAGGGGTGCAAAAGATAATTCCCGAGCTCTTCGCTATGCTCAAGGCTGCGGAGGTAGAAATCAAAAAGGAGCATCAAGTGTTGATGGTTAACAAGACCACTAGTTTCAAGAAAAAGGGCAAGGGAAAGAAGGGGAACTTCAAGAAGAATAGCAAGACAGTTGCTACTTCCACGAAGAAACCCAAGTCTGGAGCCAAGCCTGAAACTGAGTGCTTCTACTGCAAGGGGACTGGACACTGGAAGCGGAACTGCCCCAAGTATTTGGCGGATAAGAAGGATGGCAAGGTGAACAAAGGTATATGTGATATACATGTTATTGATGTGTACCTTACTAATACTCGTAGTAGTACCTGGGTATTTGATACCGGTTCGGTTGCTAATATTTGTAACTCGAAACAGGGACTACGGATTAAACGAAGATTGGCTAAGGACGAGGTGACGATGCGCGTGGGAAACGGTTCCAAAGTCGATGTGATCGCCGTCGGCACGCTACCTCTACATCTACCTTCGGGATTAGTTTTAGACCTAAATAATTGTTATTTGGTGCCAGCGTTGAGCATGAACATTATATCTGGATCTTGTTTATTGCAAGACGGTTATTCATTTAAATCAGAGAATAATGGTTGTTCTAATTTTATGAATAATATCTTTTATGGTCATGCACCCTTGAGGAGAGGTCTATTTTTATTGGATCTCGATTGTAGTGATACACATATTCATAATATTGAAACCAAAAGATGCAAGGTTAATAATGATAGTGCAACTTATTTGTGGCACTGCCGTTTAGGTCATATTGGTGTAAAGCGCATGAAGAAACTCCATAGTGATGGACTTTTGGAATCACTTGATTATGAATCACTTGGTGCTTGCGAACCATGCCTCATGGGCAAGATGACTAAAACTCCGTTCTCCGGAACTATGGAGCGAGCAACAGATTTGTTGGAAATCATACATACCGATGTATGTGGGCCAATGAGTGTTGAAGCTCGCGGCGGGTATCGTTATTTTCTGACCTTCACTGATGATTTGAGCAGATATGGGTATATCTACTTAATGAAGCACAAGTCAGAAACATTTGAAAAGTTCAAAGAATTTCAGAGTGAAGTAGAGAATCATCGTAACAAGAAAATAAAGTTTCTACGATCTGATCGTGGAGGAGAATATTTGAGTTACGAGTTTGGTCTTCATTTGAAACAATGTGGAATAGTTTCACAACTCACGCCACCCGGAACTCCACAGCGTAATGGTGTGTCCGAACGTCGTAACCGTACTTTATTGGATATGGTACGATCTATGATGTCTCTTACCGATTTACCACTATCGTTTTGGGATTATGCTTTAGAGACAGCTGCATTCACGTTAAATAGGGCACCATCTAAATCCGTTGATATGACACCTTATGAACTATGGTTTGGCAAGAAACCAAAGTTGTCGTTTCTTAAAGTTTGGGGCTGCGATGCTTATGTGAAATAACTTCAACCTGATAAGCTCGAACCCAAGTCGGAGAAATGTGTCTTCATAGGATACCCAAAAGAGACTGTTGGGTACACCTTCTATCACAGATCCGAAGGCAAGATATTCGTTGCTAAGAATGGATCCTTTCTAGAGAAGGAGTTTCTCTCGAAAGAAGTGAGTGGGAGGAAAGTGGAACTTGATGAGGTAATTGTACCTTCTCCTGAATTGGAAAGTAGTACATCACAGAAAATTGTTCAAGTGATTCCTACACCAATCAGTGAGGAAGTTAATGATGATGATCATGAAACTTCAGATCAAGTTTCTGCTGAACGTCGTAGATCAACCAGAGTACGTTTCGCACCAGAGTGGTACGGCAACCCAGTTCTGGAAATCATGTTACTGGACCATGATGAACCTACGAACTATGAGGAAGCGATGATGAGCCCAGATTCCGCAAAATGGCTTGAGGCCATGAAATCTGAGATGGGATCCATGTATGAGAACAAAGTATGGACTTTGGTTGACTTGCCCGATGATCGGCAAGCCATCGAAAATAAATGGATCTTCAAGAGGAAGACCGACGCAGACGGTAATGTTACTGTTTACAAAGCTCGACTTGTTGCGAAAGGGTTTCGACAAGTTCAAGGAGTTAACTATGATGAGACTTTCTCACCTGTAGCGATGCTTAAGTCTGTCCGAATCATGTTAGCAATTGCCGCATTTTATGATTATGAAATCTGGCAAATGGATGTCAAAACTGCATTCCTGAATGGATATCTCAAAGAAGAGTTGTATATGATGCAACCAGAAGGTTTTGTCGATCCAAAAGATGCTAACAAAGTATGCAAGCTCCAGCGATCCATCTATGGACTGGTGCAAGCATCTCGGAGTTGGAATATACGCTTTGATGAGGTGATCAAAGCTTATGGTTTTATACAGACTTTTGGAGAAGCCTGTATTTACAAGAAAGTGAGTGGGAGCTCTGTAGCATTTCTAATATTATATGTGGATGACATATTGTTGATTGGAAATGATATAGAATTTCTGGATAGCATAAAAGGATACTTGAATAAGAATTTTTCAATGAAAGACCTCGGTGAAGCTGCTTATATATTAGGCATCAAGATCTATAGATATAGATCAAGACGCTTAATTGGACTTTCACAAAGCACATACCTTGATAAGATTTTGAAGAAGTTCAAAATGGATCAGTCAAAGAAAGGGTTCTTGCCTATATTACAAGGTATGAAGTTGAGTAAGACTCAATGCCCGACCACTGCAGAAGATAGAGAGAAAATGAAAGTCATTCCCTATGCCTCAGCCATAGGATCTATCATGTATGCAATGCTGTGTACCAGACCTGATGTGTGCCTTGCTATAAGTCAAGCAGGGAGGTACCAAAGTAATCCAGGAGTGGATCACTGGACAGCGGTCAAGAACATCCTGAAGTACCTGAAAAGGACAAAGGATATGTTTCTCGTGTATGGAGGTGACAAAGAGCTCGTCGTAAACGGTTACGTCGATTCTAGCTTTGACACTGATCCGGATGGCTCTAAGTCACAAACCGGATATGTATTTTTATTGAACGGTGGAGCTGTCAGTTGGTGCATTTCCAAGCAGAGCGTCGTGGCGGGATCTACGTGTGAAGCGGAATACATAGCTGCTTCGGAAGCAGCAAATGAAGGAGTCTGGATGAAGGAGTTCATATCCGATCTAGGTGTAATACCTAGTGCATCGGGTCCAATGAAAATCTTTTGTGACAACACTGGAGCAATAGCCTTGGCGAAGGAATCCAGGTTTCACAAGAGAACAAAGCACATCAAAAGACGCTTCAATTCCATCCGCGATCTAGTCAAGGAGGGAGACATAGAGATTTGCAAAATACATAAGGATCTGAATGTTGCAGACCCGTTGACTAAGCCTCTTCCACGGGCAAAACATGATCAGCACCAGGACTCCATGGGTGTGAGGATCATCACTTTGTAATCTAGATTATTGACTCTAGTTCAAGTGGGATACTGAAGGAAATATGCCCTAGAGGCAATAATAAAGATGTTATTTGTATTTCCTTATATCATGATAAATGTCTTTTATTCATGCTAGAATTGTATTAACCGGAAACTTAGTACATGTGTGGATACATAGACAAAACAGTATGTCCCTAGTATGCCTCTACTAGACTAGCTCATTGATCAAAGATGGTTATGTTTCCTAGCCATAGACATGAGTTGTCATTTGATCAACGGGATCACATCATTAGGATAATAATGTGATGGACAAGACCCATCCGTTAGCATAGCACTATGATCGTTTAGTTTTACTGCTATTGCTTTCTTCATGACTTATACATGTTCCTATGACTATGAGATTATGCAACTCCCGAATACCGTAGGAACACCTTGTGTGCTATCAAACGTCACAACGTAACTGGGTGATCATAAAGATGCTCTACAGGTGTCTCCGAAAGTATTCGTGGTGTTGGCATAGATCAAGATTAGGATTTGTCACTCCGAGTGTCGGAGAGGTATCTCTGGGCCCTCTCGGTAACACACATCACAATAAGCCTTGCAAGCAAAAAGACTAATGAGTTAGTCACGAGATGATGTGTTACGGAACGAGTAAAGAGACTTGCCGGTAACGAGATTGAACTAGGTATGGAGATACTGATGATCGAATCTCGGGCAAGTAACATACCGATGACAAAAGGAACAATGTATGTTGTTATGCGGTTTTGACCGATAAAATATCTTCGTAGAATATGTAGGAGCCAATATGAACATCCAGGTTCCGCTATTGGTTATTGACTGGAGATGAGTCTCGGTCATGTCTACATAGTTCTCGAGCCCGTAGGGTCCGCACGCTTAACGTTTGATGACGATTGATATTGTGAGTTTATGAGTTTTGATGTACCGAAGGTAGTTCGGAGTCCCGGATGAGATCACGGACATGACGAGGAGTCTCAGAATGTCCGAGACATAAAGATTGATATATTGGACGACTATATTCGGACACCGGAAGTGTTCCGGAAAAGTTTCGGAATTAACTGGATTGTCGGAGGGGGTTACCGGAACCCCCTACGAGGGGGGATGGTCCATAGTGGGCCTTAAGGAAAAGAGAGAGGCAGCCCATAGAGGCTGGCCGGCGCCCCACCTAGGGATCCTAGTTGGACTAGGATTGGGGGTGGCGCCACCTCTCCCTCTTTTCCTTTCCCTCTCTTCCTTCTTGATGGACTCCTACTAGGAATAGGATTGCAATCCTATTCCTAGTAGGATTGCAATCCTATTCCTAGTAGGATTGCCCTAGCCGCACCATAGGAGGCCGGCCGGCCCTCCTCCCTTGCTCCTTTATATACGGGGGCAGAGGGCACCCAAAGACACACAAGTTGAATTGTTCCAGCCGTGTGCGGTGCCCCCCTCCACAGAAACACACCTTGGTCATACCGTTGCAGTGCTTAGGCGAAGCCCTGCGCCGGTGAATACATCATATCCGTCGCCACGCCGTCGTGCTGATGAAACTCTCCCGTGAAGCTCAACTGGATCAAGAGCTCGTGGGACGTCATCAAGTTGAACGTGTGCTGAACGCGGAGGTGCCGTACGTTCGGTGCTTGATCGGTTGAATCGCGAAGAAGTTCGACTACATCAACCGCGTCACTTGACGCTTCCGCTTCCGGTCTACGAGGGTACGTAGACACACTCTTCCCTCTCGTTGCTATGCATCTGGTAGATAGATCTTGCGTGATCGTAGGAAAATTTTAAAATATTACGTTCCCCAACAGGAAGCCCTATCTCTTTTGGCCCAACACCCTTCCACCACAGCCCACAAGCCCATCCTAACCACATCCATGCTCTCGGTCGTTGGATCGGGATCGTGTGAGCGAAAACCGCACCTCATTTGGACTCTCCTAGCTCCCTCTACCTATAAAAGAGCATCCCCACGTCCATTTTCGGACGAAACCCTAGTCCGGAACTCCTCCGCGCTGCCGGACACGTCCGCCGATGGCTCTCACGGACGAATTGCACGCCGCCACCTCAGTGGGCCCGCCATGTGGCGCCCCCTGATTCGCACGCCGAGCCGCGCCCACATCCCCGCGCCGTCGGGCCCGCGAGGCCCGTGAGGGGCCTCCCGGCCCGAGGCCGCCGCCCAGCGTCGCAGCCGGTCGGCTCCGCCGCCACCGCGCGGACCTGCCGCCTTCTCGCCGCCCACGCCGCCGGCTCGCTCCTCCACGCGCGTGCGCCGCCACATCCCCGCCGGCATCGCCTCCCCACCGGCCACCAAGCTCCGCCGCCCGCCGTGCTCGCCTCCCGTCGGCCCCAAGGACCACGCCGCCGCCGGCCACCGCGCCTCCCGCCGGCCCCGAGGTCCGTCGCCGCCGGCCTCGTCTCCGGCGAGCCGCCGCCGCCTCCGTCCCGATCTGGACAGGTGGACCAGATCCACCAGTTCGGCGAACCAAACGCCGCTGCTTCGTCCCGGATCTCTCCATCCCGCTCCGTCCCATCCCGCGTTGACTTTTTCAGAGGGTAAAAATCCACTAAGTCCCAGATCCGTGTTATTTTGTTGCCCTCTTTATCATGTCGTATCTCCGTGCTCGTAGCAACGATTCGCGCATATGATATATCAAAATGTTCGTCTCGAAGTGCTCTAGGTGATGGCATCAGTTTAGTGCATGTAAGGGTTCATCTAGATGTCTTAATCTTCGTTGTCAAACTGCTATGTGATGTTACTGTTTCAACACTAGTTGTCTGTTAACAATATGTGTGCATGTTCGTGATGTCGTAACTTTGTGCATGTTAGTCCAAATGGAGTGTATGATATGTCAAAATATTCGTCTTGTGATGCTCTTTATGGTGGATGCATTTGCATACATGTTAGGTTGCATGATGCCACGTTTAACCCTATTGCAAAAGTGCTTGTGGTTGTTAAGTTGCTGAAATTGTTATTACTTGATGATTTATCTTTTTCGTAGCTTTTTGTGTGATTTTCTTTTGAGCCACATGTCAACATGTTTTAGGAGCATAATCATGTTATCTTTGAAGTGGTGCTTTTGGTTTTCCATGATATGCTATGTGGTGACTTAAACAAGCTTGTAAACATACCATGTCAATGTTGTTGTGTTTTAACACTTAGTAAAAAACTGCTAAGTCTGGAATCTGTCATAACATGTTGCCATGTAAACTTGATGCCCCAATCTTTTCCAATCATGTTTTGGTATAACTAGTGAGCATGTCTTGATGTACATATTTTTGTATATCAATACATGCCTTTATTTGCATATATGCCTTGCTGTAGCTTGTTGTAATCTTGGTCTCAAAATGCTTGAAATTAAAACTGTTAGCCTGTTAACAGAACATTCATTTTGGCAAAGCCCGTATTAAGTAACCCTTGCATGGAATGAATTGTTTCTTTGGATGAATTGGAAGTATATTATGTCTTGTTCATGCTCATGTGAATTTCATGCTTGTTATAGTTGTTTTGCTTGTTGTTGTGTGCCTCCAAAGGCAGCAACATATCGTTCCAGATTGCATGCCTAGTAATTTCACGAAGTATGAGAAATTTGTTAACTTATTGAATCTTGCCATGCTTGTTTAATTGTGTTCCAGCAAGTTTTTGGGTGTGCTCTGAGTTCCTACTTGTTAAGAATCATGTCTACTTCACATTCATGCCTTTTGTCATCATATTTGGGTGTTGTAGCATAATTAAACTTTGCTCCAAAGTTGCCATGTGGCTGTTAACTTCAGTTTTGCATTACATCTTGTTTTGCTTGCCTTTTGCAAGCCGTGCATCCGATTCCAATGATCTTTATATCGATTTCGACCGAAATCTTTCAATCTATCCAGTGGCATGCTTGGTTTGCCAAGATCTTGCCCATATCCATCATGTCTTAATAAGTCCTTCCCGGCTTCATCTCCTTCCATACCGATAGCTCCGTACCATCATACTTGCATCTCTCTTGCATAGCATGTGTTCTTTCTTGTCAAGTGTGTTTATTTGGATGTTTGTTCATGTTGGGTAGCACCGGGAGACGAGTTTGAGTCCGAGGTTGAGACAGCCGCTGAGTACGAGTGGGAAGAGCAAGGTCCCGAGTACACCGATGACTTACCAGGCAAGATGACCATTCCTTGATGTCACCTCTATTGTTGCTATGCTAGATGCCTCGCTCTATTGCTTATGGTGATACCTATCCTTTTGCATGTCAGCCCCACTTTGCCATGAAACCTCTAACTACCCTACCTAGCAAACTGTTGTTTGGCTAAGTACGCTTTTGCTCAAGCCCCTCTTATAACGTTGTTAGTTGCAGTTGAAGATGAAGTTTGCTCCATGTGGATCGGGTTTTTGGGAATAACATAATATCTATTATTACATTAATGCACCCTATATACATGGCAATGGGTGGAAGGCTTGGCCTTTTGCTTGATGTTTTGTTCCACTTATGTCACCTTAAGAACTGATAAACCGGTGTTATGTTCCTTGATTTTGCGTTCCTCATGCGGTTGGGTATATGGGGACCCCTTGATTGTTCACTTTGAATAAAACTCCTCCAGCAAGGCCCAACCTTGGTTTTACCATTTGCCTAATAACAACTAAAATTTGCATAGGGACTAGCTACCCCGAGGCCTTAATTAACAACCCGGACCAGTGCTCCTCATGAGTGTTGGTACAAAATGGCAGTGGCCGGGGCCACCAACGGGTGTGCCAGCCGGAAACTTAGCCAATCCGATCGTGGCCTGAGACGAGATACGCACGGCTCCTATCAGGGTGTCGGCACATCGGGAGGTCTTGTTGGACTTGTTTTACCATTGTCGAAGTATCTTGTACACCGGGATTCCGAGTCTGATCGGGTAGTTCCTAAGATAAGGGGTTTTAACCTCTGTTGATCGCGAGAGCTTGTTATGGGCTAAGTTGGGACACCCCTGCAGGGTTATGATCTTTCGAAAGCCGTGCGCGCGGTTATGTGGCGGATGGGAATTTGTTAATATCCGGTTGTAGATAACTTGACACAAAACCTCAAACATAATACACTACCGTGTGAGTAGTCATGATGGTCTCTTTTCGAGGGGGGTCGGGAAGATAACACGGATGGGTTATGGATGACTCGTAGGTAGATAGGATCATCTAGTGATCATGATTAGCTCATGACCGATGGCTTTCACTTCTCTTATCGCTCTGATGTTACGTAAGCTAGCCACCTCATCTATGCTTAGCGCTTGCAGCAACCCACTTATACACTTTATCCTTACTCAAAGGCTTTAATAGTTTTGATACCCGGGAATGGGATTGCTGAGTCCTCGTGACTAACAGTTTACTACAAACACAGGTGCAGGTACAACCGAGTACGATTCAGTTGATGGCCAGGAACTCAAGTGGGAGTTCGATGAGTAACGTGGGCCTATGTACGTGACGTGTCCCGACGATTAGTAGTGGTTCCTACTAGGGCCGATCGGGCATAGTGGGTGGTTATCTTCTTTTCATTTGAACTTGTCCGTAGTCGGACTATGATTGTACTTGGATGAATGTATGACTTATTTACGCATTGTGTGAAGTGGCGATTGTAAGCCGACTATGTATTTATGTTTTCCCCTTTGTTCTTGTACATGGGAATGTGTGAAGATAACCTTATTGCGATCATACCAAAATGCGATTATGCCTCTAAGTCGTGCCTCAACACATGGGAGATATAGTCGCATCTTGGGCGTTACAGCGGCCTACATGCGGGGCCCGCGTGGAGATGGGGCCTGCTTGGCCCGAGGTCATCTTCCATCACCCGCTCGCCCGCGCGGACAGAGGGCAGGGCCGGCACCGGCGGCCGTTCTGGCGGCTCCGGCCACCTTTCGTCGAGCTCTGACCACCGGTGTGCTCGGGGAAACGGGGTGAGAGGAGACGGGGCTGAGGCGGATGATGGCGTCGGGCTCCGGTGGACTCGCGGCTGCAGGCGAGGGAAGGAGGAGAGGGGCTACGGGGAGGCTTCCTGTAGGTAGGTAGGGGCTCTCGTGGAGAAGAGGAGGAGGGAGGGATGTTGGCTCGCCGGAATTTAGGCGCACCCGAGCAGCGGCCATGGCGACCATTGGAGGGGCAGAGAGCTTCTTGAGCTCCGTTGGGTGGTCGAGGAGGTCTAGAGGGGTGAGGGGAAGGGCTTGGGATGCTCATGGGCTGCAGGGAGGGGCTATATATAGCCGGGGCGATGATACCAAGCCGGTCACCACCACACGAGCTCGGCCAAGGCTCTGGCGAGGCTCAGCAGTCACGGGAAGGCGTGGGTATACGACGAGGGGAGGAGCGTACGAGCCGTAGAGCTCACGTGGTAGAAGGGGTCGATGGCACAGGCGGAAGAAGCGGCCGAACGCCATTAATGCCTTGTCAGCATTGTGTGCCCATGGGCGCGCGGCTACGAGCATCGACGGGGAAGCTACCGGAGGGGGAGGGGTCCAGGGCGAAGGGCGACTACGAGAGGAACTCGTTGGACACACTCACGAGCGCGGAGGAGACGAGAGAGGGAGGCGCCGGAGCTAGGCGGCGTTTTGGACGCGACCATTGCACGCCAAAGCGGTGGTCACCACGCAGACTGGCATGATGAGGAGACAAATGGTTGGCAAAGGTTGTCTAGGGTTGAGTCCATCTGGTGGAGGTTGCAACTGAGGTGGTAGCTCGGTGAAAGATGTTGTGGTTAGATGGGAATTAACCTCTGAAGTTTGATGTATCAAACTTGATCCTGCTACTGTGGCCAACAGAGAAATGCTAAGGGCCAAATGAGTTGTCTGGGGTGTTTAGGTTAGGAAGGACTCTAATCCTTTGCATTTTTGTGGGATTTGGACAAGTGCTTAATATAGTTGCTTTGCAACTGCATAAATTGGTCCAGAAACAAAATGATGAAGTAGCACTCACTTGGAGTAACCACTTGAGCTCAAATTTGGCAAGGCATCAAGATTTGGACATATAATGATGTTGTAAAATTCTCATACCAAATGGACTTGCCAAAATGGTACTTCCTCACAAACATCCTCATTATCCAGAAGCTTGCAATAATTTTGGACAGAAAATCGCTAGATGAAATGAGTCCAAAATTTGTGGAGATAGGTTATAAGGGTAGGAGAAGGTCCTGGAAAAAAATCAGCAACAATGAAGCAAGACAAAATATACTTGCTTCACAAACTGAAAAACTAACCAGAAACAAAGAATTGAAGTTGAGCTCACACAGATGCATGGAATGAGCTC
>LR738716.1:58919613-58964370 GCA_902687465.1 Secale cereale
TCCGAAACCAACCCTAACTCTTGTTTCCCCACACATACGGACTCTAAAAACAGCCTATACTCAAGTATTTCGAAATTACATGGGCCTGGCCCAATAATAAGGTGACGCAACACCTAAAATAGCCTCTGGACGAAATTTATGAAGTGGCATCTTGTATATTTCGTCCAAGGCTTCTCGCACTCATTATGGTGGCTTCAAAGTCCTGAAATCATCCATTGTAACTCCATTCTTGTCCCCCTTGCGCATGCCATCATCTCCATGCTTGATCTTGCTCCAATGTTCATCCTTCTTGTCCAAGCTAGGCCCTTCATTTGTAAGCAAGACAAATGTATCCAATTTAGGCAGCATCATATTCTCATGAACATTAGATTCATTACCAAGAAACGAAAGTACCTGGTAATTTAATTGGCGTGCGCGAGCTCTAGTAATTGGTCCTGTATATGTGTCAGTTGGAGCTGTGGGTGTAACCTTGTTAGTGATGTCCTCATCACAGAGGTTCTTGGGAGGTATCGCGATGCTTATGAGAAGACTTTGAAGCCTTTGTCTTCAACATTGTTCTTGGAGGGAGCAGCACCAGAGGTTGGAAGTCAACAATCTTCTTGATAGGATAGTTGAGTCCATTCAAGAATTTCGCCATTGTTTGTTATTCATCTTCCGTGATGTTTGCTTGTATCATGGCAATCTCCATCTCCTTGTAGTACTCTTCAACGGACTTGGTACCTTGCTTGAGGAGTTGTAGCTTCTTGAACAAGTCACGATTGTAGTGTGTTGGAACGAAGCATGCTCTCATGACTTCCTTCATTTGAGCCCAAGTGGTTGAGCAACATATCAAGATGCTTTGGATCTTCAAAACCAGGTGGTTGAGCAACATACACTTCTTCAATTTTGCCGTTGAGGAATGCACTTTTCACATCCATTTGATATAGAAGTATGTTGTTGTGATTAGCATAGGCTAGCAATATGCGAATGGCTTCAAGCCTAGCCACAGGAGCAAAGGTTTCATCGAAGTCAATTCCTTCCACTTGTGTGTACCCTTGAGCAACGAGATGAGCCTTGTTTCTGACAACTCGACCATGCTCATCTTGCTTGTTGTGATGGATCCATTTGGTGCCAATGATATTATGCTTGCGGGGATCAGGGCGTTTGACTAGCTCCCTGACATTATTCAGCTCAAACTGTTGAAGCTCTTCTTGCATAGCTTGAATCCACTCATGTTCCATAAAGGCTTCATCAAATTTCTTGGGTTCAGATATTGAAACTAATGCAGAATGCCCACAGAAGTTCGCTAGCAGAGTTGCTCTTGAACGAGTGAGTGGACCAGTTGCAGTGAGGCTATCAATAATCTTTTCAACTTGTACTTCATTATCCACCCGAGGATGAATAGGGCGATGACTTTGCTGTTGGTTATCTTCATGTTCAGAATTGGCTTCAGGCTGAGCATTGTCTTCATGTTGATTAGATTGTGAAATGATGATTTCCTCTTCAGTATGTTCCTCGATGGGTATGATTTCTCCAGTACCCATTTGCTTGGTAGATTCACTAGGTAAAGCTTCGTCTAGCACATTTGACAGGTGCTCTCTTTGTGAGCCGTTAGTTTCATCGAACTGCACATCTACGGTATCAACCACTTTATAGTGAAAGAGGTTGAAGACCCGGTAGGTGTGCGAGTCCTTTCCGTAACCAAGCATAAAAACTTCATGTGCTTTCGGTGCAAATTTAGAAGTGCGGTGTGGATCTTCGATCCTGCACCTAGCACCAAAGACCTTGAAATAGCTAACGTTTGTCTTCCTACCAGTCAAAAGTTCATAGGACATTTTCCTGAAGAAATTGTGGAGATAAACTCTGTTGATGATATGACATGCAACATCAATGGCTTCAGGCCAGAAATTTCTTGGAGTCTTGTACTCATCGAGCATAGTAAGTGACATCTCAATGGGGGTCATGTTCTTGCGCTCCACGGTGCCATTCTGCTGAGGTATGTATGGAGCAGAGAACTCATGCGTGATGCCCAATGTGTCAAGATAAGTATCGAGTCCTGTGTTCTTGAACTCAATTCCATTGTCACTTCTGATGTGCTTGATCTTGATGCCATAGTTGTTCATGGCACGATTGGCAAATTGTCTAAAGACATCCTGTACATTAGTCTTATAGAGAATTATGTGCACCCAGGTATATCTAGAATAATCATCAACGATCACGAAGCCATATAAACAAGCAGTAGTGGAAAGAGTAGAGTAGTGAGTAGGGCCAAATAAGTCCATGTGAAGCAGCTCGAAGGGACGTGATGTAGTCATGATTGTCTACGAGGGATGCTTGGCCCTAGTCATCTTCCCAGCTTCACAAGCACCACATAGATGATCCTTCTTGAACTTGACACCCTCGATGCCTACGACATGCTTCTTCTTCACGAGAGTGTGAAAGTTCCTCATGCCCGCATGACCTAGTCTTCGATGCCAAAGCCAACACATTGAAGCTTTTGCAAGAAGAAAAACGGCGAGTTGTGGTCCTACAGAGAAATCTACCACGTACATATCACCTCTTTGATATCCTTCAAAGACTAGAGACTTGTCAGATTCCATAAGCACAAGGCAACGATATTTTCCAAATATCACAATCATGTTTAGATCACATAGCATTGAGACTGACATTAAGTTGTATCCAAGGGATTCAACAAGCATCACTTTATCCATATGTTGATCCTTTGAGATAGCAACTCTACCTAGACCCAATACCTTGATTTTACCAGTGTCAGCGAATGTGATGTGACTCTTCGTAGAAGGACGTAGGGTTGAATCCATGAGAAGACGTCGATCACCAGTCATGTGGTTGGTGCATCCACTATCAATTATCCACTTAGTAGCTTCCAGTGTCGTACCCTACAGTGCAGTTAGCGGGATAGGCTTCACAAAGGGAAGTGTGAAGCATAAAAATTTGTCGAACAAGCATGCTATCAAATTTAAGGTCCTTGTTAGGCATGATAGGAAGCTTGTCAAGAAACCATGGGACGAAATACATGGTGAGAACATTTTGGCATTTTATCTTGCGTTCCACAAGATGTTTTAGGTCCTAGCATTGATGTCTGAAGTCTTTGATTTCGGCTGGAGACCTTTCCCTGTAGGAGAAGTTAATTCTTCTTAACCACCCACATCTTTAGGGGTGTCTTAGAAGCAATAAGTCTAAGTGCAGCATCTGAGAACTTTAGCTTGGGATCCCGAGCAAATAGCTTTGCAGGAGGTGATTAATACTCATATGAAAATGCAGAGAAATTCTTTGTTTTATGAACAAAGCGGATAGATGAGACATGCTCATATTCATGAGTCTGATGATAATATCCCTCCAAAACATTTGCATTAGGGTGACCTTGTGAGGTCCTCTGTGTGTATGAAGCTTTTGGGCCATATGAAGCCTTCGGTCTGGGGTTTGTCTTCTTCCCAAGTGGTGTCATGGTGACATTCACTCGAAGCTTTTCGAGAAGACATTTTGAAACCCAGATCTTCTTCATAGGTGACCCATTCCTGCAGTTAGTTCAAATGAACCTGGCAAACAATTTATCGTTCTGATCCTTGAACAGTTTATAGTCTGAGTCAAATGACTCGTCGATGACAATAGGGTTAGCACAAGTGAAGCCCGATAAGGTAGATGGATCTACTCGTGGGCCCTTTGCAGTAACCCATGTGGTTTTGGGGTACTGCTCAGGCTTCCAGTACGAACCATCAACATTCATTTTCCTTTCGAAACCAACACCCTATTTCCTAGGGTTTCAGTTCAGAATATGTTTCTTGAGAACATCATATAGTGTCTGATGCCCTTTTTGGCTTTTGAGAATGCTTGTTTCAAGCAATGTCTTCAACCTAGCATTCTCATCAGCAATAGTAGTGGTTTCCTCAGCAGAGGGATTAGTTACCACATCAACAGTTGAAGATATTGCAACTTCAGAAGCACTAGAGCATTCAGCAACAAAGACAACATTGTCATGCTCAAGCCATTTTAGACAGGTGGCACAAATTCTTCCTTAGTGGAACTGATCTGTTGAGCGAGTAGTGAATCGTTCTCCTTTTGAAGATCTTCATGAGACGCTCTCAGTTTCTCTAGATCTTGCTTCCTTTGAAGATAATCATAGGAAAGCTTCTCATGAGTTGCTGAGAGGGTTTCGTGACGACTTTCAAGCTCAGTGTACTTAACGTGAAGATTTTTTATGTCTTCACTTAAGGACTGAGTTCGATTCATTTCCGCGTCCAACAGATCATCACTTTTGTATAGCAACTTTTGAATATGTTCCATAGCATTTTGTTGTTTAGTTGCAATTTTAGCAAGGGTTTTATAGGTGGGTTTGGATTCACATTCAGAGTCATCGTCACTGGAGGTTTGAAAGTAGGCATCGCGTGAGTTTACCTTTGCCCCACGTGCCATGAAGCAGTAGGTTGGAGTAGAGTCGTCCTCATCATCGGCTTCAGCGTCTGTGGTGTGACCATTGTCTTCAGTGATGAAGATGGACTTGGTGATGAATGCTGAAGCTAGAGCCGGGCTAGCCACGCCTGAGTCAGACTCCTCTTCAGACTCCACCTCTGCCTCCTAAGAAGCAGATTCCTCCTATGAATCCATTCCTTGCCAATGGATGCACGAGCCTTGCCAGATGAACTCTTCTTGTAAGACGAAGACCTTGATGAAGACTTGGAAACATACTTTGAAGATTTCTTCTTCTTGTCGTTAGAATCATATTCCTTGCTCTTCTTCTTTTTCTTGTATACATTGTCCCATTGAGGATATTCAGATATGTAGTGGCCAAGCTTCTTGCACTTGTGGCATGTTCTCTTCTTGTAGTGATGAGAGGAAGCCTCGTCGTTTCCTGAGCTAGATCTCAAAGACTTTCCAAAGCTTTTCTTCTTGGAGAACCTTTGGAACTTTCTCACAAGCATTGCTAGTTCTCTGCCAAAGTCTTCAGGATCATCAGAACTACAGTCAGAGTCATCTTTAGATGAAGACACAGCTTTTGCCTTCAAGGCACGTGATCGACCGTAGTTGGGGCCATAGATATCTCTCTTCTCAGATAGCTGGAACTCATGTGTGTTGAGCCTCTCAAGTATGTCAGACGGATCAAGACTCTTGAAGTCAGGTCGTTCTTGAATCATCAATGCCAAAGTGTCAAATGAACTTTCAAGAGATCTCAATAGCTTCTTCACAACTTCATGCTTGGTGATTTCAGTGGCGCCCAGGGCGTGAAGCTCATTGGTGATGTCAGTGAGGCAATCAAATGTGAGCTAGACATTTTGATTGTCATTTCTCTTGAAGCGATTGAAAATATTGTGAAGAACATCAATCCTTGAGTCTCTCTGAGTTGAGATGCCTTCGTTGACCTTGGAAAGCCAGTCCCATACTAGCTTGGCGGATTCTAGTGCACTCACACGTCCGTACTGTCCTTTGGTCAGATGACCACATATGATGTTCTCGGTAGTTGAGTCCAATTGTGTGAATTTTGACATCAGCAGGGGTGACGCCTTCATCAGCCTTGGGAACACCAGTCTTGACGACATACCAAAGATCATTGTCGATAGCTTCAAGATGCATGCGCATCTTATTCTTCAAGTAGGGATAATCAGCCCCATCGAAGACGGGGCACGCAGCGGAGACTTTGATTAACCCTGCAGTCAACATAGCTAAAACTCCAGGTGGTTAAACCGAATCACATAGAACAAGGGAGCACCTTGCTCTGATACCAATTGAAATTGCTAGATATCGACAAGAGGGGGGTGAATAGGATTTTTTATGAAAGTCTTCAAAGCACGAGATCTTTGAAGACAAATAGATTGAATGAACCTATTGATATGCAGTAGAAGATAAACTACACTAGACATGCCATAGTCAAGTAAGCAGTACAGTGAAAGTACGTAGACTATCAGAAGCTGGGTAGTATGGATCAGAATGGAAGACAGAATGAAGCCAAACAGGTAATAGTCTTCACATAGTGAAGTCAATCTGCTCAGGTAAGCAAGCAATGACTTCACGAAGACAATCTGACATGTAAATGAGTTGGAAGATAGAACCAGTAGCTTGGAGACGACAAGAATTTGGTAGACTTGTTCCAGTTGATGTGACAACTGTACGTCTGGTTAAGGAGGCTGAGATTTAACTCATAAGATCGTGTCTTCACCTTATTCCCCTTGAGCTAAGGACACCCAGTCCTCACCCAATCACTCTGGTAAGTCTTCAAGGTAGACTTCCAAACCTTCATAGACTTCGTTCTCCTGCAATCCACAATCACTCTTGGATACTCAGAACGCGACGCCTAATCGACTGGAGGATGCACAGTCCTCAAGTGTAACAAGTTTTCAGATTAGACAGACAAAAAGACTTCAGTGATGCCTAACACTCTTTGGCTCTAGGTGTTTTGGGCTTTGTCCTCGCAAGGATCTTTCTCTCAAAAGGATTCGGAGGTGGGTTGCTCTCAAACGACAAAAGCCGTGCACTAACTTTGAGCAACCACCAATTTATGGTGTAGGGGGTGGGCTATTTATAGCCAGGAGGCAACCCGGCATGATATGTCCAAAATGACCTTGGTCACTAAGGAACTAACACGTGTTCAACAGTCGGATTTCAAACACACACGACAACTTTGCTTGAGCTCCTAGCAAAGCTGACTCATCCAACCCTGGATAAGATTTGGTCTCATTGTCTTCGCTCGAAGACATAGGATTTTGGTTGATCATAACTTTAGTTATCTAACTATGTTCACTTGGACTCCACTTAACAGTACGTGGTTCCTATGACTCAAGAAAGAAGAAAAGGAACTACGAAAGAAACTATGTCTTCGCACTCAATAGTCTTCAAGTGAATGTCTTCACATGTCATTATCTTCAAGTGAATGTCTTCACGAACCACCGTTGTCTTTAGTGTCTTCACACATTTTTAGGGGTAATCTCTGGTAGGTAAATCGAATCAGTGAGGGACTACAACATGTGTTATCCTGCAATTATCATAAACACATTAGTCCCTCAACCATGTTTGTTGTCAATACTCGAAAACCAACTAGGGGTGGTACTAGATGCACTTACACTCGATGGTACTGATTTCTGGACTCGGTGGCACCGATATGTGAAAAAATATGAACGGACCGACTGGAACAACTCAGTGCGACCAATGTGCTAGGGCTGAGGGCAAACTTCATCTCGGCAACACCGATTGCATCATATCGGTGGGACCGAAGCGAATGCAATGAGCAATAGAGAATCAGCCAAGCCAACTCGGTGGGACCGATTGCAACATCTTAGTGGGACCAACAAAATTGCAACAAGTCACAGAGAATTGGTAAGGCCATCTCGGTGAGACCGAGATCCGTATCGATGAGACCAATTTGTTAGAGCTTTGGCAGTGGCTATGTCAAGATGAACTCGGTAGCTCCGGATAGGAAATTTCGGTGGGGCCGAGTTTGGAATTAGGGTTTGGACATATTTGGATGAAGAAAGTGGTTGAGGGTTTTGGAGCAATATCACCAACCACTTGAGCAACCAGATCATTAAGCAACACCCATCCCCTTTTAATAGTATTGCCTTTCCTATCAACTCAATGTGATCTTGGATCACTTAAATGAAATGTAGAGTCTTGAGCTTTTTCCAATCCTTTTCCTTAGTATTTTGAAGGGGTTCCACATCATATTGTCCTTGCCACGCCACTATTGAACTTATCTGAAATATAATAGATAAAACTATTAGTCCAACAAAAGATATGTTGACATTAATTACCAAAATCATCCAGGGAGCACTTGTGCTTTCAATCTCCCCATTTTTGGTAATTGATGTCAACATAAATCAAAGCTTCAAGTAGATAATATGAAGAGTCGTAAGCAAAGCTTTAGAAGAACATGTAACATGCATGAGCTCCCCCTATATGTGTGCAATCATGTAATGATAGAATTGAACAACATGTGAATGCACAACATGACAGAGTGGGTGATGAGTTACATCTATCTTGGCCATATGCATTTGAGCAAAAAGTGATGTGAGATGAACTTTCATATTTATGATTCTCCCTCGCAAACAATATGTGCAAAAGCAATAGATCATCATGCACATGAGTAACATGCATATACTTACCTTGTAGTCCTTGAATTGACTCTTGAAGAAGCAAACTTGAGAAAACAAGGTTAAGTAACACAAGAAAACTTCAAACAAGAAGGATTTGATGATCCACAAGAATACCAAGAATGGGATGACATGTAATAGATGAGTATCACATAGTGAGTACTTCATTTAGATATAGACATGTCCCCAAAGAATTAAGCATTTGCAATAAATTCCGAGGATTGTTCTCCCCTAAGCATGAACTTCCTATCCCCTGAATCTAACATTGGATATTGGGAGTAGGTAGGGTGAGACACAATCAGAGCAAGCTTAAATCTCAAGCTAAGAATCAAATATAACTAAATGCATGTCTTTTCCCTCTTGAAGACATGCAAATTCTATCCTCTTATGAAAGTGCATCTCTCTTCATTTCTTATAAAAGCTTTGTAAGGATAAGCATTGATGTGCTCTCTCTCTCTCTCTTTCAGAGAAGATCTCTCTCCCCTTTGAAATCAGTTTCCAAGAGGGGTTCGTCATGGATATGAGTCAAGTGAGTATGGTCCTAGGGAGACACATTCAAGGTAGAACGCAGCTTAAGATGCAGGCAGAGGGAAAGAATCATTGAGTGGACCTAGAAAGAATAAGCAGTTTAAGATGGCAAAAAGTTTTCTCATCAGTGAAATCGGTGGCGCCGATTTATATCAATCAGTAACGCAGAGATAACGTAGTCACAAATAGAGCATATTGGAGAGACCGAGTTAGTTCATTTCAGTAGAACCGATGAGCTGGATACAAGTAAAACTTGTGCTTCGGTCTGACCGATAGGCTTGGATCAGTGGAACCGAGTTCATTCCATAGGAAAAGTTAAGTTAACTCAGCTCACTAGCAAATAAAATTTCAAATGTTGTCAAGGAATTTGATAGAGTTTGCAATGAATTACAAAGGATAAAATAGAAAGAAACACAAACAATATAAAAGATCTAGATGAAGGTTTTTTTATTAAAAGAGAAACACTCTAGCAGAAGAAGGTGCAATGGAAATTCAAAAGAAATGCAACCAAGAAAGAAAACATTAGAAAACATCATCTAGAAGAGGGGTTGGTGCCAAAGTAACCTACGTTAGAGTATATTGACTTAGGAGTCAAGTGAGATCACTTGATCATAGGTCATACTCATCGTTAAGCTCAAAATAGGGTTGCCATTTTTCATTTAAGAGTCTTGATGTGTTCATATCTTGTTGAGTTGCTTTAACTCGTGAATTGGAGCAAAGCTTCTCTAAGATGGAAAATACGTACCTTGGGTTTGTTGTTGAACTTGATCATGTAGTTGAACTTGTGGTGAATGATCAATGTTGGTGTAGTTCATCAAGAGTTCGAAGCATCCCTATGAATGTGAAGTTAATCTTCCTATATGGGTTATTTTTCCAAGGAATAACTCTTATGTATCCAAATTGACAAGAGCGAAATTCATCATATAAATATTATCACAGGATATGTTGAGTATAGACTTCTTCCTTGATCTCGACAACCAAAGCATAAATACTAGGTGATGTAGAAATTGCTCAAGATGAGAGTGGTTTGAAATTCCATACACTACAAAAAAGACACATTCGTGACATTTTGGCCCAAACGAAAAAAAATATTGTCACGCTTATGACACTACTATGACGATAATTATGACAAAACCCGGTATCATCACAGATGTATTGGGCTCCTACTTCTATGACAAAAAATCATGACAGAAAATGGGTTTTTCATACTGGGCGGGCTGGATACGCACCTGCATGACATTCTTTGGTCCGTCCATGACGGAAAAAATCATGGTAGAAGCGAGGGCGGGGAAAATTTTGGGGAGTTCCCGGTTACAGTGGGTGGTCGGGGCAGAGCGATGCACGGAGGTTTGCGCGTTTCTCTCGTACACGTCGCGTGTATGTGTGAGGCGTTGGAACCCGAGAGATTGCACTAGCTACGTTACTGAACCCGAGCGATCGATCCCTTAGCTGTTAACTAAACTCGAGCGATTCCATCGCTACTGCTACTAACTGAACCCGAGCGATTCCATCGCTACTGCTGCTAACTGAACCCGAGCGATCAATCGATCGCTGCTGCTGCTGCTTACTGAAGCCGGTCGAACCTGCTGCCTCTTGATGAACAATGAAAGTGGGGGTTGGTTGAACGAGTCGAGACGTGGTTGGGGTTGCATGAACAGTTCCCGGTGGGGGTTGGATGAACAGGACCCCGTGGTAGTAGGCGGTTGCCGCTTGATGAATATGACCCCGTGAGGAGGCCGCCACAGCCGAGCTAGTTGGGGGTGGATGAACAGGACCCCATGGAGGGCTGGTTGAACAGTAGCCGGTGGAGGGCAGGATGAATAGTAGTTGGTGGATGAATAGTAGATGGTGGAGGCAAGAAGAAATCGATGATGTATGAACAGTAGCCCGTGGAGGCTGGAACGAGGTAGTATACGGTGGATGAACAGTCGCCCGTGGAGTCCCCGTTTTGCAGTACGCCACCCCCTTCCTGATCATCAAGACCCCCTTTCGACCGTAGGCGCTCCAACACAAGTCCGTTTCCACTGTTTTACGGTACGCCACACCCCTCCCGATCAACAGGACCCTGTTTCGATCGTAGGAGCTCGAACACAAGTCTGTTTCCTTTGTTTTGCAGTACGTCACACCCTACCCGAGGAACAAGAGCACGCTTCGACCATACGCAATCGAACAAAAGGTCGTTTTCCTCCGTTTTCCTGTAGTTTTTTAGCGTGGTTGTACGTACGTGTACTCCATATGTATGTGCGTGCCCGTAGCTTTGGAGAGTGTCGGTACGTACGTGTACTCCATTTAGACAAGACTGCATGGACTGCTACGTAGGGGCCGGACTGTACTACGACACGTGTCGCTGCTTGCTCGGCCATGCTTCATCTTGCAGATACACCACGTATGTACGTACACATTGGCGACCAGACAGACAACGCTATGTACACTTCGACCGGGTGGGCCCTAGCTGTCAGAGAGGATAAGGACACTTCTTTGCGCGCGAAGATATAGATGGTAGGTCCCAGGTGTCAGCTGGAGGAATCATTTTATTTGCGATTAATATGGAGGCACTTCCTTGTGTGCGAAGATGTAGCTAGTGGGTCACGATGTCAGCGTCACCGCATACAGTCGTCTTCTGATGGTTGTCATTCGTTGACCACATTGACCACACCGCGCCAAGAGCACCAAGGCAGTGGTCGACGACGAGGGCCTATCAAGGGAACGACACGGAGCCGGGGAAGACGCGGTAGTGGATGCCCACGCGGAGAGGAGTACGAGGGTTGACTGGTTCGACTGTGGTGTGAGGCTGCCATCACCGCAGAATAGCAGGGGGTGTGGGTGAGTAGAGGGATGGCCTAGCCAGTAGTTGGAGTAGGAGGGGCGGTGAGGCCTAGGCGGTAGCACAGCCGGCCACAGGAGGCAGGAGCGCATGGTCTCGCCGGCACTGGTTTGGGAGGCTGCATCAAGAAAATCAGAGGTTGAAGAAGCAGAACAACCATTGGATTCACATCCAATGGTCAACATTGGTAGAACCGTTTGTCGACTAAGTCGACAAAGCCTGCGTAGACGTCAACTGAGTAGGGCCACAAGTCAGCCTCCAAATATGATGGGCCCTAGTTGTCTAGGGGAGCAATCATTATTTTTGGCTTAATAAGGAGGCACTTCCTCGCGTGCCAAGATTGGTGGGTCCCAGCTGTCAGGGGGAGGATACCTTGTTTCGCATAATAAGATGGCACTTGCTTGCGTGTGGCCATGGGCCATGTGGGTCCCTACTGTCAGTGTCACGCCCAAGTTAAGATTCTATCTCGATCACTGGATAAAACTTGTGATTGAGGCACAACCGCATTTCGGGCGCTTAGCAAGATGGATACCATTACATCGTACCATTACATAGATAGATGGGGACACATACAAGTCTACAGTACCACATGAATACAACACCTCATATACAAGACATCCTAGTACGGATGGAAACATGAAAGCACAACGACATCCATCTGCTATCCCAGGCTGCCGACTAGGAACCTAACCCAAGACTAACAAAGCAGAAGAAGAAAGAACCCCAAAACAAAGAACATCGCTCTCGCGTTAAGTCATCGAAAACCTGCACCTGCAACTGTTGTTGTAGTATCTGTGAGCCACGAGGACTCAGCAATCCCATAACCATGGGTATCAAGACTAGCAAAGCTTAATGGGTATGGAGTGGTAAAGTGGTGAGGTTGCAGCAACGGGTAATCATATGTATGGTGGCTAACTTACGAGTACAAGAATAAGATGAGCATCTACGCAAACGGTCGCAAACTAGTAACGATCCCTAAGAGATCCCGAACTACCTACGAGTCAAACATAACCCCACCGTGTTCTCTTCTCAAGATGAAAGAGACGGTCACGGTTACTCACGCAGTTCACGTATTTTATTTCGGATCCTCTGTCAAGTTTTCTACAAACCGGACATTAACAAATTCCAATCTGCCACATACCTGCGGGCATGGCTTTCGAAAGACCATAACCCTGCAGGGGTGTCCCAACTTAGCCCATCACAAGCTCTCACGATCAGCACAGGTTAAAAACCCCATATCTTAGGGACAACCCGATCAGAATCGAAATCCCGGTGCACAAGACATTTCAACAATGGTAAAACAAGTCCAGCAAGACCTCTCGGCGTGCGGACACCCTGATAGTAGCCGCACGTATCTCGTCTCAGGCCACGTCCGGATGAGCACTACGTACAGCAACCAGAAGCCCCGGTAACTGGGTGGCACCGCAAGTGGCTCGAGTTTGGGACCAACGCCATCAACATTGGCCCCCTGTTATGTAGAATTAAGAACCTAGGGACGTGACCCCCAATGCAATTGAAATAATTAATTAAGTTTTTATTATGAGGAAAATAAAAACCAATGTTGGGCCTTGCTGGAGGAGTTTTATTCAAAGCGAACTATCAAGGTGTCTCCATATAACCAACCGCGTTAGGAACGCAAAATCAAGGAACATAACACCGGTTTATCGGTTCTTAAGGCGGCATGAGTGGAACAAAACACCGACCAAAAGGCCAAGCCTTCCACCCGTTGCCAAGTATATAGGTGCGTTGATTATAGTAATAGATATTGTGATATTCCCAAAACCCAGTTCCAACATGGAGCAATCTTCATCTTCACCTGCAACTAACAATGCTATAAGAGGAGCTGAGCGAGCGGTAACATAGCCAAACAAAGGTTTGCTAGGAGGGTGTCAAAGGTTAGAGGTTTCATGGCAACAAGGAGAGGCTGACAACAATAGATAGGTACCGCGACATATAGTGATAGCATCGAGACAACTAGCATGGCAATGATAGTAATGAGATCCAAGGTGATGGTCATCTTGCCTGAGATCCCGCAAGGAAGAAGAACGAGTCCATGAAGTAGACGGAGAAGAAGCCACGAAGACGGACCAAGTGTAGTCGAACGAATCCTCACGATCGCAACGGAATATGAACTAGCGAGAAGAAGCACACAACATGGTAAACACACCACTCAATAACATGACATGATGCTCAACCAATTATGATGCATGACAAGGCTACATGATGCAAAACATGGCAAGGGATGAAGCATACAAGACCACACAACAAGGCAAGTTTAAATGTGGCCGGAAACGACATATAACAACTCCAGTAAGTCCTCATATGCAAATTTCGATATTGGTCCAAATCTGAACAAACCTTAAGTTCAAGTTTTTAATCAGCATGTTAACATGCACCATGATGATCTACTTGAAATTCTAGTCAAGTTACATATAAAGTTCATTTAATTCTGAGCTACGACCTAGAAGATATGAGCAAAACAAGTCAAGCATGGCATTGATGCAAAACGCATCCAAACATCAAGCAAATACACTCCAAACAGGTATACAACATGTTATTATGCATCTACATGCAAAATCACACAAGTTTCATATATGGCACGCTCAAAACGGAGCAACGGTTCAACACATACACACGAAGCAAGTTTGAAACACAATCAGCCCAAAACAGCAAGTAGGCATATAGTTAACATCAAAACAATATGATACAATAACATCTCATGGCAACAAAGGGCATGGCAAACATTTACATGTCAAGCACTACAAGCATGATCACTGAGCTACTACCAAACACCACTAGAACATGCTCAAAGCATCATGACAAGATTGCAAAAGATAACAGATTCACAGACTTAGTGAAATAAACTAAACATGGCAGCAACAACGACAAGTAGGCATGTTTGCAAGCTTGTGCAACTTAACTCAAAGCATATCATGGCATGTGAATATAACCAACAGCAAGAGGACATGTTTATGAAGCTACTCATGGCAAGAACATGGTCATAGGATGCATAGAACACTAGCTATACACATAGCAAAACTGAACTTGCTGATAACAGGCTGACAAAAACATTTTATAGCAAGTTTGGAGCAAGGAAGAGACAAGCTACAACAACGTATAATTGCAAACAAGGGCATGGATGGATAGTGCATAACATGTACTTCAAGACATGGTCATTGGACAACTCCAAATGTGCATGGATAAGACTATAGCATCAAGCAAACATGGCATCACAATATAATAGTTTCAGACTTAGAAGTTTTCAACAAGTAATAGAAATCAGCAAACAACGAGTAGGCTACTTTACAAGCTTGTTCCACTCACCACAGGGCATAACATGAATAACTAATTACACCACAGCAAAGATGACATGATTGTGCTTCTAAAAAATATTGACATGTAGCTCAAACAAAAATCACACATAAAGATATGAAAAAGACAAATCAGCATCTCATAACAGTTTTCAGCACTTAACAGCAATATGCACTCTTGCAATAGAGAAAAACATGGCAATATGGCACCTAACATGAATGCAACAGCCACCATCATGTAGAGCACTTCAAAATGAACATTTTGACATATCATATACTCCATTTGGACCAACATGCACAAAGTTACACCATGTTAAACATTGATACATATTGTTGACAGAAAACAAGGACTTGACAATAACATCACATAGCAATTTTTGCAACGAAGATTAAGGCACCAAGATGAACAGTATCATGCATGAAAATGCAACTAACATGTAGAGCACTTCGAGAGGAACATTTTTATATATTATACACACAATTTGGATCATCGAGCACCAAGATACAAGCAGTCAAACATGTCATGATGATGTTTTTAACTCTAGACTTAGCAAAAAGTGCAGACAGCGAAAAAAAACCTACACAGGCCTAAACTAAAACTGGAACCGGCCAAACAGTGGGAAAAAAGGAGGCGCCGGGGGGTCACCATGGGCCCTGGCCCATTCGGCAGAGGAGGCAGGCTGAGGCAAGCCGGCGCGGGGAGCTGGGCCGGGCCTGGGCAGCTCGGGGCGGGCCCGCGGCACGAGTCTTCGCATCGTTTGCTCCTTTTGCAGGAATCTCATGGAGGAGGACTCATGGGACACTTTGGATGTGAAAAGACATTTGCGACGCTCTCCAAGAACTACTTTTGGCCCAAGATGCTCCGTGACGTCTCATGCCTCACCAACCGATGCTCTACATGTCGCAAAGCTAAGTGAAAAGCTCAATCTCCTGGTCTTTACATGCCACTTCCTATTCCATACCATCCATGGGAAGACATAAAGCATGGACTTTATACTTGGATTTCCTAGGACACAAAATGGCAAAGATTCCGTGTTTGTTGTCGTGGATAAATTCTCTAAAATGGCTCATTTCATTCCTTGTAACAAGATCGACGATGCTTCACGTGTTGCAAATCTCTTTTGTATGGAAATCATTCATCTACATGGAGTACCCAAGACGATCGTGTCGGACCGGGACGTCAAGTTCTTGAGCTACTTTTGGAAGACTCTATGCGCCAAACTCGGAATCAAGCTCCTCTTCACCTCGGCATATCATCCACAAACCGACGGCCAAACGGAGGTGACGAACCGCACACTTTCGACGCTTCTTCGCGTGTTGATCAAGAAGAACATCAAGGAATGGGATCAATGCTAGCCAATCACGGAGTACGCCTACAACCACGCAAGACATCCGACTACCGGCAAGTCCCCCTTCGAGGTCGTCTACGGCTTCAACCCGTTGTCCCCATTGGACATCCTACCTCTACCTCTACCTCTACAAGAACGCATCAACATGGACGCAAGTGCACGAGCAAGCTATCTCAAGAAGGTGCACGAAGATACAAGGGCAACGAGCGAGCAACAAGTGCAACGTATAACCACCAAGCGCAACGTCGACAAGGCACCAATCACTACAGGAATCAGCTTCTTTGCCGACTGCCATGGCAGTCGGCAAAGGCATGAATGGCAGTCGGCAAAGCTCTTTGCCGACTGCTAGCAGTCGGCAAACAGTCCGGCTGAATTAGCGGCGGTAAAGGCCTTCTTTGCCGTCTGCTTCGTAGAAGCAGTCGGCAAAGCTCTTTGCCGTCAGCCTTTTGCGGCCAGCAGACGGCAAAGAGCGTAGACGGCAGTGAGGTGAGGTGGGAGCCGTTAGGGGTTAACGGCGTGGTTTGCCGTCAGCCGGCAGACGGCAAAGAGGCTAAGGTCTTTGCCGTCTGCTGGCAGACGGCAAAGAGGCCAAATAGGAGTCACTGGGAAGCTGTCACGTGGCCTTTTTTGCCGTCTGCTGGCAGTCGGCAAAGACCTTTGCCTCTTTGCCGACTGCCGGCAGTCGGCAAAGACCTTAGCCTCTTTGCCGACTGCCGGCAGTCGGCAAAGAGCTGAGCCTCTTTGCCGTCTGCCGGCAGTCGGCAAAATGCCCAAATAGGCAACCAGTGTTCCCAGGTTGAACAGGGAGCTGCCACGTGGCATTCTTTGCCGACTGCTTGCTGTCGGCAAAGAGTTTTGCCGTCTGCTAGCAGTCAGCAAAGCTCTTTGCCGACTGCTGGCAGACGGCAAAGAGCCTATATAACCCCTGTTTTTAATTGAATTCATTCAATTTGACAGAAATTCATAGATATACACAGATAATACATATATACTCAACAAGCATATCCAACAATATATTTACTCAAGTCCAACATATATCCATATGACATAAGAAGTTTCCAACAATATATTTCCTCAAGTCCAACATATATCCATATGGCATAAGAAGTTTCCAACAATATATTTCCTCAAGTCCAACATATATCCATATGACATAAGAAGTTTCCAACAATATATTTCCTCAAGTCCAACATATATCCATATGACATAAGAAGTTTCCAACAATATATTTTCTCAAGTCCAACATATATCCATATGACATAAGAAGTTTCCAACAACATATCCAACAATAAGAAGTTCCCAAACATGTTTTCATAAACAAAAAGGAAGCACAAGGAGAATATATGAGTCCATCAATGCAAGCTTCCTCATCTCAAGCAAATCTGCAAATTGGGAAAGATGAAAGTTAGAAGAAGAAGAATAGCTAGAAGAGGAAAAGAAGAAGATAAAGAAGAGGAAAATAAGAAGAAGATTTTATCTTCTCTTTCTTTCTCTCCTCCCCCTCTTCTTTATCTTCTTCTTTTCCAACAAATGTAGTTAAAAAAAGCCAATTTAGAGCTAAGCTAGGTAAATAGGTCATTTTGGAGATAAGATAAGTTCAATGTATCATATTGGAGCTAACCTAGGTAAACTTGGTCATTTTGGAGCTAAGCTAAGTTAAATGGATCATATTGAAGCTAACCTAGGTAAACTAGGTCATTTTTTAGCTAACCTAGGTAAAAATGTCATTTTTTGCTAAGCTAGGTAAAAATGCTAAGTGTGTAGGTCAATTTAGAGCTAGCTTAGGTAAATAGGTCATTTTGGAGCTAACGCGGGTAAAATGGATCATATTGTAGCTAACTTAGGTAAACTTGGTCTTTTTGGAGCTAACGTAGGTTAAATGGATCATATTGGAGCTAACATAGGTAAACTTGGTCATTTTGGAGCTAACCTGGCTAATTAGGCCATTTTTGACATAACTAAGCTTATTGTGTCATTTGTGGACTAAATAGGCTAAATTATGTTATAAATGGACTAAATAGGCTAAATAAGAGGAGGAAAAGAAGAAGAAGAAGAAGAAGAAGAAGAAGAAGAAGAAGAAGAAGAATAAGAAAAGAAGAAGAAGAAGAAGAACTTCTTCTTCTTCTTCTTCTTCTTCTTCTTCCCTTCCTATTCCTTCTTTTCTTCCTATTCCTTGATTTTCTTCATCTTATTATGTCATTTGTGGACTAAATAGGCTAAATTATGTCATAAATGGACTAAATAGGTTAAATAAGAGGAGGAAAAGAAGAAGAAGAAGAAGAAGAAGAATAAGAAAAGAAGAAGAAGATTTTCTTCTTCTTCTTCTTCTTTTCTTCTTCTTCTTCTTCTTCTTCTTCTTCTCTTCCTATTCCTTCTTTTCTTCCTATTCCTTGATTTTCTTCATCTTATTATGTCATTTGTGGACTAAATAGGCTAAATTATGTCATAAATGGACTAAATAGGCTAAATAAGAGGAGGAAAAGAAGAAGAAGAAGAATAAGAAGAAGAAGAAGAAGAAGAATAAGAAAAGAAGAAGAATAAGAAAAGAAGAAGAAATGTTCTTCTTCTTCTTCTTCTTTTCTTATTCTTCTTCTTCTTCTTCTTCTTCTTCTCTTCCTATTCCTTCTTTTCTTCCTATTCCTTGATTTTCTTCATCTTATTATGTCATTTGTGGACTAAATAGGCTAAATTATGTCATAAATGGACTAAATAGGCTAAATAAGAGGAGGAAAAGAAGAAGAAGAAGAAGAAGAAGAAGAAGAAGAAGAAGAAGAATAAGAAAAGAAGAAGAATAAGAAAAGCTAGAAGAAATGTTCTTCTTCTTCTTCTTCTTTTCTTATTCTTCTTCTTCTTCTTCTTCTTCTTCTTCTTCTTCTCTTCCTATTCCTTCTTTTCTTCCTATTCCTTGATTTTCTTCATCTTATTATGTCATTTGTGGACTAAATAGGCTAAATTATGTCATAAATGGACTAACTAGGCTAAATAAGAAGAAAAATACCGTTATCACGGAGGTGAAGGACCGGTCGAGGCTGCGCCAGTGCCAGACTGAGGTGAAGGGCCGGTCGGGGTTCCACCAAGGGCAGACCGAGAAGGATCGGTTGATGCTTGTCGGGAAGCATTCTACACCAAAGATCATTTGCAATGTCTCGTTAGCATGATGCAACATAAATGTGAATACTAGTAACTAACGACCATTCAAATCAAACTCACCGTGGTCGCCGGAGCAATCTGGGGCATCGGCGGAGGGGTCTGACCGCTTTTCTCACACATGCTCTACACATTTGGTTCTCACGAGTTAGTCATATTAGTTAGTAATGGAACAAACATTATGTGCATGATTTGGCTAATATGCAGGAGAAACATATCACCAAGATGTCATATAGGGCCCGGTTTTGAGCATCGTTCCGGTTCCTCTCCTCCTCCAACAGCCTAGCCGTCCTCTCCTCCAGCTCCCTCTCCCTCTCCTCCGCCTGCCTTCTTGCCGCCTCCAAAAGCGTCTGCGTGTTTGCTCTCTCTTTCTCAAGAGCAGCCTGCAACACACCACTCCTCGTTAGCATTGTAATCATCGACGGACGCACACACAATGTAATGGATAGGAAAGGTATCCGAGTCCGTATAACTAACCGCCATGGCGAGCTCCGATGGCCGTGCACGAGGCATTATCTCAGGATCAGAGCTACTCTGGCGCTTCTTGATCTGCGTGAGAGTCTTAGGACAACGTATCAGTCCATCACCAATGGCTGTCGAGCCATGGGACCTCCCGCCACCAGATATCATAACCAGCTCTGTATCAAAAGGATCCTGGCTCGGGTTAAAGTCCTTCCCTTTCCTTGCCTTCCCCTCGTCTCTGTACCTCACGAGCTTGTTGTGGGAGGAGATGTTGGTGAAGGTCTCTGGATGATCTAGGTCAGACTCCGAGAATGCCTTGGCCTTCTTGTACGGGGCACTATGGGCCATGCCATAGAGGTCGAACAGACCTGGCACGGGCTTCTTGTTGTGGTGCGACTGAGAGAGAGGAACAAAATATTAGTCAAGGGCTCAAGCTAGCATGAAGAATGAAATTGCTATGTAAATAAGGTCATTTTGGAGCTAAGTAAGGTTATTATGTCATTTTTGAGGAAAAAAAAGCTAAGTTTAGGTCATTTTGGAGGTAACCAAGATTATTATGCCAATTTTGACCAAACTATGCTAATTATGTCATTATTGAGCTATCCAAGGTAGTTATGCCTTTTTTAGCTAACTAAAGCATATTATGTCATTTTAGAGCTAATTATGTCATAAATGAACGAGCTAAAATTGTTTTAGGTCATTATTGAGCTATCAAAGGTAGTTATGCAATTTTTTAGCTAACTAAAGCATATTATGTCATTTTAGAGCTAATTATGTCATAAATGAACGAGCTAAACTAAGTTTAGGTCATTATTGAGCTATCCAAGGTAGTGATGCCATTTTTTAACTAAGTAAGCATTATTGAGCTATCCAAGGAAAAATGCTATCATGTAGAATGAAATTGCATGAATCATGAAGCAAACCACATACCCAGTGACCCCCGAACTCAAACAGGTCGCAGCTCCCTTGATGGTGTGGCACACCAACCATTTGGGCACGCTTATCCTTGGCCCTTTGGTGTTCGACTAGCCATTTGGGAGAGCACCACTCATCCACCAACGCCTCCCAACAGTCCATCATATCCGCACACCATCTCGGGGGCACCTAAGGTAGTCAAGAGAAATTTCAGCGCTACGCCTACGAATCAAATCAAGAGAACTAAGTTCAAGGCCTTAAGAATAGGTAATTACCAGCATGTACTTCTCCTTAGTCAGAAACTTGCCGCGACACTTCTTCTTCGCCCTCCTAATACCCTTCGAGGCGTAGTAGTCTCGAACGGCCTGCACCCGAGCCTCGTGCCGTAAGTTCTTAAGTAGGCGCTTGCACTCGACTTCGACAACTGAAGCCGCAGCCTCCTGCTCTCCATCTGAAATCCTGTAGAAGGTCTACAGTCAAACAAGACAACGCTGATTAGTAAAATCACTACGTAGTGTTGATCTTTAATTCTGTAAAGGAGAAATTACCCAGAACCGACGGAACACAATTTCGGCCACCGTCTCGCACTCGACACCGGCGACCATCTCCCCCGGCGGGGCCGGGGCAGCCTCGTACAGCTCCCAGCTAAGTGCTAGCTGTGGAACCTGACCCTCACCGGGCAACGTGACCCACCCAGGGAAGTGCTGCCGGCAAAGCACACCAAGGACCTGGTTGGGCCTGCGGACACCACGGGGGTGTACCCAGCCCCTGCAGTATGTCAAGGCCAATGCATTAGATATTAATTTGAAGAAACATGAAGGCAAAAGGTTAAAAAAGAGTAAATTCACTTACTTCAACCCATTAGGATGTATCAACCACCTCTGGTCGGGGGTCGTCGGCACGGGCGGGAGCTTTGTACCGCCACGCTGGTAGACCTTCTTGCCCTTGTCAACCATCTCGCCCTCGGTGTAGCTATCATCAGAGAAGGTGTCCTCGCTATCATCAATAGGGCCACTAGCATCCGGAGTCTCGTGCGAAGAAGACTCCGGGACCGGAGTCTTCCGGGACGAAGACTCTGGGACCGGACTCACGTGTGGCGAAGGAGAGGTGCCCCGAGTCTGGTGGCGTGAAGGATCGGCGACCCCAGTCTGGTGGGGCGAAGGATCCGCGACCCGAGTCTGGTGGGCCGAAGGATCCGCGACCCGAGTCTGGTGGCGCGAAGGATCGGCGACCCCAGTCTGGTGGGGCGAAGGATCCGCGACCCGAGTCTGGTGGGCCGAAGGATCCGCGACCCGAGTCTGGTGGCGCGAAGGATCGGCGACCCCAGTCTGGTGGGGCGAAGGATCCGCGACCCGAGTCTGGTGGGCCGAAGGATCCGCGACCCGAGTCTGGTGGCGCGAAGGATCGGCAACCCCAGTCTGGTGGGGCGAAGGATCCGCGACCCGAGTCTGGTGGGCCGAAGAATCGACGACCGGAGGCTCATGGACCGGAGTCCGAGACGGGTCCACGTCAGACGGAGCGTTCCTGTGGTCGGGTGAATCAGCTGGGGGTGGCGGCGAGGAAGGCGTAGCAGCCTTCCTACCTCTCCCGCTGCCACGTCCACCTCTAGCAGCCTTCTTCGTCCTCCCTCGACCTCTGCCGGCCGAAGAAGAAGGGCCCGCCGGTGCTGACTGCATACTGTCTAGCAGCGCTCTCCGGAGGGGCTGGTCTGGAATAATGGAACCACCCCTCCCAGGAGCGCTCGCACGAGGCTCGGAGCGCTCTGGACCCTTGCCCACCATCCTGTCAACACCTGCAATGACAAAAAGTAAACGAAATTAGTATAACATAAAAAAAATTGAATAACTGACATGAATACTATGTATATAATTTAAGAGTATCATCATCATGAAGATAATAAAAAATTGAATACCTGACATTACTAATATTACTCTGAATCGTCTATATATGCTCCGGGATCATTAAATGCATCATCATCATCACTATCAGTGATGAGCTCATCATCATCATTAATAAATGCATCAACATGTGGAAGGCCTCCTTTACGTAATTGTTCAAGCATTGAAAGGTCATCTGCAGCAGTAACTTCTTCTTGTTCCGGCTCTTCTTGTTCCGGCTCAGGGGTGAAGTCGGATTCACTATCGCTGTCTACTTCAATGTTCAGGGGTACAGTTGAGCGGTTCTTGAAACGTTTTTTGGAAAGACGTGTTTCTTGGAAGAATTCTCCTTCGTCATATGTGTCTTGGTCATAATCCTCTTCATTGGGGGGAGGTGGTCTAACACGTGGCGGCACTTCATAAACAACATCCCAACCACTGAGATTTGAATCACTTTGACAGGCCCACGGTAGATAGAAAACTTGGGTTGCCTGTTGAGCCGTAATATAGACATCGGGAACATCCAAATGGGTGCTTTGTTTGATTTCGACTAGCCCTATATGTTCATGCGTCCTTCTAGTATCCTTCGGCTGGAACCAATAACATCTGAAGACTACGACGTTTGGTGGGTTTTCACCATCGAATTGAAGTTCATAAATTGCTTCGACTCTTCCATAATACTCGATACCTCCTTCGCCGATAGCAGAGACACAACAATTTGTAGACTTTCGGTCGGCCATAGATAGCTCTTTGCCATAGGTACGAAAGCGATACCCGTTGATGTCGTATTTGTCAAATGAACGGACCTTAAAGTCAAAACCATTAGCTACTTGTCTCAATTCGGCATCCATAATCTCTGAATTAGCCTACAAGTTTAATACGAAAGGATTGTTGCATTAGTCGCAAATTAGCCAAAGAAATGAAATGGTCTAACGGAAATTACCGTTTGTTTGAACCAAGAGATGAAACCGGGATAGGCGCCTCCTTGCTTTGCGAGAAGCTCATACTCTTCGACGGAATCCTTTTGTATCACCGCTCCATACGAGAATATGGCGACGTATCGACTGCATCAAATATCCCGGAATAAGAGCAGTTCAAAGGAATTAGAAATTGCGAAACAATGTACGGAGATCTTACTCGATGTACGGCCGCACTTCTGTTAGGTTGTTGAAGAGATACAGCGAAATGGTCCACCATTCTTCGACACCCAACCGTACTGGTTTCGAACCACTGGCTGGTGCGAGATCCCCTTTGAATAGGCTGAGGTTGGATCGACCCTTTTTAGGGTCGTCAGCATTGTACCGAGGCTTCGGATTATGCAAATGACGATTTTTGGCTTCGTAGTGTGCTGTCACGAAGTTTGCCGCCTCCTCAGTGATGAATGCCTCGGCCATCGATGCTTCAATTCTACGTTTGTTTTTACATTTTGCTCGAAGCGTCTTCTGCATTCTCTCAGTTGAGTAGCACCAACGATTTTGCACGGGCCCTCCCAATCTTGCCTCGGTCGGGAGATGCAAAATCAAGTGCTGCATTGGATTAAACATGCTCGGCGGAAAGATTTTCTCTAACTTGCAGATCAACTCCGGTGCCAACTGTTCCATTTCTTCGAGGAGACCAGGCGATAGTTCTTTCGCACAAAGAACACGGAAGAAATAGCTCAGCTCTACCAGTACTAGCCATTCATCCTCAGGGATGAAGCCACGCAACATCACCGGCATTATCCGCTCAATCCATATGTGCCAATCATGACTTTTTAGACCAAATATTTTCAATTTTTCAAGACTCGCTCCCCTCTTTAGATTTGCTGCATACCCATCGGGGAACATTAACTGCATTTTCACCCACAGAATAATTTCCCTCATAGCTGGCCTTCCAAGATTGAACCATGCCTTTGGCTTCGTGAAGTTCCGCTTTCCTTTCGGATCTTGCATGTTTTGTAACGGTCTATCACATAGCTCCTCTTGATCGACTCTAGCCTTAGGATTATCCTTTGACTTCCCCTCTATGCCGAACAATGTGCCAAAAATGGCTTCGGCAATGTTCTTTTCGGTGTGCATCACGTCGATGTTGTGTGGGCAAAGGAGGTCTTTAAAGTAAGGCAGATCCCATAAGCATGTCTTGTGAGTCCAGGCGTGTTTCTTATTATACCCCTTGAAATAGCCTGGACGCTCTGGATCTGGCTCGAGAGCGTTTAACTGATCTAGGGTTTGTTGGCCTGTCAATGCAGGTGGTGCAGAGTGTTTGACAAGTCTACCTTTCATGAAGTTCTTCTTGTCTTTCCTGAACTTATGGTGAGGATCCAGAAACTGTCTATGCAAGTCGAAGCAACTATACTTGTGCCCTGCCGTCAGCCAACGAAACTCAAGAGCTCCCTTGCATGTGGGGCACGGGAACCTTCCATGCACACACCAGCCAACGAATAGCGCATACGCCGGCAAGTCATGCGTCGAGTACATGTACCAGGCACGCATTATGAAGTTCTGTTTGCTAAAGGCGTCATATGTCTTGAACCCATTAACCCAAGCTTCTTGCAATTCGTCCTTAAGCGGCTGCATGTACACATTGATATTCTTCCCCGGATAGTTGGGCCCTGGAATTATCAACGTCAGGAAAATGTTCTTTCTTTGCATAATCTGTCCGGGGGGGAGATTGAGTGGAATGACAAACACGGGCCAACAACTGTATTGGGTTGCCGTCTGACCATACACACTGAACCCATCCGTGCTGACGGCGACTCGAGGATGCCTTGGATCTGCCGTTTTTTCCTTATGTAATGCATCGAAGCGCTTCCACGCTTCACCATCCGATGTGTGCACCATCATCAAATTCCCATCTGCATCACGTTCGGTTCTTTTGCCCGTTTTGTGCCATGTCATCTGTCTGGCCGTCTCTTTGACCATGAAAAGACGTTGAAGTCTTGGTACAATTGGCAAATACCGAAGAACATTAACGGCTATTTTGGTCTGCGTCTTCTCACCCATACCATTGTCTACCACAACATACCTGGATGACTCGCAAATGGGACAATAGTTCAAGTCCTCATACTGGTGCCTAAATAAGACACATCCTTTCTCACAGGCATGTATCTTCTCATAGGGCATCTTAAGAGCACGAAGGATTTTGTCTGACTGGTACAGGTTTGCAGGTAGCACATGGCCTTTGGGTAGAAATCATCCGAATACTGTCATCATCGCGTCGTAGCATTCTCTACCCAAGTTGAACTGAGCCTTCAAAGCCATGATTTGTGAGATGGCATCCAGCTGACAAAGCTCAGTGTGCTCGTGGAGAGGACGTTTTGAGGACTCCAACATTTCAGTGAAGGCCTTTGCAGATTCCTCCATCTCCTCGTCCGAGTCCCGAGCATCGTCAAAGTCTTGCACCATGTCTTCCATCCCGGTACCATGCTCGTCGGTGCGACGACGAACCACCTCAGCTCTGGCACGTTGGGCAGACTCACCATGAAATGTCCAGACCGTGTAACCAGGCGTAAAACCAAACTTCTGCAGGTGTTTACTCATTTCAAGCTCGTCCCTCTTATTAAAGTTGTCGCACCGGACACAGGGGCACCAGCTTAATCTCTGGCCATTAGCAAATGCGGCTCTAACAAACTCTTTGGTTTTTGTTAACCATTCGTCGGTCCAAACTTTCTGACTAGTGTAACCGGTGTACATCCACGCACGATCACTCATATTGACTTCCTACTGGACAGACAATAAATATATACATAATTAAGCAAACCATATCCATCAGTTAATGGAGTTTGTCAGTTCTATTACGTCCATGCAACCTACATGCTAATAGGTAAAGATAGGTCCTAATCCCACCCCAGTATGTGTAGATTGAGTTCGTTTTCCCATGCTCTGCTCCGGATCCGATGCAAAATTTCGGCAGCACCTCCCCGCTGTTCTCCTGATACACGTCTCGGCAATAAGCAGAGAGGATGTGTACCCGGAGAACAACAGGGAGGCACTGACGAAATTCTGCATCGGATCCGGAGCACAGCATATAGGAAAACGAACCCAATCTACACATACTCGGACTGTCCATGGATAACGTTGGACAATTCGAAAGAATCACGATTATAAATATGCAAATGCATGCATATTTATAGATGTAACCCTTTCGAACGGGAGACGCATAGTGGTTACGCATACTGATGACTGACACCTATAGCTAGCCAGTTTCATTGGCACGAAGACCAGAACAGAGCAAATGTAGGGGGGGGAGGAGATGTCATTTGTGCTCACCAAGGAAAGCAGGGGCGGAGCTCGTCGAACGCACGGGGAGGTCGTCAAACACCGCACCCTCGCAGCGACGAAACAACTGCACATTTTAAATCCACCTGATTAACACAAATATATATGATGTTTTGCATAACAAAATCAAAAAATATACGACCTAACTCATAATTCACAAATATATGACCCCGTCGGGGTCGGTGGGGCAGGGTCGGGGTGTGGTGTTTGAAATGTTTAGAGTCACAAATAAGCTTTATTTGAAATGTTTATATATTTATCTCAGCTGAAGTAACAAAATAACCACATGTTTGGACCGTCATTAATAAATCTCTAAGAACTTAAAGCCGGATGCAAACCTCTCTCTAGTTCAAGTGGAGGGATGAGAGAGAGAGAGAGGGAGGAGGTGGGGGCAACGGTTTTTTTTACCCAAAAAAAATAGCCTGTGATGCAAAGGCATCATGATTAACTCGGGTTACTCATTAGTGAAAAAGAGTACAGGAAGGACCAAAGTTCAGAATTTCACTCAAACTCCTACATAAAACAAAACCTGAGTAAACCAAAGCATTTCACAACCAACCAGAAAACTATGCTAATCATACACTTGACCAATAACACATATAAAATTTTGTGCAGAAGAAAGATGCTTCTAAAAGCAAATTAGTAGTAGCAGCAACAGCAAGGATTACATTACAAGATGCTTCTAAAAATAACTTAGCAGTAGCAGCAACAAGGATTACATCAGAAGATGCTTCTAAAAACAACTTGGTGGTAGCAGCAGCAAGGATTACATTAGAATATGCTTCTACAAACAACTTAGCAGTAGCAGCAGCAAGGATTACATTAAAATATGCCTCTAAAAGAGGTTTAGTAGTAGTAGCAGCAGCAGGGCTGATGAACACATTGCTAGAAACGCACTAGAGCTAGTTTTGTGTGGATCAATTAAGCTACTACATTGGCCTCAGCACGGCGACGAAGCCTTTCACGCTCAGCTTTCTTCTCCAAATATCTCCTGTGATGCTCCACTATCTTATGTGCATTTGGCTCCACCTGGTTATAACAGATTCTTTTGTATCGTGCAACAATATGATATATTGTTTTAAAAGCATCGTGAAACTGATTCCACCATTGACAGTAGCCAAAAATTGAGACATACTAGCAGCATCCACCATTGACAGTAGCAAAAAATTGAGACATACTAGCAGCATTCATCATTCACAGTAGCAAAAATTTGAGATATACTAGCAGCATTCACAAACAGCAAAACATACTAGCAGCATTCACCATTCACAGTAGCTACTAGCACCATTTACAAACAGCAAAACATCTAGCAAATTCAATTTATCCATCAATCCATCCATCCATCTATCCAACATCCATCCAACCACATTAGCAAAAAATTATCCATCAATCTCCCCATCCATCCATCCATTCACAATGCAATAAAAAAAATCATGGAAACAGAGGAAAAAACCGTACCAAGCAGAGAGGTGGCGAGGCAGAGCAGGCCCAGCCAAGCACCCTCGGGCAGGCCCAGCCAAGCATGGCCGTTTGGCGCCGGAGCTGCGGCTTCGGGCTGGATGGCGCCGGAGCTGGGGCGTCGGCGGCCCAGCCAAGCTGCCCTCGACGGGGGCCGGGCTGCCCAGACACGGACCAAGGAGGAGGAGCTCGGGCGGCAGAGGGGGGCGGCGGAGAGGGCTGGGGGATGGATGGAGGAGAGGGACGGGTGGCGACGGAGCGGGGACAGGCGGCGAGGGGGCCGCCGTCCTGCGGCGAGGCGGGGCGGGGTCGGGTGGCCGGCGGCTGGAACCCTACGCACGGGATCGAGCGGGTTAGAAAGGGATCGGGTGGCTGGCTCGAGTTAGGTTAGGGATAGGTCTGACAGGGGCAATTTTGGAATACCAAAAAAAATAGCCCCACCTCTTTGCCGACTGCCCGCAGACGGCAAAGAATCTTTGCCGTCTGCCAGCAGTCGGCAAAGAATTCTTTGCCGTCTGCCAGCAGACGGCAAAGAGGGTAACCGTTAGCCCGCCCACGCCGTGACACTGTGGGCCCCCTCATATCTCTTTGCCGTCTGCTGGCAGATGGCAAAGAAATCTTTGCCGTCTGCCAGCAGACGGCAAAGAAGTGGCCGGTGTGACCTAGCCAGTGCAGTACCCCCATGGGGCCCACATTGGTCTTTGCCGTCTGCTGGCAGATGGCAAAGACCTCTTTGCCGTCTGCCAGCAGACGGCAAAGATCTGGCAGATGGCAAAGACCCTCTTTGCCATCAGCTGGTTCTTTGCCGTCTGCTTTGACAAGACAGACGGCAAACAGCCTCTTTGCCATCAGCTGGCAGACGGCAAAGAGCTGGCAGATGGCAAAGACTCAGATTCCAGTAGTGAATGGTGTTCCAACCAGGAGATCTCATATGGCTTCATCTTCGAAAGGACCTTTTACACAACGAACGCAAGTCCAAACTACTACCGCGAGCCGACGGACCTTTCATGGTGCTAGCACGCTACAACAACAATGCCTACAAGATCGACATTCCACGAGACAAGTACAATGTGAGCAATACCTACAACATCGAGGACCTATCTCCTTTCCACGGTGATGAAGATTTCGATCCGAGGTCGGATCTTTCCCAAGGGAGGGGAGATGATGCGGAGCATCCCAAGGTCATCCCCATGGACCTACCGTCGACTCACCAAGTGCCCAAAGGACCAATGACACGAGCCTGTGCAAGAGCTCTCGAAGCCGAGGTGAACTCGCTCCTTTATCAGTTTCCTGGGAGTGAAGGCCACGAGACATCTCTGCAAAGTGTACAAGGCGGCGGGATCGACAAGTGCTTGGAAGAAGAAGAAGGGCGGCTGAAGACGCTACAGGCACAGGACGTCCGACCACTACCGGACGACCGGTCACTCCCAGGCACCGGACGTCCGAAGTTCACCGGACGACCGGCGACTCCCAGACGACTGGACGACCGGAGGCCACCGGACGTCCGTGTCACCGACTACAGAATGTAATTAGCGGAAATCTGAGGGTTACCGGACATCCGGTCCCTCCCGAGCCACCGGACGTCCGGTGATCCAGCGGACGTCCTACCCGCCTGCTTGCACGTAGTGACAGGGCCGAAGCCCATGTACGCCTCCCCTCGTCCGGAGAATATATACCCGTTGACTTCCTCCTTCCTAGGGTAGCTTTTGGATAGCTCACTTTGGTACCTTCTTGCGGTTCATCTCCTCGAGAGTGACTGCGGCCCTCTTCGGAGAAGATCCACACGGATTCAAGACCTCCGCTACGGAGAAGATCCCAAGGGATACCCCAAGACCTCCTTCGGGAGAGGACTATCTTTGTACCGCCGTTGTTGACTATGGATCGTGTTTCTTGATATGTATCGTGAATCTAGCACCTGTGTGACCGTCTTTGTGTTGATTTGAGTGTTCCGCTCGTGTTTCCCTTCGTGATTCCTTTGTGTTCTTCGTGTTCATCGTGGGATCCATCTCCATTTGGTAAGATCGGCCAAGAAAGGGTTGACCCCGCACCAGAATCTTACTCACTTTTTGCATTGAATTTGTTCCTTCATCCTAACCAAGCTCCTCCCAAAGCTTTACTTGTGTAGGTGTGAGAATCGACAAGAAGTGGTACCAATAGTGCTATTTCCGGATTACATTATTGAGTGATCATTGATCCATTTTCAATTTCGGTCAAGGTACATTCGGTATTGTCTTCTCCTTTCTCCCACTCACATACTTGCTTGTGATGATGGATAGGCCAAGTACATCTACGAACCCGCTTTTCGATGATCCTCAATGATACGGTGTATCCTAGGGCCATCCCCATGGACCCTCCTTCACCCCCTCAAGTGCCTCAAGGACCGATGATACGTGCTCGTACTAGAGCTTTCGAGACCGAGGTGACGTCACTCCTAGCCCTACTTCCTTATGAATCTTGCGAGACATGGTTGCTACCTCAAGCGAGTGTGCTTTGTGTGCTCAGGTGTGAAGGAGACCACTTCGGAGAAGATCTTGAAGATGGACAAGTCCCCAAGGTCATGGACGAGCTGATGCAACAAGAAGACCAGAAAACAGCTCCAGGCCCCGGACATCCGGCCCCCTGGCCCGGACATCCGGCCCCTGGGCATCTCTCTACAGAAGGCCAGCCACAGGGCCCGGACATCCGGCCAGGGCCCGGACATCCGGCCAGGCACGGCCCGGACATCCGGCCCCGCGCCCGGAAATCCGGCGCCTCTGTCCAGAGAGCACCCGAGACGCGTCCCCTCCAGCCCGGACATCCGGGCCCCCGCCCCGGACATCCGGCGACCCGTGAAGCCCCGGACATCCGGCCCGCCGCCCGGACGTCCGGTCCCTGAAATGCCTGCGCGCATCCCCTGGGCCGAGGCCCATGTACCCATTCGCCCCGTAGACTATATATACTCCTCTCCTCATTCCGTTTAGGGTTAGCTGTGGTTTAGCTCATTTGACACTTGTGTGGATTTCTCCCACGAGACCGGTGCGCCTCTACGGAGAAGATCCACCTCTGGATTCAAGACCCCTAACGGGAAGATCCCACGGGATTCCAAGACCTCCTCACGGAGAAGACTATCTGTATCACCGTTGTTGACTTTGGATCATGGATCTCAACCTTGTATCGCGAATCTAGCATTTGTGTGATTGCTTCCGTGTTGATTTGAGTGTTCTCTCTTGTGTTTTCCCCATCTTTCTCCGTGTTTTCCCCGTGTTCATCGTGTGCCAACCTCCAAACGTGAAAGATCCGCTGATTAGGGTTCCACCCTGTATCATTTGGTATCTAGAGCAAAGGTTTCTCACGATTTTGGAGCCCCACACTTTGTTTTCTAGCCTGTTTTTGTCGTGTTCTTCCTAATTTCGAAAATTGCCCCACAAAAAGAGCCCCAAAAATTTTCTGTGATCTGTTGATTTGGCAAGATTTTGTTGAATTTGTTCCATGGATTTGCTGTGCCACGTGTGGATCTAGCTTTTCCCCCACTTTTCCCCATTTTTCTTCCGCAAATTCCGCCGAATTTTTGCTCCGAACCACCCCTTTGCAGCGTGTTCTTGCTGGCTAGGGCGCCCCGGACATCCGGCTCGTGCCCCGGACTTCCGGCCCAGCCCGGACATCCGGCCTTTGGCCCGGACATCCGGCCTCCCGCAGCCACAAAACCACCACCACTTCCCACCTAGCAATCATCCACCCCCTTTTTTTCGTTCGGTGATCCACCCACTCTTCCGCAAACCACCACCGATCTTCCGCAACAACTACCATCGCTTCACCGATTCGAGTTTGCAAAATTTGTCTCCATTTGCCGTGGATACTTGAGTTGTGGTTTCACCGCTTCCTTGGATGTTTAGGCTACCTTGGGACGGCAAGACTTCGACAACACCACCGCTCAACTTCGGCAAGGACGGTAACATCGACGACACTTCGATCATTCTATCTTGCAATTGCATTGTCACCCTATGAACCATCTTTGCGTAGCTTTCCCATTGAGACTAGCCATTTGAGTATTGCCGGGCCACGACACTTGTGCACATTAGTGATAGTGATAGATATTGCATACTACATCATTGTGAGTAACATCACATCATCTTGGTATCTTGCATATCCCCGTGTGCCACAAGAGTGCTCCGCATACACAATAGCTACCTCGATCCGAGAAGCATATACATATGTGCCAAAAGAAAGAGCTCAAAAGCTTTTAAGCAAAAGAGCCAATCCAAGCAAAGAAACTATAGCATCATACGCCTTGCATCCAAAGAGATCATACATCATAGCAACTTCATCTTGTGCTCAAGCATCGGCACATCATACACTCATAGCATACTTGTGATAGATAGTCGTTACGTTTTGCCCATATAGGTCGTGCACAAGTGCGTATCCGCCTATTAAGCAATCGGTTAGCGTCTCTCTAGCGTTGTGCAACACGAGCATTTTCCGTGGTTTTCCACATTTTTCGCTCATCCTTGGTTGCACAACCACATTTATCTATCCGTGCGTGTGTTCCGTGTGATACTCTTTGCTAGTGATCTACTTGTTGCATGAGCAAATTTGTGAACCATTTTCAACATCTTTGAGTCACTTTGACGATTGCATTGAATTTGTGCCACATCCTAACCGAGCTCCTCTCAAAGCTTTACTTGTGTAGGTGTGAGAATCGACACGAAGTGATTTTCCGGGTTACATTGTTGAGTGATCATTGATCCATTTTCAACCTCGGTTAAGGTACATTGATATTGTCTTCTCCTTTCTCCACTCACTTACTTGCTTGTGATGATGGATAGGCCAAGTTCATCTACCAACCCGATCTTCGACGATCCTCAAGAAGCGAACAACTACGTCACCAAACTACATCTATTCGGTGTCCAACGAGCTCTACATCAAGAGAGTGAAGCTATGCGAGAGTACATTGGTCAAGTCGCCGAGGACGCGCGACAATTCCAACAAAGCACCAAGGAGCAAATCGACCTCATCAACACCAACATGTCTACTCAATACAATGAGCTACGGACATTGATCATCAACCGACGTTCTTCCTCAACATCATCTCATCGACGAAGCCGCTCAAGTCGACATACCGACTCAACGCAAGACTCAAGTACACCTACGTCAAACACTCTACGTCAAGCCGCACGTCAAGCTCGACATGAACATCGGCAACCTCTACATGACAAGAGTTCCCAAGAGCTATTCGACAAACAAGAAAATCGACGTCGTCACAACCAAGCTACACTTGAGCAAGCACGAGAACGGCAACGACTACGCCAACAACAACAAGAGCGAGCTCGTCAATATCAAGAAGAACAAGATGCCGAGGCTAACCACCAAGCACAACAACGTCGAGAAGCTCAAGCTATGGAGGCGCAACGTGCTTTACAAGATGCACATCGCAATGTGGCAGCCCGCACTCGTCACACTCGTCAAGAAGAGGATTTCCTTCGAGATGAGATGCAAGAAAGGCGCCATCTAGCAAGAATGCAAGAAGAAGCTCCTCCTCATGCGCGGCAAGAGCAACAACCCCAACAAGAACATCTTCCTCAACAAGAGCAACAAGATATGGCAAACCGCCAAAATCGAGATCATCCTCCCAATAGACAAGGAAACAACGACGAGCATCGCTACGGCAAGCTCAAGTTCACCATGCCAACGTTTTCCGGAAGCATTGATCCCGAAGACTACCTCTCATGGGCATTGAAAGTTGACAAGATCTTTCGCCTTCACAACTTCGATGAAGAGAAGAAGATCGCTATGGCATCACTTGAGTTCCAAGATTATGTTCTCATTTGGTGGGAGCAAATCATAGAGAGAAGAGAAGCCAAAGGCGAACCTCCTATCACCACTTGGGCTCAAATGAAGGAAGTGATGAGAGCACGCTTCGTGCCTACACACTACAACCGTGACTTGTTCAAGAAGCTACAACTCCTCAAGCAAGGAACCAAGTCCGTTGAAGAGTACTACAAGGAGATGGAGATTGCTATGATAAGAGCAAACATCATGGAAGATGAAGAGCAAACAATGGCGAGATTCTTGAATGGACTCAACTATTCCATTAAGAAGATTGCGGACTTCCAACCATACAACAATCTCCTCGAGCTAGTACACCAAGCAACCAAAGCGGAGCGACAAGTTCAAGAGGACTACAAGTACTCCAAGTTCAACTCCAAGAACTTCGGCTCCTACAACCAAGCTTCAACGACTTTGGATATCCCTCCTACCTCTACCAAGCCATCTACAAACTTAGGCGACAAGCCAAGATACAAGAATGAGACTACATCGAGTCATCAACCTTCTACCAACAACTTCAAGCCAAGAGCTACATCATCTACAACTCCAAATGAAGAGAACCCAAAGACAAGTTCCATCAAATGTTTCACATGTGGTGGCCGTGGACACAAGTCCTTCGAGCGCACCAACAAGAGAACAATGATCTTCCACGACGACGGCACATATGACTCGATGAGCGATGACGACGTGGACGCCATCAAGCACTTGGCCATCCACCGGCGTATCAATGAAGAAGAAGATCGTCAAGTGTTTTGCGACAATGACTCAAGCCCGAACCTAGTTGTCTCCAAAGTCTTGACACTACAACATCAACAAGATGACGACCAACGATGCCATATTTTCCATACGAAGGCCGCCATCAATGGACGCTCCGTCAAGGTTATCATCGATGGAGGAAGTTGCCACAACTTGGCAAGTGATGAGCTCTGCGACAAGCTTCATTTGGTCAAGACGAAGCATCCGCACCCCTACAAGGTCCAATGGCTCAACGACGCCGGAATTCTTCGAGTCGAGCACACCGTGCAAGTCTCTTTCAAGATCGGCGCCTACGAGGACACTCTCGAATGTGATGTCATACCCATGTCCGTGTGCCACCTTATTCTTGGACGCCCATGGCAATATGATCGTGGAGTCACACACAATGGACGGACAAATCACTATCACTTCAAGATGAAGGGCAAGGAATTCGTGCTACGACCAATGACTCCAAGTCAAGTTGCCGCCGACAAGCTTTTACCGACAACCCATCGTGGAGAGAATGGTGAGAGAGCGAGCCACCAAAAAGAGAGCGAGAGCCACAAGCCAAATATGAGCGACTCCACGATGAGCTACACGAAGAAACTAGTGCTATTTGCCACCAAAAGTGAGATGAGAGAAGTGTGTGAGAACCCATCGAACGTCGTTCACCTTGTGCTCTTATGCATAGGGGAAGACAAATCTACTAACACTTCACAACGTCTACCTTTTGTGTTGTCTCACTTGTTGCAGGAATTCTCGGACGCCTTTCCCGATGAGCTACCACCGGGTCTACCTCCACTTCACGGAATAGAACACCGCATCGAACTTGTACCCGGTGCGCCATTTCCCAACAAAGCTCTCTACCGTGTCAACCACGAGATACAACGGCAAGTACCCAAACTCATCGACAAAAGTCATGTACGTGACAACTTTAGCACTTGTGCCGCTCCGGTTATTCTATTGCCTACGACACATGGAAGTTTGCACGCAAATGCATGCTTGTTACGCAAGTGCTTACTTCTTACACAATCTAAGTTGCATGTGATTGGCTTAGAGCAGCTAAAAGATTTATATGAGCATGATCCTTTCTTTGCAAATGCCTATGCTAAATGCTTGCCTCACACTTCTTGGGAACATCATTACACCAAGGATGGATATCTTATGAGAGCTAACAAACTTTGCATCCCCGAGTCTTCGCTTTGTTTGCTCCTTTTGCAGGAATCGCATGGAGGAGGACTCATGGGACACTTTGGACGCGACAAGATGTTTGCTACCCTCTCTAAGAACTATTTTTGGCCCAAGATACTACGTGACGTCTCAAACCTCACCAACCAATGTCCGACATGCCGCAAAGCTAAGTCCAAAGCTCAATCTCATGGTCTTTACTTGCCTCTTCCTACTACATTTCATCCATGGGAAGACATAAACATGCATTTCATACTTGGCTTGTCTAGGACTAAACATGGAAACGCTTCCGTGCTTGTCATGGTCGATACATTCTCTAACATGGCTCATTTCATTCCCGATAACAAGATCGACGATGCTTCACATGTTGCACTTTCTTTTGTAGTGAAATACTCAAGAAGGTGCACGAACAAACACGGGCAACAATCGAGCGACAAGTACATCGCCTCACCACCAAGATCAACGTCAACAAGGCAACAATGGCGTTTCACCCGGAAGATCTCAGTTGGCTACATCTTCACAAGGACCACTTCGCGATAGAACACAAGTCCAAGCTTCTACCTCGTGACGACGGACCATTCAAGGTGCTCCATGGTGATGAAGATTTCGATCCGAGGTCGGATCTTTCCCAAGGGAGGGGAGATGATACGGTGTATCCTAGGGCCATCCCCATGGACCCTCCTTCACCCCCTCAAGTGCCTCAAGGACCGATGATACGTGCTCGTACTAGAGCTTTCGAGACCGAGGTGACGTCACTCCTAGCCCTACTTCCTTATGAATCTTGCGAGACATGGTTGCTACCTCAAGCGAGTGTGCTTTGTGTGCTCAGGTGTGAAGGAGACCACTTCGGAGAAGATCTTGAAGATGGACAAGTCCCCAAGGTCATGGACGAGCTGATGCAACAAGAAGACCAGAAAACAGCTCCAGGCCCCGGACATCCGGCCCCCTGGCCCGGACATCCGGCCCCTGGGCATCTCTCTACAGAAGGCCAGCCACAGGGCCCGGACATCCGGCCAGGGCCCGGACATCCGGCCAGGCACGGCCCGGACATCCGGCCCCGCGCCCGGAAATCCGGCGCCTCTGTCCAGAGAGCACCCGAGACGCGTCCCCTCCAGCCCGGACATCCGGGCCCCCGCCCCGGACATCCGGCGACCCGTGAAGCCCCGGACATCCGGCCCGCCGCCCGGACGTCCGGTCCCTGAAATGCCTGCGCGCATCCCCTGGGCCGAGGCCCATGTACCCATTCGCCCCGTAGACTATATATACTCCTCTCCTCATTCCGTTTAGGGTTAGCTGTGGTTTAGCTCATTTGACACTTGTGTGGATTTCTCCCACGAGACCGGTGCGCCTCTACGGAGAAGATCCACCTCTGGATTCAAGACCCCTAACGGGAAGATCCCACGGGATTCCAAGACCTCCTCCGGGAGAAGACTATCTGTATCACCGTTGTTGACCTTGGATCATGGATCTCAACCTTGTATCGCGAATCTAGCATTTGTGTGATTGCTTTCGTGTTGATTGAGTGTTTTCCTCTTGTGTTTCCCCCATCTTTCCCTTGTGATTCCCCGTGTTCATCGTGTGCCAACCTCCAAACGTGAAAGATCCGCTGATTAGGGTTCCACCCTGTATCACTCAAGAATCGAACAACTACGTCACCAAACTACATCTCTTCGGTGTCCAACGAGCTCTACATCAAGAAAGAGAAGCTATGAGAGAGCACATTGAGCAAGTCGCCGCCGACACGCGTCAATTTGAAGCAAGAACAAGAGAGCAATTCGACATCATCAACACCAACATGGCTACTCAATTTGATGCGCTCCAGACTTTGATAGTCAACCGACGCTCTTTTTCCACATCTTCTCAAAGACGAAGCCGCTCAAGTCGCCATACCGACTCCACGACCGGCTCAAGTACTCCTACACCAAACACTCTTCGTCAAGACGCACGTCAAGATCGACATGACAATCGGAATCCTCTTGATGACAAGAGCTCCCAAGAGCTACTTTACGAGCAAGCAAGTCGACATCGTCAAAACCAAGCTACACTTGAGCAAGCACAAGAACGGCAACGACTACGCCAACAACAACAAGAGCGAGCACGTCAACACCAAGAAGAGCAAGATGTCGCGGCTCATCGTCAAGCAAAACAACGCCGAGAAGCTCAAGCTCATGAGGCGCAACGAGCATTACGTGATTCACATTGCAATGTGGCAACTCGCAATCGACACACTCGTCAAGAAGAGGATTTCCTTCGCGATGAGATGCAAGAGAGGCGCCACCAAGCACGAATGCAAGAAGAAGTTCCTCCTCAAGCGCGGAAAGAGCAACAACCTCAACAAGAACCACAAGCTCGGCAAGTACACCATGACAATGAACATCTACAACGCCAAGAGCAACATGAGATTGACAATCATCCAAATCAAGAACGCCTTCACAATAGGCAAGCCAACAATGAAGAGCATCGCTATGGCAATCTTAAGTTCACCATGCCAAAGTTTTCCGGAAGCATTGATCCCGAAGACTACCTCTCATGGGCATTGAAGGTTGACAAGATCTTTCGCCTACACAACTTTGATGAAGAAAAAAAAATTGCAATGGCATCCCTTGAGTTCCAAGACTATGTTCTCATTTGGTGGGAGCAAATCATAGAACGAAGAGAAGCAAAAGGCGAACCTCCTATCACTACTTGGGCTCAAATGAAGGAAGTCATGAGAGCACGCTTCGTGCCAACACACTACAATCGTGACTTGTTCAAGAAGCTACAACTCCTCAAGCAAGGTACCATGTCCTTTGAAGAGTACTACAAGGAGATGGAGATTGCCATGATACGAGCAAACATCACGGAAGATGAAGAACAAACGATGGCACGATTCTTGAATGGACTCAACTATCCTATCAAGAATATTGCGGACTTTAAACCATACACAAATCTCCTCGAGCTAGTACATCAAGCCACCAAAGCGGAGCGACTAGTTCAAGAGGACTGCAAGTACTCCAAGTTCACCTCCAAGAACTTCGGCTCTTCCAATCAAGCTTCAACGACGTCGGCTCCCACTACCTCTACCAAGCCATCTACAAACTTCGGTGACAAGTCAAGCTACAAGAATGCGACTACATCTAGTCGTCCACCTTCTACGAACAACTTCAACCCAAGGGCTTTATCATCTACAACCACAACCGACGACAACTCAAAGACGAGCTCCATCAAATGTTTCAAGTGCCAAGGGCGAGCCACAAGTCATTTGAGTGCAAGACCGTTCGTACCATGATTATCAATGATGACGGATGCTATGACTCAATGAGCGACGATGAGATGGAAGCCCTTGAACATATAGCTATGCATTGAAAAGTGAATGAAGATGAAGACCACCGAGTGTTTTGTGACAATGACTCGAGTCCCAATCTAGTTGTCTCCAAGGTCTTGACACTCCAACATCAACAAGATGACGATCAATGATGCCACATTTTCCATACCAAGGCCGGCATCCATGGACGCTCCGTCAAGGTTATCATCGACACCGTGCAAGTATCCTTCAAGATAGGATCCTACGAGGACACCCTTGAGTCTGATGTGGTCCCTATGTCCGTGTGCCACCTTCTTCTTGGACGGCCATGGCAATACGATTGTGGAGTCATACACAATGGAGGGACCAACCATTATAGCTTCAAGATGAAGGGTAAAGAGTTCATGCTACGCCCAATGTCACCAAGTCAAGTAGCCGCCGACAAACACATACCTACCAACCATTTTGGAGAGAGTGGTGAGAGGGTGAGCCACCAAAAGGAGAGTGAGAGCCACAAGCCAAATATGAGTGACTCCACGATGAGTGACAAGAAACAACTAGTGCTATTCGCCACCAAAAGTGAGATGAGAGAAGTGTGTGAGAATCCCTCGAGTGTCTTCACCTTGTGCTTTTCTGCAAAGGGGAAGCCAAACCTACTAAGACTTCACCACCTCCACCTTTAGTGTTGTCTCAATTGTTACATGAATTCGCGGACGTCTTTCCCAATGAGCTACCATCGGTTGTACCTCCACTTCACGGAATCGAACACCGCATCGACCTCATACCCGGTGCACCACTTTCGAACAAGGCTCCTTACCGCGTCAACCCCGAGGAAACCAAGGAGATACAACGGCAAGTACAACAACTCATCGACAAAGGTCATGTATGTGAAAACTTGAGCCCTTGTGCCATTCTGGTTATTCTCGTGCCTAAGATAGATGAAATTTTTCGCATGTGCTCCAATTGTCGCCCAATAAATGCTATCACCATTAGATACCGTCACCCTATCCCACGCTTAGACGACATGTGATGCGGGGTCAACCCGTTCTAGGCCGATCTTTCACGAAGAGTAGGGAAACCCACGATGAACATGAAGAACACAAAAGGGAATCACGAGGGAAAACACTCAAGAACAAGTCAAATTACACATCCACTAGACAATCAAACACACAAGATCACAAGGTACATGAACAACAAAGGGAAAGATACAAGGTAGAGTTCATCTCCAAGAGGAGGTCTTGAATACGGTGTGGATCTTCCTGTGAGGGGTCTTGAATCCAAGGTGGATCTTCTCCGTAGAGGGGCCACGGTCTCTCTCGTGGAGTAGATCCGTAATGGATGAGCAAAGATCTAGTCTAAAATGAGCTATCACATTTGATACCCTAAAATGGTGGAGGTGGAGGAGTACATATAGTCTAGGGCCACGAAGGGCTAAGTGAGGGGCGAAACAGGTACATGGGCCTCGGCCCGGACGTTGCACGCAGGCAAGGCCGGATGATCCACGTGAGTGTCCGGATGATCCGGGCGACGTCGGCCCGGATGATCCGGGAGCACGTCCGGATGATCCGGCTTCATGGTGAAGCTTCGGTTGTCGTCGGCGCAGTTATCCGGACGATCCGGGGGAAGGCCCGGATGATCCGTCTGGGTCCGGATGATCCGGACGGACGTCCGGACGTTCGGCCTACCTCCAGCAGCCGCTCTGTCTTCTTCTCCTTTCTTTCGTCTTCTCTTACACGCTTCCCTCGCAGATGGTGTAGTCGTTCCTTGGCGCTTGCACTCCTCCTTGACATTCGTGAAGCTCCCACAATACCTATGCATGCACACGGGAGAAGTGTCAAGTAGTAAACCATCCTCGAAGGGGTCAAATGAACACGTGTAAAGGAGAAGATTCACCTTTATGTATAAGAAGTAGAGGTCGCATGTGTCACTTGCCGAACGGACTATTGCCATGGTGATGTCCATAGGATGCTCCGCATCATCCCCTCCCCATTGGGAAAGATCCGACCTCGGATCGAAAACCAAGTCACCATGGGAAAGAGATGGTGTCGCCGTGTAGAAGTGGATGATCACCAAGTAATGATCATCTTTAAGCTCGGCATGGTCACTCTCCAATGTCGCACCGTCTAGAGATTCCTTCAAAAGGAGCGAGGACAACAAACACTTGGAAAAACAACTGTGGTTAGCGTTAGTGCAAAACCAAGCATTCAATAGGTGATTCACCCAACAAGTGGTGTCATCAAGCATAACATAGGGCGGGGCAAAGGATTGTGACATGGGATGTAAGCACATCAATTGAGCAGAAGAAAAGATATCATGGGGCCAAGTATGCAATTGGGAGGTAGTGATGCAAATATGTGTGACACGATAATAAGCATCAACCTCGAAGTCATAGCAAGCATGCATAAAGCGCTCAATGAAAGGTCTATGGTAGGCATAAGAATCATTCACATCACCAAGTAAAATGAAGAGTCTAAACACATGGGTCAAGTGCAAGACAATCCAAGCATAAAGTGCATAGGGTGTAGTGAAAATGGTGTGGCACTCAACACAATAGAAAGAGCAATTGTTCAACATGTGTGAGGCAATCAAGTCAATCATGTGAAAAGCAATGGGACATGGCATATGTGAGAAGATGACATTGTTGCAACCAAGCATATGATAGGGACAAGTAATCCAACAATTGGATGCAACACACAAGGCATATATAACATGAGGCATGGCAATGTGTCTATCGTTAATGAAAGAAATATCACTAACACGTGCGCGATCAAGGGGTCCAAGATGACAAATAAGTCTCATGGTGCGAGCAACACATGTAGTATGATCCACAATATTCATGCTCATTGTTTTTGGGTTCTTGAAAGAGAAAGATATCACCTTGAAATCATGTCCTTGTGCATTCTTCACAATGCCGAAGCACAAGCAAGTGTGATGTAGAAGCGTCGTGGTAGAAGGTGGTTTGCTCTCAAGAGCTCGAATGGTCAACTCGCGTGAAGTGGAAGTCGACATGAAGTTCAAGTATCCTACACATGCACACAACAAAACAAAGAACGTATGTGCATGGTAGATAAACACATCATCCATCATGATGGTTCTCTTCTCTTGCACATAACTGTTAGAAGCAAAAGTGCATGAATAATACGATGCTACAATGGCTATATTCATGGCACTAGGCATATGGTGCAAAGAGGTAACACAAGCATGCTTCACAAGAAATATGTCAAAATCTCCAAATAAATGCAAGAATGTTATGGGGGAAATCTCATTGGCAAGACTAAAATCATGGTTGCGCTCAATACATGGTAGCATGAGAGAGGCAACATGTGGAGACATATGACAACAAGCAATATCAATCATGTGCAAAGCATGGCAATGGTTGACATCAACCGCAAGAAATGAGCATGTATGAATCATGGGTGATGCACTACACGAAGCAAGCATGGTAATCAAGTCGTGCAAACTAGTGGAGCGAAGATGCAACACACTAGGAGAAGGCATGGCAATCATATCATGTGAGCAAATAGTGGATATAGGCAATGCACATGACATATCGCAAGCACGATCACAAATCAAGATCAAAGCATCATAATAGGCATGGGGTGCAAAGGAATCATGGCAATAACAAGTGATATCTCCACCAAGCTTGCAAATACACATACAAGTATGAGAATCAATCATGTGAATTGCAAAGCATGGGTCACAAATACATGTTAAAGGCATAGGAATGATCATATCATGCAAAGTGAACATGGCCAGGTGGGAATAAGATGTATAATGGACAATAAGCCATAACCATGTGAGTGCCATGTAGAAGGAATGCGCGAAGTGTTTGCGCAAAAGGAGCGGTGGGAAAGACAATCCGCGATATCCCAAGTCATCGTTGCTCTCTAGAGCTCTTTTCGTCATCTCGTGCGTTTGTGAAGTTGATGTGTATGCATGGGTACGTACACAAAAGAGACACAAGCCAAAGAAAGTGTGTGCGTGGTAAATGTACACATCATCCATCATGATGTGTATGTGCACATGTGAATTAGCACAAGATAAGTATCGCTCAAAGAAATTTGAGGCACGATATGTAAATATGTCATCCATCATGAAAGAATAGTTGTCATGTATAGCACGATGGGGACACAAATAGAGCAAGTATGTGGCACAACAATAACATGTTTATTCATGGGGAGCATATTGTGCATACAAGTATGGGGATCATGCAATGGATGGAGTGGATCAAAATCTCCAAAAATGTATGAGGAAACTATGGGGGTCTCCTCATGAGCAATATCGAAAGCATAATATGGAGAAGTGGAACAACATCCAAAACAATGCATGTCCGAAGCAAGGTAATCATGGCACAACATATAATGGATATGATGCAAAGGAAGCATGTCAATATCATCACAAGAAAAACAAATGCCAAGAACCATGGGCTTGTCATCTATGCCATAAGTGCAAATTGGATGTATCTTAATGGCATATGCATAGCTACTACGATGAGATTGCAAATGTGACATATTGTTGATCTCATGCATAGCATACGACAAGTCAAGCGGGATGTCAAACATGATGTGATGCGGAGCATCCTTCGTTCATCCCCATGTACACCACTTGGACGCAAGGTGATCCCGTTCCTCGATGCTTCCCCTTTCTTTTCTCGCGAGACATGGATGCTACTTTAAGCGCGGACCTTGTGCTTGATCAGGAACACCCAAGGAGACCATGGAGAACCCAAGGACCAAGGCGAAGTGCGCGCGGGAAAGAAGGAAGAAGGGCCAGCACCTACATGCCCCGGACATCCGGCCCCCAGGCCCGGACTTCCGGCGCCCCGGACATCCGGGCCCTGGCCGGAAATCCGGCGCCACTGTCCAGAAGACACTCGTGGCTCAACCCCTCCAGCCCGGACATCCGGCCCCTCGGCCCGGACATCCGGCGTCTCGGGAAGGCCCGGACATCCGGCCCCCGCCCGGACATCCGGCCCCTGTCTGCGCACAGTGTATCGGGCCTGAGGCCCATGTATCCCTCTCCCACTTACCCCTTCGTGGACCTAGACTATATATACTCACTACAGGAATCAGCTTCTTTGCCGACTGCCATGGCAGTCGGCAAAGGCATGAATGGCAGTCGGCAAAGCTCTTTGCCGACTGCTAGCAGTCGGCAAACAGTCCGGCTGAATTAGCGGCGGTAAAGGCCTTCTTTGCCGTCTGCTTCGTAGAAGCAGTCGGCAAAGCTCTTTGCCGTCAGCCTTTTGCGGCCAGCAGACGGCAAAGAGCGTAGACGGCAGTGAGGTGAGGTGGGAGCCGTTAGGGGTTAACGGCGTGGTTTGCCGTCAGCCGGCAGACGGCAAAGAGGCTAAGGTCTTTGCCGTCTGCTGGCAGACGGCAAAGAGGCCAAATAGGAGTCACTGGGAAGCTGCCATGTGGCCTTTTTTGCCGTCTGCTGGCAGTCGGCAAAGACCTTTGCCTCTTTGCCGACTGCCGGCAGTCGGCAAAGACCTTAGCCTCTTTGCCGACTGCCGGCAGTCGGCAAAGAGCTGAGCCTCTTTGCCGTCTG
>LR738716.1:59002066-59013801 GCA_902687465.1 Secale cereale
GTGTGCATGTAGTTCTTAGTGGCCTTCTCTATTTCTAGAAGTTTCTCATAACCAGGCATGTCTCTATCTCTTTGGGTGAAGTTCTTGGTGCTAGGATAAGCATTGTTGTTCCCATAGGAATTAGAGGGGAACGGTCTAGGATTGCTACCAAAATTACTCCTATAAGCATTGTTATTGAAATTGTTTCTAGAGATAAAGTTCACATCTACTTGTTCTTGAGCAATCAAAGAATTTAAAGGACCATCACGAGGATCAACAGAAGATTGTTTGGAAAGTAGAGACATGATCAAGTCAACTTTTTCATTTAGGGAGGAAATCTCCTCGACAGAGTTTACCTTCCTACCTGTTGGAGCGCGTTCGGTGTGCCATTGGGAATAATTGGTCATCATCTCATCGAGAAGCTTCGTGGCAGCACCAAGTGTAGTTGACATAAAGGTTCCTCCCGCGGCCGAATCTAACAAGTTCCGCGAGGTAAAGTTCAAGCCTGCATAAAAAGTTTGGATAACCATCCAAGTAGTCAAACCATGAGTAGGGCAGTTCTTGACAAGAGATTTCATGCGTACCCAAGCTTGGGCAACGTGTTCATTATCCAATTGTTTGAAATTCATTATGTTACTCCTTAGTTGGATAATTTTAGCAGGTGGATAGTACTTTCCAATAAAAGCATCCTTGCACTTGTCCCAAGAATCTATGCTATTTCTAGGCAAGGATTGAAACCAAATTTTAGTTCCTCCTCTCAAGGAGAAAGGAAAAAGCTTAAGCTTAACAATATTACCATCTATTTCTTGGTACTTTTGCATATCACAGAGTTCAACAAAATTGTTTAAGTGTAAAGCAGCATCATCTCCAGCACCGGAGAATTGATCTTTCATAACTAAGTTCAGTAAAGCAGGTTTAATTTCATAAGAAGGTGCTGAAGTGGCAGGTGTAGTGATAGGCGTGCAGATAAAGTCATCGTTGTTATGACTAGTGAAGTCACACAACTTGGTGTTCTCGGTGGAACCCATAGCAGCAAGCAAGCAAGATAACTATTTTTGTGATTTTTGATAAAAGACACTAAAGCAAAAACTGAAAGGTAAACTAACAAGACTAAAAAGCAAAGGTAAAAGATAGCGTGCAACTCCCCTATCTTGAAGAGTGGAGTCCCCGGCAACGGCGCCAGAAAACTTTGCTTGATGGCTTCTCGTCCCTCGTTGGTTACCCCAAGTGGAAGGTTTGAGATGCAGTGTAGCGGTAGTTTTCCCTTGGCAAAGATACCAAGGATCGAATCCCCTGAGACTCCGAGGTTCAACAAGAAGGTGTCAACTGCTAGTGGCGCAACTAGCGATTGACCGGACCTGCACACAAATACAAATAACTTTGCTCCCAACGAGTACAGAGAGGTTGTCAATCCCTCCGGCCTTGTCATTTACAAAGGATCAAACGCAAGAGATAATAGTGATAGGTATTACTGCAACTAGTAAGTAAGAACAGAAAGTAAATAACGGATGTGATCAGTGATGGTAATATGGACCGGGGTCCCATGATGTTCACTAGTGATGTCTCTCTCCCAAAAGACGATAAAACAGCTAAGCGAGGTAAACGAATTACAGCTGGGCAATTGACAGGATTATGTGCGCAAACCAATGCTAACTATGCTGCAAAGAAAGGTAGAGGCTCAAAAGCATGGGCGGTACGCCAAGGCAAGTAGACCGAAATACATCTGCATCTACTACTAATCATCCACCTTGAGATATCTATCCAGAACATCTCGCTGGTATTAAGTTGCGAGTCCCACCCATAGTGTAAACTCAAAGCAACAGACAACTGCATTAAAAGAACTTTGCGTAAAGTAAACAATCCTTGCACCCGCAAGTACAAGCACCGTTGTTTTCCCCCTTGTGGCAACAGCACATCCCCTAGACTCATGTTTATGTCACTCAAGCTAGTCATCGAGGGGCATGAACCCACAATCAAGCATAACGTTCCCTCTTGGAGTTACTACCTACTACTTGGCCAAAGCAATAAACAGCAACGGAGAACATGCAAGAATTACTCAAGAACATAAATATAAAAGAGGTAAATCAAATATATTACTCACACACAATCTGAACATAATCTCATAATCCATCGGATCCCAGCAAACTCAGCATAGCAACAGCATAAGGATTACATATGTGCCTCGATCATGTAGGGCAGCTCACGAGGTCTAATCGGTGAAGAACAAAGAGGGGAGGAGAACATCACATAGCTACTGGTCATGGACCCATGGTCCAAGGGAGACTACTCACAACTCATCCGGGAGGCGTCCATGGTGGTGGAGAGGCTCCCGGTGGTGATCCTCCCCTCCGGCAGGGTGCCGGGAAGAGTTCTCCTGGTGCTCCCGATCTTGGAAGTGCGGCGGCGGCGGAACAGAGATGAGATCGCGAAAAAGGGTTCTGTCCTCGAGGGTTTCGGGATGCGGTGTAAATATATGCCAAAGGGGGGCGTCAGAGGAGGCCAGCGGGGGCCCAAGCGCCCTGGCGGCGCGGCCAGGAGGGGGGACGCGCCCTCTGGCCGCCTGGAGCCCTGGTGGCCCCCCTCCGGCCCTACTTTGGCCGCATGGAAGCTTCCGGAACGCCGATTTTTTATATATTTTTCCCGGAATTTTTCTGGCAGTTTACGTAATGGGAAAACCTGAAATACAAAAACAGCAGAAAACAGAAACTGGCACTGGGGTGCACTGAGTTAATAGGTTAGTCCAAATATGATCAAAAGTGTATGGAAGTGCATAAATATCATAGCAATATCACACAAAAGAGGCATGGAGCAAGCAGAAATTATAGATACGTTTTGGACGTATCAAATATTCACCCCCACGATCCGATCGTAAGAACTTTATTTTCTTGTCTCGTTGGTTCTCAACCTCATTCTGAAATTCCTTGAACTTTTCAAAGGTCTCAGACTTGTGCTTCATCAAGTAGATATACCCATATCTACTCAAGTCATCCGTGATGGTGAGAACATAACGATAGCCTCCGCGAGCCTCAACACTCATTGGACCGCATACATCGGTATGTATGATTTCCAATAAGTTGGTTGCTCACTCCATTGTTCCGGAGAACGGAGTCTTGGTCATCTTGCCCAAGAGGCATGGTTCGCACGTGTCAAATGATTCATAATCAAGAGACTCCAGAAGTCCATCAGCATGAAGCTTCTTCATACGTTTGACACCAATATGACCAAGGCGGCAATGCCACAAGTATGTGGGACTATCATTATCAACTTTACATCTTTTGGCATTCACACTATGAATATGTGTATCATCACGATCGAGATTCATCAAAAATAAACCATTGACCAGCGGGGCATGACCATAAAACATATCTCTCAAATAAATAGAACAACCATTATTCTCGGATTTAAATGAGTAGCCATCTCGCATAAGATGAGATCCAGATACAATGTTCATGCTCAAAGCTGGTACTAAATAAAAATTATTAAGGTTTAAAACTAATCTCGAGGGTAGATGTAGAGGCAGCGTGCCGACGGCGATCACATCGACCTTGGAACCATTCAAGACGCGCATCGTCACCTCGTCCTTCGCCAGTCTCCGCTTATTCCGCAACTCCTGCTTAGAGTTACAAATATGAGCAACTGCACCGGTATCGAATACTCAGGAGCTACTACGAGCGCTGGTAAGGTACACATCAATAACATGTATATCACATATACCTTTGACGTTGCCGGCCTTCTTGTCCGCTAAGTATTTGGGGCAGTTCCGCTTCCAGTGACCCGTTCCCTTGCAATAAAAGCACTCTGTCTCAGGCTTGGGTCCATACTTTGGCTTCTTCCCGGTAACAGGCTTACCGGGCGCGGCAACTCCCTTGCCGTCCTTCTTGAAGTTCTTCTTACCCTTGCCCTTCTTGAACTTAGTGGTTTTATTGACCATCAACACTTGATGTTCTTTCTTGATATCCACCTCCGCTGATTTCAGCATCGAATACACCTCGGGAATGGACTTCTCCATCCCCTGCATATTGAAGTTCAACACGAAGCTCTTGTAGCTTGGTGGGAGCGACTGGAGGATTCTGTCAACGACCGCTTCATCTGGGAGATTCATTCCCAACTGAGACAAGCGGTTGTGCAACCCAGAAATCTTGAGGATGTGCTCACTGACAGAACTGTTTTCCTCCATCTTACAGCTGTAGAATGCGTCGGAGACGTCATATCTCTCGACTCGGGCATGAGCTTGGAAAACCATTTTCAGCTCTTGGAACATCTCATATGCCCCGTGGTGCTCAAAATGCTTTTGGAGCCCCGATTCTAAGCTGTAAAGCATGCCGCACTGAACCAGGGAGTAATCATCACAACGCGACTGCCAAGCGTTCATAACATCTTGGTTTGCCGGGGCGGGAGCGTCACCTAGCGGTGCATCTAGGACATAAGTTTTCTTGGCAGCTATGAGGATGATCCTCAGGTTACGGACCCAGTCCGTGTAGTTGCTACCATCGTCTTTCAGATTGGATTTCTCTAGGAACGTGTTGAAGTTGAGGGTGACATGAGCGTGGGCCATTTGATTTACAAGAGATATTGTAAAGAATTTAGACTAAGTTCATGATAACTAAGTTCATCTTAATCAAATTTTAATGAACTCCCACTCAGATTGACATCTCTCTAGTCATCTAAGTGATACACGATCCGAACCGACTAACCCGTGTCCGATCATCACGTGAGACGGACTAGTCATCAATGGTGAACATCTTCATGTTGATCGTATCTTCTATACGACTCGTGTTCGAACTTTCGGTCTTCCGTGTTCCGAGGCCATGTCTGTACATGCTAGGCTCGTCAAGTGAACCCTAAGTGTATTGCGCGTGTAAATCTGGCTTACACCCGTTGTATGCGAACGTTAGAACCTATCACACCCGATCATCACGTGGTGCTTCGGAACAACGATCCTTAGCAACGGTGCACAGTTAGAGGGAACACAATTCTTGAAATTTTAGTGAGAGATCATCTTATTTACTATCGTCGTTCTAAGTAAACAAGATGCATAAACATGATAAACATCACATGCAATCAATTAAAGTGACATGATATGGCCAATATCATCTTGCTCCTTGGATCTCCATCTTCGGGGAACCATGATCATCTTGTCATCGGCTCGACACCATGATCTCCATCATCATGATCTCCATCATCGTGTCTTGAAGAAGTCGTCACGCCAACTATTACTTCTACTACTATGGCTAACGTTTAGCAATAAAGTAAAGTAATTACATGGCGTTATTCAGTGACACGCAGGTCATACAATAATTAAGACAACTCCTATGGCTCATGCCGGTTGTCAAGTTCATCGACATGCAAGTCGTGATTCCCTATTACAAGAACATGATCAATCTCATACATCACATATATCATTCATCACATCTTCTTGGCCATACCATATCACATAGCACATGCTGCAAGAACAAGTTAGACGTCCTCTAATTGTTGTTGCAAGTTTTTACGTGGCTTCTATAGGTTTTCTAGCAAGAACATTTCTTACCTACGCCAAAACCACAACGTGATTTGTCAATTTCTATTTACCCTTCATAAGGACCCTGTTCATCGAATCCGATCCGACTAAAGTAGGAGAGACAGACACCCGCCAGCCACCTTATGCATCTAGTGCATGTCTGTCGGTGGAACCAGTCTCACGTAAGCGTACGTGTAAGGTCGGTCCGGGCCGCTTCATCCCACAATACCGCCGAATCAAGATTAGACTAGTAACGGCAAGAAAGTTGAGCAAACTCAACGCCCACAACTGCTTTGTGTTCTACTCGTGCAAGATGCTACGCAAAAGACCTAGCTCAGATGCCACTGTTGGGGAACATAGCAGAATTCAAAAAATTTCTACGCTTTCACCAAGATCCATCTAAGGAGACATCTAGCAACGAGCATATTAGAGTGCATCTACATACCGTTTTGTAGATCGCGAGCGGAAGCTTTCGAAGAAGCGTGGATGAAGTAGTCGTACTCTTCGCGTTCTTCGTCACCGATGATCTAGCGCCGAATGGACGGCACCTCCGCGTTCAACACACGTCCGGTACAGCAACGTCACCTCCTTCTTGATCCAGCAAGGGGGGAGGCGAGGTCGTCGGAGATCCAGCAGCACGACGGCGTGGTGGTGGATGCAACGGGAAATCCTGCAGGGCTTCGCCGGCGCCCTGCGGAGGAGGAGGAAGGTGTGACGGGAGGGGGAGAGGCGCCAGAGGATTGGGTGCCGCTTCCCTCTCCCCCCCACATATATATAGGGGGCCAGGGGGGTGCGCCAGCCCCTGCAGATGGGATCTGCAAGGGGGGCGGCGGCCTAGGGGGGGGGGAACTTGCCCTCCCAAGGCACAGGGGGCGCCTCCCTCCCCTAGGGTTTCAACCCTAGGCGCATGAGGGAGGGCCCAGTAGGGTGCGCCAGCCCACCAGGGGCTGGCCCCTTCCCCTTGCGGCCTAGGGGCCCCACCGGGATGGGTGGCCCCACCCGGTGGACCCCCGGGACCCCTCCGGTGGTCCCGGGACACTCCCGGTGACCCCCGGAGATCACCCGATGGCCGAAACTGGACTTCCTATATATCATTCTTTACCTCCGGACCATTCCGGAACTCCTCATCACGTCCGGGATCTCATACGGGACTCCGAACAACTTTCAGGTTTCCACGTGCATGTATTTCTACGACCCTAGCGTTACCGAACCTTAAGTGTGTAGACCCTACGGGTTCGGGAGACACGTAGACATGACCAAGACCACTCTCCGGTCAATAACCAACAGCGGGATCTGGATACCCATGTTGGTTCCCACGTGTTCCTCGATGATCTTCATCGGATTAACCACTGTGTCAAGGATTCACTCAATCCCGTACGTTATTCCCTTTGTCCATCGGTACGGTACTTGCCCGAGATTCGATCGTCGGTATTCCCGATACCTTGTTCAATCTCGTCATGGAAAGTCTCTTTACTCGATCCGTAATCCATCATCCCGTGACTAACTCCTTAGTCACCTTGAGCTCATTATGATGATGTCTTACCGAGTGGGCCCAGAGGTACCTCTCCGTCATACGGAGTGACAACATCCCAGTCTCGGTTCGTACCAACTCAACAGACACTTTCGGAGATACCCGATGCGTACCTTTATAGCCACCCAGTTACGTTGTGACGTTTGGCACACCCAAAGTATTCCTACGGCATCCGGGAGTTGCACAACCTCATGGTCTAAGGAATAAATACTTGACACCGAAAAGCTTATGCATTACGAACTATACGATCTCGTGCTATGCTCAGGATTGGGTCTTGTCCATCACATCATTCTCCTAATGATGTGATCCCGTTATCACTGACATCCTATGTCCATGGTCAGGAAACCGTGACCATCCGTTGATCAACGAGCTGGTAACTAGAGGCCTACCAGGGACTCATTGTGGTCTATATATTCACACATGTATCGCTGTTTCCGTACAATACAATTCAAGCATGAATAACAGACGATTATCATGAACAAGGAAATATAATAATAATACTTTTATTATTGCCTCTAGGGCATATTTCCAACACAAAAGACAGGTGCAAACGAAACCATAAGTGCTGGCAAGGGGGGAGCCAAGGCGGCGCCACCAAGAGGAACACGACACAAGCATGCATCGCTGCCGACACCGAGGTGCCCAACATTTGCTCGGCCCCTCCCGCACACCTCGCCGAGGGTACTCAAGTCACCAGACCCGCCACAATGGACCGAGGACTCCAGATCTGGATCCAGGCCTGGCAGACACCGACGGCGACAACTTTGGCAGGACGACCCGCCACAACGCACCTTGCCACCTACATGGTCGAGGAGCATCACCAACACTTGTTGCAATGTTGCTCGCTAGAGAGCGAGCCACGAGCTGGCCATTTAGGGCTGCTGCCCCGACGTATAATACCCTAAACCCATGCGCCACCACCAATCTAACGATCCAAGGTCAACGGTGGAAGCCACCTTGCCACTGACAAAGGCTTGGCCCGGCTCAAGCATGCAGTCACGACCAGATATGGCATGGATCAAACCCGTTGACGAACCCATCTGTCCACGCCAAATTGAAGTAGGGAAGGACTCATCGGTGGAGGACCCCACATGCGATGGAGGGGCCCCACCTACAAGTGAGCGAGAGGCGGCCACAACCAAGCCTCCTCACCTAGGCTGACGTCCTAGACGTTGCCCCTAGTCTAGGCGAGCATCAACTTCGGGCGACGCTCCCAGAGCCACCCGCTAAATGAGGTGGTCACCAACCCCTTGGCCTCTATCACGCCGTCCACGACGGCAGCCAACCACCGACAACTTTAACAACAAATGGCGACGCTGCCATGGGCTAGGGTTGAGAGAGGGGAGATGGGAGAGAGGATAGGGGAGATGCCCCGCTCCTGCCTACCACCTCTCGAGGATTTGCCCGGCGAGGAAGGGGGGAGGGGGGGTGGAAGGTTAAGGGCCGGCGGCGGCAGATTCCACCTGACAATGCGGGGCCTGAAGCAATTTTTCGTTAAGATATGGACCCCCCTAAGTGTGTGGTATTAGGTGTAGATTGACATTATTCATCATCTATTGCCTATCAATGGCTGCGTGGTATTAGGAGTACATCGAAATGATGAGGCCGGGGTAGTCTAAAAAAGAACTAAGATCTACTGGCTAGTATCGTGTAATAAAGTGGTGGAATAGTGATACTGATCGGCGGAGGAAAGCCTGAAGTGAACTCACGTCTTGTGAATTGAAATCCCGGACACAGTGGCACTGAATGTATTTAGGCAGTATTTGTATCCAACTGTATCGTCATCTCTAGCCTGTAGACTCCTAACAGAAGCTTTCCTATGGTAGAAACTGTAAGCAACCAACATCGAACATCGATCTGGAGAAAAATGCAATGTGATGAGACGTGAATAGCAGAAATTACTTATATGATGAGTAATTTACAGGGTTCAAGCAAATGCAACAGTACATTGGTGAGTACAAATGCCGCGTTCCAAGAAGAATTAATCCTCAGCTAGTAACAAAATGTATCCGTCCTAATGTAACTGATCATATCGATGGCTGGACCGGCCGATGCATGCGCCGGCGCCGGTGTGGTCGGGTGAGCTGCTATATATCTTAGTGGTAGTCCACCGCCGGGGAGGAGGAGGAGGATGAGCAGCCGCCGACGATGTCGGCGAAGTCGCCCTCTGAGCAGGGGATGGTGAGGCCGCCGCCGGGGCGGTGGTCGAAGCCGAACTCGTCCTCCACCCGCTTGAGCAGCACGAGGAAGGACGGGTGCCTCAGGTACGCCGTCGGGATGACGAACCGCTTCCGCTGCTCGCCGACGTACACCGCGAAGTGGCCCTTGGGCACGTCCGCCGACGCCCGTCCCTTGGCCAGGTGCAGCCTGGCCATGAGCTGGTAGAGCTTCCCCGCCATTGATCCCCTTCCAGCAAACAAGACTGGGCTGCTTGGTTGATGTCTGTGGTATGTTGCTCGAGACTGGAGTGATGGTGGAGAGTGGTGGGAACCGAGGCTGGCCCCGTATTTATAGCTCCGGCATCGGCGCGGAGATACTCTACTGGAGGCAATCATCAAGAGGTGGTCTGATCTGAGCTGAGCGTGCAGCATGGCATGCGCTGCAACTGGTTGTGTGGCGGTTTCCTTGTTGCTAAGCTGGACATGGCACATGGGGAGTGTACTGTCCCTATATATCTATGTGTGTATCTGCATGCATTGATATTTTATCAAGCCAATCCCGGTGCTATAGCTGGCTGCAGAGACGTGAATGGGCGGGCCAGTGTGTCGAGAGGCGGCGGTACAAGTGCATTGTACGTGCCTTGTACGCACGGTGAGGTTGGTGAACCAGGTCGAGACTTGGAGAGGCATGCAGCTCCGGCCATGGGCCATGGCTGCCGCTCGTCTCAGCGACACCACACGCTTGACGCACTTCGGATCCCGGCGCCGCGGTGAGCCGGTGATCTGAAGGGAAGGCCCGTGGCTCTTCTCTATCGAGGATTTCCAACAAATAATTAGATTTATATACTTCAGTTTTGTGTTTTAGGATTGCCCTTTAGGTCTCCAGTTTCCGTAAAAATTCGAGTGTGTTTCCAGTTATTTTATTGTTATTCGAATGACGAAACCCCAATAGACGAGCAATGGTCTTCCGCATCATGCTCGTCTCTTGAACTATTTGGAACGAGAGAAACGCGCGTGTGTTTAGCAACAAGAGCACGCTGCCGCATATTCTGCTTCAAAATATCGCGCTCGAGGCAAAACTATGGGTTACCGCAGGTGCTAAAAAACTAGGGCGTATTGTTGTATGAGAGTAATTACCATGCCGTTTTACAGGGGCGTAAAAATTCCAAACTCTATTCTTCTCTTATTTAATAGATGAGGCAAATCTTTTGTCTTCGTTTGGAAAAAAAATATTTTTATGTTTTGGGAATGGCAGGGTAGTTGAGTTAGGCCGTCGACGGAATTGATCGAGACCGAAGGACGCCAGGACGTGTGCGAATTGGCCACCCATCCGCCGGCGATCTGCACCAGAGAATTGAAGGTCGTGTGCAAATTGCCTGGATTGTTTTTAGGTTGTTGTGGAAATGGACCAAGGAACACATGGGTGTGCATCATTTGCATGAGCGTTTGGACCGATGCGACGGATTCTCCAAAGTTCTTGACCACCAGCGTGCGTGCCGCCATACCGGCCTCATTCTTCTGTCCAGAATGATGCCGAGACTCATACAAAACCGGGGGCTACAACAGGGCAAGATCAAACTAGCACCTCCCAGTATTCCTTTACGTCATCATCCGTACTAGAGAAAATTGTGTGCCAGCGTGGAAGGCACGAACATTGTTGATGCTCAATTTTTCTAACATTGCCACGGTAGCAAATCTAACAGAAGAGGCCGAAGGACCCATAGTTTTTGTTTTTCTGTTTTTTTATTAGACAGCGAAAGACGTAGAGCTGCATTGTACTCCATCGCTTCCACTGTTAAAGCGGAGTATTTTCTTTCTGATGACAATGCAGCATTTCTGCCTTTTGCGGTGAGGGATCTCCAGCACTGACCCCTAAGCCGAACACCGTATTTGTCCCCGATCTAGGGAAGACCAGTCCACAAACGTTAATGTGGGAGCCGGCCATCCAAAATTAGCGCAAATGTCCGGTTACATTTTAAAAGAAATTTAACAAATTTGAGACATATTTCAACAAACGGGATGATATGCATCCCTACTTGATTTTTTTTAACATAAAACTGGATGCTTTTATCTAAACCGGAGCAAATTCATTAGATTTGAACGTGTTTCAACTAAACCGAACTCCAAACCTACTCTAAATGACGCCGGCGCCCATTTTCCATGTTCGGCCGGCTATGAGCCTCGAAAAATGAAGCTCCACCTCCGCGGTCTGCTTACGGCTAATCGGCCAACGATGATGAGTCCACCAAGCTTGGCTTCAACGCGAGGGGAGGGGTGGTGGCTTTCTTGGGACCCGAGTGTCGGCGACGTCCCATGCTCTACTCTTCCTCGCCGTCGGCGACGCCCGCAGACGTGCCTGCTTCGTGGTCGTGGTGGCGGGGCGTGACGCTGGTGGAGCCGGCGACTTCGTCCTCATCCTCGCTCTTGTCGTACACTTCATCTGCCACCTCATCGATCCTCTTTGAGGTGGCTTCTAACTCCACCTGATGAAGGCGGTCGTGGCGAATGTCGCAGGCAGAGCGGTAGGACTCGAGCAATGCCTCCTGCTTGAGCATGTCCATGGTCA
>LR738716.1:59023167-59042166 GCA_902687465.1 Secale cereale
GTTTCTGATGATGAGACACAATCTGGTAATGAACATGAACCTAGTGATAATATTAATGATGATGTTCACGATGATGCTCAACCTAGCAATGATAATGATGTAGAGATTGAACCTGCTGTTGATATTGATAACCCACAATCAAAGAATCAACGTTATGATAAGAGATAATTTATTGCTAGGAAGCACGGCAACGAAAGAGACCATGGGTTCAGAAACCCATGCCTTTTCCTCCTAAACCCTCGAAGAAAAAGGATGATGAGGATTTTGAGCGCTTTGCTGAAATGATTAGACCTATCTTTTTGCATATGCGTTTGACTGGTATGCTTAAAACAAATCCTTATGCTAAGTATATGAAAGATATTATCACCAATAAAAGAAAGATACCTGAAGTTGAAATTTCCACCATGCTTGCCAACTACACTTTTAAGGGTGGAATACCAAAGAAACTAGGAGATCCAAGAGTACCCACTATACCTTGCTCCATTAAAAGAAACTATGTAAAACCTGCTTTATGTGATCTTGGAGCCGGTGTTAGTGTTGTGCCTCTCTCTTTATATCGTAGACTTGACTTGAGTAAGTTGACACCTACTGAAATATCTTTGCAAATGGCCGATAAATGAACCGCTATACCTGTCGGTATTTGTGAGGATGTGCTTGTTGTGGTTGCAAATGTTACTATTCTAACGGACTTTGTTATCCTTGATATTCCCGAGGACGATAGTATGTCTATTATCCTTGGTAGACCCTTTTTGAATACTGCAGGGGCTGTTATTGATTGCAACAAAGGCAATGTCACTTTTCATGTCAATGGTAATGAGCATACGGTACACTTTCCGAGGAAACAACCTCAGGTCCACAATATCAATTCTATTGGAAAAATTTCAACTATTACTATTGGAGGTTTTGAATTTCCTCTACCTACTGTCAAGAAGAAATATGATATTCTTATTATTGGGGACATGCATATCCCCATTGAGGTAACCTAGTGTTATTCGAAAGTTCTCCGGTTTCATGTTATTCAGAAATAATTTAATAACAAGACCTGATCAACCTTGTTAATGGATTCCTTTTGATGGGCATGAGATGGGTGAATCTAGATAGCACAACTTTCTGTACCCTCCTTTTACTTTCTGTTAATTAGATTAAATAAAGCAAAAATAGTATTTTCTGTTTGTTTCCAGAGTTATTCATGCAATAAAAAAAATACCCCAAAAATAAAAGTTCTCCAAATGCCCCGAAAATGAAATATGATTTTTTCCAGAATATTCGAGAATATTTGGCACCGAGAACATAGGAGGGGGAGCCAGCACCTGGCCACGAGGGTCCAGGGTGCCCCCTGCCTCGTGGGCCCCACGTGGCCCCCCTCCACTTGTTCCTGCACCCACACACTCTTTCTTCCTCCCAAAAAAATCACTATCCAGCTCAAGCACGAGTTCTAGCTCATCTTGCTGCCATTTTCGATCTCCTTGCTCAAAGCTCCATTCACAAAACTGTTTGGGGAGATTGTTCCTTGGTATGTGACTCCTCCATTGGTCCAATTAGTTTTTGTTCTAGTGCTTTATTTATTGCAAATTTTTGCTGCTTTGGTGACCCTGTTCTTGAGCTTGCATGTCAAATATATGTGGTTCCAAGTAGTTCTAATGCATGATATAGTCTCTAGGCACTTGTAGGAGTAGTTTCTATCAATCTTGTTGAGTTCGGTTCACTTTTATTTTGAGTCACTAAAAATTTCAGAAATATTCCAGAAAAAATGCATAGGAAAATCTTTCAAGGTGGTTCCTCAAGGAAACAAGGACCAAGGCTCGCGATATGCGAGCCCGACGATGAGTTACCAAGGGAAGCTCAAGTGCGCCCCTGTGAATGGCCGTCAGAAGAATTTATGATCCGGGCAAGTATCAAGGAAGAATTTTACACATATGTGCGTAATGCGGATATTGAGGACTTCGAGTCAGATAAGTGCCCTCAATACCAGTACCTAACTGAAAACCTTTGTGAGAAGGTTTAAATTTACATCTTCACGTAACTCTCCCACTGTCTTGTCTGATCTCTATGATAAATCTTATACTATGGACTTAGAGGATTTTAATGCTGCATGTAAACTTCCACAGTGGGGTAGTGTTGGTGAACCTCGCAAATCCGAGTATATAGACTTTCTAGCTAGTATTACTGTGGGATAATCTAGAGAAGTTACCCAAGCTACCATAGGGAGCATTCATTTTCCTGCTATACACTATTTTGCTCTCTTCATTGGTAGATGCATTAACGGTAAAGATGAGGCTTGCCATATGTGTGTACCAGATCTTAGTGTCCTCAAAAGTGCGGTATTAGGTGATAGACAATATAATTTGGGGGCCATTGTTGCACCTGGGTTACATCATAAATGTTTAAATGGCGATCTGTTTTGTGGAATTTATGCAACTCGCTTGGCTAATTATCTTCATGTGCCCATACATGAGAATGATGCGGAGTTGCCTCATGCTTATCTAGATTATAATGCCATGATTCGCCATCAATTTTTTGAGAGGGATGAATAGTCCCTCCAGTATCGACTAATCTTTGACAGGCATCACACTATCCATATTGCTCTCCCTGCTCCTACCTTCTTTGACTTTCAGCCAAAATGGAGATGTACTATAACTAGGGAGGAGGTGAATGAGTATCAGGAGTCGACGAGGGCATCTCGTCTTCAGGATGAAGCTCGTCAGGGTAGCCGCTGCATCTCAGTACAACCCCAACTACGACTTTGGATATCCGTCAAGCCAGTACTGGCCATAGACCAACTTAGGCCAAAAGCTTAAGCTTGGGGGAGTACGTATTTCTCACCAACATTACATTCATGTTCACACACTTATTCCAGTAGTCGGTGCCCACACTTTTTCATTGTACTATCCATGCTAGTTTCGTTTCTTTTCTTAGTCTTTTTCTTGTGTGTTAGAAAAACCTTAAGAAAAACAAAACAAAAATTAGTCGTAGCCTTCTAGCTAGTTTACTTTCCATGTCTATAGTAGTAGTAATTAAAAGAAAACCCAAAAAGATTTCTCGTTCTTCTTTTGCTTGTTGGGAGCTTTTCCGTGTAAATAGTTTTTTTTCCTTTCTTTGGGGGTCAAGAGGAGAAGACCATGATGAAAATGCTTAGTGGCTGTCATATGCATTGCTGTTGATTTAACCATGAGCCATGTTACCTTGTCTTCTCTCTTGTATTGAATGCTTGCAGATTCCAGCTTAGTCCAATGCATGTGCACTATTATTATCATCCACACCATTCGGTGATGCGAGTGAAAGGAAATAATGACGATATATGATGAATTGATTGAGATGAGAAAAGCTGGTATGAACTCGACCTCTCTTGTTTTTGTAAATATGATAGTTCATCGTTCCTGATTCAGCCTATTATGAATGAAACATGCCTGGAATGACAATTAGAGATCATAGCTGCTCATGCCATGCTTAATTAGCTAAGAGTTTATAATGGTCTATCTTGCGTGCCAACATGATATTAAAATGGTTGTGATGTGGTATGATAGGGTGGTATCCTCCTTTGAACAATTCAAGTGGTTTGACTTGGTACATGTTCACGCATGTAGTTGAAACAAAATCAACATAGCCTCCACGATATTTATGTTCATGGTGATTTATATCCTACTCATGCTTGTACTCATTGTTGATTAATTTTAATGCATGTTCATGACCGTTGTCGCTCTCTAGCTGGTCGCTTCCTAGTCTCTTTCTAGCCTTCACCTGTACTAAGCGGGAATACTGCTTGCGCATCCACTTCCATAAACCCCAAAGTTATCCCATATGAGTCCACCATACCTTCCTATATGCGGTATCTACCTGTCGTTCCAAGTAAATTTGTATGTGCCAAACTCTAAACCTTCAAATGAAATTCTGTTTTGTATGCTCGAATAGCTCATGTATCAACTAGGGCTGTCTATATCTTCCATGCTAGGTGGGTTATTCTCACGATGAGTGGACTCCGCTCATCATTCATGAGAAAATGGCTGGTAACCAGGATGCCCAGTCCCATGCTCAAATCATAATAATTAAACAAAACTCCCCCAGGGCTGTTGCTTGTTTGGACGGTACCCCGTGGATTCGGATGGCCGTGGAGTGTGCTTGTTGGTGGTTGGGGGAGTATAAACTTCACCATTCTGTTTGGGAACCGCCTATAATGTGTGTAGCATGGAAGATATCGAGATTCTTGGTTGCTATGTTGACAATGAGAGTATACCACTCAAAATATTATTCATCTCTATTTCAAAATCGAGCTCTCGCATCTCTACAAATCCCCGCTTCCCTATGCGAAGGGCCTATCTATTTACTTTTATGTTGAGTCATTAGCTTCTTATTAAAGAGCACCAGTTGGAGAGCACCTCTGTCATTTGCATGTAGTACTATTAATTTGCATTGAGTATGATTGTGACTGGATCTCTTTTACCATGAATTACAATGTCTAGTCAGCCCTTGATCTTTAAAGGTCCTCAGCATTTATGTTTTGTGGTCTCAGAAAAGGCGATATACCATCTCGTCATATCATATTATGATTGTTTTGAGAAAGTGTTGTCATCCGAGATTTATTATTATTGCTCGCTAGTTGATTATGCCATTGATATGAGTAGACATGAGACCTGAAAGTTATTGTGAATGTGGTTAGTTCATGATCTTTACTGAAAACTTGAATGTTTGCTTTACATATTTACAACAACAAGAGCAAATAGAGTTTGTCAAAGTTTTTCTTTATCACTTCCAGTTTATCAACTGAATTGCTTGAGGACAAGCAAAGGTTTAAGCTTGGGGGAGTTGATACATCTCCAACGTATCTACTTTTCCAAACACTTTTGCCCTTGTTTTGGACTCTAACTTGCATGACTTGAATGGAATTAACCTGGACTGACGCTATTTTCAGCAGAACTGCCATGGTGTTATTTTTGTGCAGAAATAAAAGTTCCTAGAATGATCTGAAATTCAACAGAGAATTATTTTGTAATATATAAAAAATATCTGCGGAAAGAACCAAACCAGGGTGCCCACACCGTGTCCACGAGGGTGGGGGCGCCCCCCTGGGCGCGCCCCTACCTCATGGGCCCCTGTTGCTCCACCGACGTCTTCCCGGACTCCATATATTCACTTTCAGGGAGAAAAAAATCAGAGAGAAGGAATTATCGTGTTCTACGATATGGAGCCGCTGCCAAGCCCTAATCTCTCTCGGGAGGGCTGATCTGGAGTCCGTTCGGGGCTCCGGAGAGAGGAGATCGTCGCCATCATCATCATCAACCTTCCTCCATCACCAATTCCATGATGCTCACCGCCGTGGTTGAGTAATCCCATCGTAGGCTTGCTGGACGGTGATGGGTTGGATGAGATTTACCATGTAATCGAGTTAGTTTTTTTAGGGTTTGATCCCTAGTATCCACTATGTTCTAGGATTGATGTTGCTATGACTTTGCTATGCTTAATGCTTGTCGCTAGTGAAAGTGCAATCTTGGCTTTAATTATATTTTGATAAATGATGACAACATGCATATATGGGACTAATCATGTTTATCAAGTATATCTCAGGATTATGTCTCAATGCGTGCGTGGATCATAAATACAGACAAATCTACATTGCTCAAGAACGGACATAAAAGATGATAGCTTCTAGCTTGATTTTCAGGTTGATTCTGAGTATAGGGATCCCGCACTATTAAGAGGGGATCAATGGATATTGTGAAAGACTTGCTCAAAACATACAAAGTATCCTCCCACACTATCTCTACTCTATCCATACCAAGTATAATATTCTGTGCACCTAGAAGTATGAGTAACTAAACCTATGTGTCCAGTTATCTCCGGACGTCTGGCACTCTCCGGACGTCCGGACCTTCACAGCCTACCGAACGACCGGTATCTTCCGCAAGTCCGGTCACTCAGCGCCTAACGGACGACCGACCTCTTCTGGATGTCCGGTATTCCTCAACAGAAACTATACAGCGGTTTTCCGGTCTCCTCCGGACGACCGGTCCTTCAGCGCCTAACGGACGTACGGCACACTCCGGACATCCGGCACTTATTCACAGAAAGAATTAGCGGATGTCCGGAATCTTTCGGACGTCCGGTCACCTGTACACACAGCAGTATACGTGGCCCCGTCTGGTGAACTGTCAGGCTCCGGACGTCCGGTGCTACCTATGCCACCGGACGTCAGGTAATGACCGGATGTCCGACACATGCTGTACGTTTTTCTGTACAACGGTCACCTCTCTCTTCTATGACTATATATAGTCCTTTCTTCCACAAGAGAGGTTGACCACTCACTTTGAGCTTACTCAAGAACACATTCACACTCTCTCTCACCTTGATACACCAAATCTTAGATCCCAAAAGGATTTGAAGACATTTGTGAGAATTTGTCCAATCAAGTGATAGATCCACTCCCTCCTCCTCTTTGCACCAATGGAATTTGTGATTTGAGCAAGTCTTGAGCTTTACTTCATTGTTCTTGTTACTCTTGGAGGTTGGAGACTCCTAGGCGGTAGGAGTCTTTCGGTGAGGAATCAAACTCTGTGATTACCCCCCGGAAAAGTTTGTAAGGGTTTGGAGGCCACCTAAAGGCTTACCACTAGTGGTTGGGAATCGCCTTCGTGGTGATATCTCAAAGAGAGAATAGGGTGAGCCTTCGTGGCGTTGGTGTGCCTTCGTGGTAGCACCCACCTCTCTAAACGGTGACGTAGCTTCCCTCCAAGGAAGTGAATATCGGCATACATCCTCGTCTCTCGAAGTTTCGGTTATTCCTAACCTAAACTTTCTACTTGTGGTTACTTGTTCTTTAAGTTATTACTTATATCTCATTGCGTTACTTTACCTACCTACCCGTGTAGCTTGCTTAACTTGTTAAGCATCTTACTTGCAATTGTTAGGCTCACTTTCATATTTAGTACCATTGCCTAAAAATTGCTAAGTAACAATTAAAATTTAGAATTGTACCTATTCACCCCCCCTCTAGGTCCATCTCGATCCTTTCAATTGGTATCAGAGCCTCGTGCTCTATTCTTGTGGCTTAACCGCCCTAGAGCGAGATGAACCCCGATGGGACTCCCCTTGTTGTAGATCCAAAAGATCAGGTCTCGTCTTCTTCGGGAGTCAAGACCTTCACCTCTGAGGATCTAGAACGGGCCCTTGCTAAGCAAAAGGAGGAGCATGATGCTTCTCTTGAGGCCTTGGTCAAAATAAGGTTAGCCGCACTAACCACAGATTCCACGATACCCCCTAGTCCGGGTGGTGTGGGTTCGAGGCAAACTGCGCCTATTCCTTCTCTTGATCAACAACCTCCTAATAGTGATCACTCTAATGTTCCATGGCTATATGCAAAACCTAAAGATGAAAAACCAAAGTATAAGCATGGGGGTGAACCTCCCGTGCTTGATAAAAAGGCTGACTTTTCTATGTGGAGAGTTGCTATGCAGGATCATATTAGGTTCACAAACGATGAGATGATGGACATCTTGGAGGATGGGTACAACCCTGTTGATCCAAAGAACCTCACTCCAAGAGAAATATATGACAAGCATCTCAATGACACTGCAATCATGTTGTTAAGGAAAGGGATGAGTGAAAAGCAAAGGAGACCTTTCATACACATCACCAGTGCCAAGGATTTGTGGGATTGCATTGTGAGATCAAAAACCGGGACCTCCTCCCTCCGGCTTGCACAATATGAGATTGCCAAAGGTCAATTGCAAAACTTCTGTATGGAGAAAGGTGAAACCCCCAACCAGCTCAACGAGCGTCTGATGACGCTTACCTCTGACATAGAGTCCTGTGACTGTGACAAGACACAAGATGGATTCAACTTGACAAAGCGGTTTCTTGTGGACAAGTTGCTACATGCTCTTGCCCCGTATCACCATCAAATGGTGTGGGACATAAAGCAACACCATGGATTCAAAGAAATGACTCCAGATGACGTCATATCCACCTTTCAACTATTTGAAGAATCCAAGGCAAATGCTACAAGACATCTTGCCATGCATGGAAATTCATCTTCCGGGACCAACTTAGCCTTGAAGGCTAAACAAGTGTGTGAAGAAGAAGAAAGTGAGGATGAAGATGATGAAGAAAGTGATGAAAGTGACTCTGAAGAGGGACCCTCATATGAAGACATTGCTCTCTTTGTGAAGAAGTTCAGCGCAGGAAAATTCAAAGGGAAATTTCAAAAGAAGAAGGTCCGAAGTTGCTACAACTGTGACGAGACGGATCACTTCTCCAATGAGTGCCCATATGAGAAGAGAGAAGATAAGCCCAGATTCCCCAAGAACTTTGTAAAGAAGAAATTGCCAAACCCTGTGAACTCCAGGCTTAAGAAGAAAGATGGAAGGGCTATGATTGCCCAAGAAGAATCCGATCCCGATGATGTTGGAGGTGTTGCCGGTGTTGCTCAAGATTCTCAAAACACCTTGAGACTAGTCAACAAAAGTGGTGAAGTTGTCACCTACAACTACATGGAAGACTACAAGGGCAACGCACACAAGTGTTTGATGGCCAACGCCATTGTTGAGGACCATGAGCAACAAACCTCTTCAGACAAAGTGAAGGTAACCTCTCGTTCGGAACCTCCTCTTTTCTCTCCACCAACTCTTGATGATGCGGAGGATAATCATGAGGATAATGATGAGAATGATCCTATGTATGCTAAACTAGAAAAATTCATGTGTTCCCTCAAAGGAAAGAAACTCACTATGTTTCGTATGCTTATGGAGATGGTGGGTAAGCACACCGTCACCATTAAGGAACTCGCAACCCTCGTCACCGAGGAAAAGGAAAAATACGAAATCCTTGAGCGGAAAGTCCTATATGAGGAAGCAAAAAATGATGAACTGTGCATAAAAATTGGTACAAACCTTGATGAATATGTCAAGAAACTTGTTTCCTTGGAAAAGGTTGAAAGCTCCTTCAAGGAGTTGACGAATGATAAGAGCAAACTTATGAGGTCTCATGCTACTCTCTCTAAGGAGTGTGAGCTTCTATCTGTGTCTCTTAAGACTAAAGAAGAAGAGCTCACCCTTCTTACAAAGAACTTTGAGACACTCAAAGCTACTTATCTTGAAACTCTAGCCAAGGCTTACTCCTCTCCTGTTATAAATGTTGATGCCTGTACTACTAACGCAAGTTATGATCTAGCATCTATTTGTGAGGAAAATCGATTTCTAAAAGCACAGCTCGAGAAAGGACTCATGACTTGTGCTCAAGGACAAAAGAACCTTAATGAAGTATTGAGCCGTCACAATGAAGTTTTCGCAAAGGAAGGGCTTGGTTACGACCCAAGCACAAGCAAGACAAAAACCTCCACTCAAAAGTGCACCACTCCTCTCAAGGAGACGTTTGTACGCGAAGGGCAGAGGAAGAAAGGGGAGAGTCAAGTCAACAAGGTTATGAGTGGAAAGGCCGCTAGGGACCAACCCACTCCCATCAAACCTAAGGGTTTCATGTCTCCATCCTATGTACTTCGTAAAACAAAGGATGGAGAGGTTTATGCAAAATTTGTTGGCCACCATAATGCATTTTGTTTCTATGCTATTTGGGTTCCTAAGACCCTTGTGACTAATGTGAGAGGTCCCATTGCAAAATGGGTGCCTCTAACCAAGTAATGAATTGTGTGTAGGTTGCCTTCTCCGGTGGAGTCAAATGGGTGATCGATAGTGGATGCACCAACCATATGACCGGAGACGGAAAATTGCTCTACGATTTTATGGAAGCCATTCAACCATTTATGAGCATCGTGTTCGGTGGAGGAACGAAAGGACAGGTGCTTGGATTGGGTAAGGTGGCTATCACAAATGACATGTCACTTGCAAATGTCATGCTTGTCCAATCTCTAAAATATCATTTACTTTCCGTTCGTCAATTGGCTTCTGTTGGTTATGATACACTGTTTGGACTAACGGATGTGAAAGTCTTCAAGAGAGATACTCTTGAAGTGGCCTTTGTTGGAAAGTTGGATGGCAACCTTTACACGGTTGATTTCTCGAAAGAGAGTACCTTCCATGCAACTTGTCTAATGGCCAAAGCCGACAAGGGATGGCTATGGCATCGCCGGCTAGCCCATGTCGGCATGAGAAATCTTCAAGACCTCTTAAAGGGGAATCACATCCTTGGATTAACTAATATTTCTTTTGAGAAAAATCGTGTGTGTAGTGCATGCATAGCCGGGAAGCAACACCAATCAAAACACCCACCCAAGAATATTGTATCTACATCAAGGCCTTTGGAGCTCCTTCATGTGGATCTCTTTGGGCCTCCTTCATGGGATAGTCTTGGTGGGAAAAAGTATGGTCTTGTCATTGTTGATGATTACTCAAGATACACATGGGTGTTCTTCCTCAAATCCAAAGACGAGACGAAGTTCACCTTCATTGATTTTGCCAAACAAGCTCAACGCAAATTTGACAAAGAAATCTTGGCAATAAGAAGTGACAATGGCTCCGAGTTCAAAAATTACACCTTGGAAGAGTTTCTCAGTGACGAAGGGATTGAGCATCAATACTCCGCCCCCTACACTCCTCAACAAAATGGTGTGGCTGAAAGAAAGAACCGTACCCTTGTGGAGATGGCAAGGTCAATGTTGGATGAGTACAAGTCACCACATAGCTTTTGGGCTGAGGCCGTCAACACTGCATGTCGTGCCTCAAACCGTCTTTTCCTCCGCACAATCTTGGAAAAGACCCCATATGAGCTCCTAACCGGAAACAAACCAAATGTCAAGTACTTCCGTGTGTTCGGATGTAAGTGCTTCTTACTCAACAAGAAAGAACGATTAGGAAAATTTCAATCCAAAACTATTGAGGGTATATTTGTTGGTTATGGATCAAACTCCCACGCCTATAGGGTCTACAACAAATCCAATGGATGTGTTGTAGAAACTTGTGACGTGGTGTTTGATGAATTTAATGGCTCTCATGGAGAGCAAGTTGATCTAAGTGATGCAGGTGATGAAGATTCCTCTCAAGATATCTTGAACATGGGTGTTGGTGCTCTTCTTCCAATGGAACAAGAACCTCATGATGATATGGAAAACGACGCACGACTTCCTATATATCCAACCATTACAACACCCACGCCACCACAAGATCAAAATCCTCAACCAATGCCCAGAACTCAAGCACCTAATGATGATCAAGTCCTTCACCATGATCATCCTCAACAAGACCAAGAGCAAGAAAGTGCAATCAGGGATGATGAACCTCAACAAATGCAACATGAAGAAGAAGATGATGAACCTCAACAAATGCAACATGAAGAAGAAGATCTTCCACCTCACATCAATGATCCATATGTTGAGGACGTGGATGATGGACATGAAGTTGAACCTCGTGAAACTCTCACCTCCATCATGCCTCGTGTGGCCGGACGTGTTGATGTTGACAAAATTCTCACTGGCATATCCGAAGGTAGGGTCACTCGTAAACAATTGACAAACTTTTGTGCTCACTTCTCGTTTGTGTCTAGTATTGAGCCAGTCAAGGTACAAGACGCATTAATGGACAACGATTGGCTCGTGGCAATGCAAGAAGAGCTGAATAGTTTTGAACGCAATCAAGTATGGTCTCTGGTGGAGAGACCAACTACAGAACACAATGTCATTGGAACAAAATGGATTTTCAAGAACAAGCAAGATGAGAATGGTGTCATCATCCGCAACAAGGCAAGGTTAGTGGCACAAGGGTACTCACAAGTCGAAGGTTTGGACTTTGGTGAGACCTTTGCTCCCGTTGCCCGTCTCGAATCTATTCGCATCTTACTTGCTTATGTTGCTTTCAATGGATTTACATTACATCAAATGGATGTGAAGAGTGCTTTCCTTAACGGTCCTCTACAAGAAGAAGTATATGTATCACAACCACCTGGGTTCATTGATCCCGATCACAAAAACTATGTGTACAAACTTCATAAGGCCTTGTATGGCCTTAAACAAGCACCTCGTGCTTGGTATGATCATCTTAAGAAGTTTCTACTCGATGATGGTTTTGTGAGAGGGGTGATCGATCCCACTCTTTTTACTAAGAGACACAAGGGTGATTTGATATTATGCCAAATCTATGTAGACGACATAATCTTTGGTTCTCCTAACATTCATTTATGCAAGAAGTTTGCGGCTTCAATGACCAAGAATTTTGAAATGTCGCTCAATGCGGATTTGAAATTTTTCCTCGGATTTCAAATTCAACAATTTCAAGAAGGAATCTTTTTGTCTCAAGCAAAATACCTCAAGGACATCCTAGCAAAGTTTGGCATGTCTGATGCTAGTCCATGTAAGACACCCATGCCAACCACAATTGCCCTCACACAAGACACAAACGGTATTCCTTTTGACCCATCTATTTATCGCTCTATGATTGGTTCATTGCTTTATCTTTGTGCATCTAGACCAGACATCATGTTTAGCGTATGCATGTGTGCTAGATTTCAAGCTTCCCCTAGGGAAAGCCATCATAAAGCGGTTAAGCATATTCTTAGATACCTTGTTCACACCCCAAAGTTGGGTCTATGGTACCCCAAGGATGCTAAGTTTGATATTATTGGGTACACGGATGCTGATTGGGCTGGTGACAAAGTGGACCGCAAGTCTACCTCCGGTGCATGTCAATTTCTTGGACGCTCATTGGTAAGTTGGTCCTCCAAGAAACAAAATTGTATCGCCCTTTCCAGCTGTGAAGCAGAATACATTGCAGCTGCCAGTTGTGGAACTCAATTACTATGGATGAGGCAGACTTTGAAGGATTACGGGATCACCTATCGACATGTGCCTCTTCTATGTGATAATGAAAGTGCAATCAACATTGCTGAAAATCCCAAAGATCATCTTCGCACCAAGCACATTGACATTAGGTATCATTTCTTGAGAGATCATGTGGAAAAGTGTGACATTGATGTTGCCCACATTGGTACAGAAATGCAACTTGCAGACATCTTCACGAAGCCATTGGATGAAGCTAGGTTTTGTCGACTTAGGCGTGAACTTGGTATCTTGGAGCTTGACAATATTATGTGAAATCTAGTACCCATTCATGCATAAACTTAATATCTCGTCTTGATGTAGGCATATATTTAGGGGGATACACTCAACTCATGAGTACTCTACTTCCTATACAATGCATAAAAAGAACAAACACTCTCAAAGCTTACCATATCATGTGGTGCTTTAATATGATGGAGTAGTGACTATGCACCCAAGTCAACATTCTTGAGGTCTCATATCACATATGCTCAAACATGGTGACATCAACCACCACTCGTAGAGTAACCATAGTAACCAAGAAAGTTATTTTATCGTCTCCGAGATTCATGCAAGCATCATCCATCATCTCCCTACAAAATGCCCCAAGCCATCCATCATCTCTGACCCTCCGGTCGTCCGGTACTTTCCGGACGTCCGGTGTTTCGAGTGCGTCTGGACGTCCGGTACGTTCCGGACGTCCGACAAAACCCTTCTGTCAATCCTATGCCGGACGTCCGGTACTGTCGGATATCCGCTAATTATACTAGGACCGGACGTCCGGAAACCGCCGGTCGTCCGGTATATCCCTGGCCCATATATAAGGCGGGCCGCGTGGGGAGGGGCAGTTTTACCCTAAAATCTTCATCCCCCGTCCCTATCTCCTGGCCGCCGCCGCTGGACCTCATCGGCTGACCGCCGCCGCTGGAACCATCGTCTGGCCGCCGTCGCCGCTGGAACCCTTTTTCTGGCCGCCGCCAGGAGGGGGCCCTCGTCTGTCCATAAGCCGGGCTGGTCGCCTGGTTCCCTCGCCGGCCTCTCTCCGTCTCGCATCTTCACTCCAAGGTTTCCCCCTCTTCTTCCCCTCCTCTCATCCCTCGGGTTTGCCCTCGATCTATGAGAGTAGTGTGGTGATTGTGGGTCCTTTTTTCTTATTCTAGGTCGGAATGCCGAAGGTTAAACACTCCGCACGCAAGGAGGCCACCGGTGGGATTGCTCGCCCATCTCGTCGTGGTGGCTCCGATGACTCACAAGAACATGCTCGCGCTAAGAAGCGCGTCGCTCCGCCTCGCAGCCCCACAAGCGACTCCTCATCGGAGGAATCAGATTTTGAGGATGAACTCGCAGCTATGGAGAGGGTGGACCTTGGCTCTTCCCACACTGCTGCACCCAAGCCCAGGACTCAGCGACCCACGTTTAAACCACCTCCTCCACCAGTTCAGCCTCAAGGTGATGCTCGTCACATCTCCCTTGAGCCTCCTCTCTCTCACGGTCGAAAGGTTAAGCGATTCAACACCATTCCCATCGCATCATATCTTACTCTTCGCCGTGATGTAGACGAATTTACGGTTGCGAGCGACTCCACGGATGATCGTTTTCGCGCCAATGTCCAGGCAGACATTTTCACCACTGTCATTTTACCTAAAGGTCTGTCCTTACATTTGTGCATTGATCTTGAGCACATTCGTTCTCATCCGGAGAAGTATCCGGGAGCCATTGAACTCATTGAGACTTCGGGTCTCGCTGCTCCTTTTTCCTTTCAGCATGATTTTAGTAATGCTGCGATCCATCAATTTTATGCCACATGTCATTTTCACCCCAACAACACTGTCACTTGGATGACCTCCGACACAGTGCTTACAGCCTCATACTCTCAATTTGTGGCTGCTCTGGGCTTTCCTGATAGTGGGTTCAAAATACACAAAGATGATCCCCGCCATAAGCCCAAAGGCATAAATGTTTGCATGGATCTCCTCAAACCCATCGCTGAAATGACTAAGGAGGAGAAAGAAAAAGATCTAAACCAAGTGTCAATTTGGCGCTCTCCCTTTTACATCATTTTTCAGTGTGTCATTCGCACCGTCTATCCTAAAATGGGAGACAAAGGGTCGTGCAATAGCTATTGCATTGACCTAATGCATCGTCTCTACACGGCACCTAAAGGAAAGATAAATGTTCCGCACTTTCTGTGGCATGAGATCCGTCTCGCTTCCTTCCAATTCAAGCGAGCCTTTCCTCATGCCCCCTATCTTCAGGCCTTTATTGAGAGTGTGGCTCCCTTTCCCATTGTCCGCACTCATTTACATGAGCAGTGGGTCATTCCATCCCACATGGCAGATGACTGGGTGAGGCCCTCCTCCTCCACTCATCCTCGTCGAACTGCTGCTCATTTTCCTCCCACTACTCATTCCGGGTCTTCATCCCTTGGACGCATTGCTCGCTTTCTTGGGAAAGCTCACTCTGCCATGATGAAGGCCATCACCTTTCAGTGTTCCCAGAACCACGATGTAGTCACTCGCATGGTTACTTCCAAGAATGCTCTGAAGGCTCGTCTGAGAGAATCCGGAGTATTCGATGTGAGTGATGATGAACGACTTCCGGATGTTCCGCCTTCTGACTTTGGCTTCCCCTCGGGTCCTGAGTGGTCTGAATTCCTTGACGAGGCTGGTGGCAGTGGTACTCACGATGATGATGATGATGATGCTTTCTGATGGTCTGACACCTTTTGGGTAGTAGCTGCCAAAGGGGGAGTAGGCATTTCACTAAGAACTTATCTATTTATGTAATGATGTGAGATTTGTATCGAACCTATGATGTGAACCTGTTATGATGAACTCTGTGTTGAAACCTTATCTATTATGTGATGCACCTATATATCTATGGAACTATTGTGTTATATCATGGGTATGAGGTTTTATGTATGATATCTCGTGTATAAGTTTCCTATGAAATCTGTGAAAGAGATTCTCATGATATCATATTAAGGGGGAGCTCCTCTCCTCTTGTTTATTATTGTTCATGCACCTATTGAGGGGGAGCTCTATAACATCATTTCGATATTTGAAAACCTTTAATACAATTCTTTGAGAAATGCATGCATGTTGTCATCAACTACCAAAAAGGGGGAGATTGAAAGTGCAATCTTGCCTTTAATTATATTTTGATAAATGATGACAACATGTATATATGGGACTAATCATGTTTATCAAGTATATCTCAGGATTATGTCTCAATGCGTGCGTGGATCATGAATACAGACAAATCTACATTGCTCAAGAACGGACATAAAAGATGATAGCTTCTAGCTTGATTTTCAGGTTGATTCTGAGTATAGGGATCCCGCACTATTAAGAGGGGATCAATGGATATTGTGAAAGACTTGCTCAAAACATACAAAGTATCCTCCCACACTGTCTCTACTCTATCCATACCAAGTATAATATTCTGTGCACCTAGAAGTATGAGTAACTAAACCTATGTGTCCAGTTATCTCCGGACGTCCGGCACTCTCCGGACGTCCGGACCTTCACAGCCTACCAGACGACCGGTATCTTCCGGACGTCCGGTCACTCAGCGCCTAACGGACGACCGACCTCTTCCGGATGTCCGGTATTCCTCAACAGAAACTATACAGCGGTTTTCCGGTCTCCTCCGGACGACCGGTCCTTCAGCGCCTAACGGACGTCCGGCACACTCCGGACGTCCGGCACTTCTTCACAGAAAGAATTAGCGGATGTCCGGAATCTTTCGGACGTCCGGTCACCTGTACACACAGCAGTATACGTGGCCCCGTCTGGTGAACTGTCAGGCTCCGGACGTCCGGTGCTACCTATGCCACCGGACGTCCGGTAATGACCGGATGTCCTACACATGCTGTACGTTTTTCTGTACAACGGTCACCTCTCTCCTCTATGACTATATATAGTCCTTTCTTCCACAAGAGAGGTTGACCACTCACTTTGAGCTTACTCAAGAACACATTCACACTCTCTCTCACCTTGATACACCAAATCTTAGATCCCAAAAGGATTTGAAGACATTTGTGAGAAGTTGTCCAATCAAGTGATAGATCCACTCCCTCCTCTTCTTTGCACCAAAGGAATTTGTGATTTGAGCAAGTCTTGAGCTTTACTTCATTGTTCTTGTTACTCTTGGAGGTTGGTGACTCCTAGGCGGTAGGAGTCTTTCGGTGAGGAATCAAACTCTGTGATTACCCCCCGGAAAAGTTTGTAAGGGTTTGGAGGCCACGTAAAGGCTTACCACTAGTGGTTGGGAATTGCCTTCGTGGTGATATCTCAAAGAGAGAATAGGGTGAGCCTTCGTGGCGTTGGTGTGCCTTCGTGGTAGCACCCACCTCTCTAAACGGTGACGTAGCTTCCCTCCAAGGAAGTGAACATCGGCATACATCCTCGTCTCTCGAAGTTTCGGTTATTCCTAACCTAAACTTTCTACTTGTGGTTACTTGTTCTTTAAGTTATTACTTATATCTCATTGTGTTACTTTACCTACCTACCCGTGTAGCTTGCTTAACTTGTTAAGCATCTTACTTGCAATTGTTAGGCTCACTTTCATATTTAGTACCATTGCCTAAAATTGCTAAGTAACAATTAAAATTTAGAATTGTACCTATTCACCCCCCCTCTAGGTCCATCTCGATCATTTCAGCTAGGGCCCGACTGCCATGATTTCAGATCTGAACCTATTATGTTTTCATGAATATATGTGTGTTATTGATCCTATCTTGCAAGTCAATAGTCACCTACTATGTGTTATGATCCGGCAACCCCGAAGTGACAATAGTCGGGACCACTCCCGGTGATGACTGCAGTTTGAGGAGTTCATGTATTCACTATGTGTTAATGCTTTGGTCCGGTACTCTATAAAAGGAGGCCTTAATATCCCTTAGTTTCCACTAGGACCCCGCTGCCACGGGAGGGTAGGACAAAAGATGTCATGCAAGTTCTTTTCCATAAGCACGTATGACTATATTCGGAATACATGCCTACATTACATTGATGAACTGGAGCTAGTTCTATGTAACCCTATGTTATAATGGTTACATGAGGAATCGCATCCGACATAATTCTCCATCACCGATCCAATGCCTACGAGCTTTTCACATATTGCTTGTTGCTTATTTACTTTTCCGCTGCTACTATTGCAATCACTACAAAAACACTATCGCTACTTTTTCTACCGTTACCGTTACTTCCATATCATCTTGCTACTAAACTATCTTGTTGCAGATACTAAGTTTCCAGGTGTGGTTGAATTGAAAACTCAGCTGCTAATACTTGAGAGTATTCTTTGGCTCCCCTTGTGTCGAATCAATAAAATTGGGTTGAATACTTTACCCTCGAAAACTGTTGCAATCCCCTACACCTGTGGGTTATCAGAGAACTTCCTTGGCTGCCAGCCAGACTATGGCTTGTCACTTGCTGATCCCAGTCGGTAAAGAAAGCGAACCCATACGATGAAAAGACGCACGTGATCCAGATGTGTGGTGGTTTAGGAATTCAGATGAGGGGTAGAAGTACTTCCCCCCCAGGACTTTCCCCGAATCAGTTAGGGGATGGCAATCTACTTCGTTCTACTGCAAAGATGTTCCGACTCTCGGCCAGTCGACTGGCCTTCCTCCTTTCTCTCTGGAGAGACTCCGCACCCCTCGTTCTTTAATTGTAGCACCAGAGAAGAAGGGGGAGGTGCGTATATTAGTCGACGCGGTCGTTGCATTAGTCCAAGGTGGAGTGACGGGTATGGACATGTTGGAGGTATTCCTCAGTCGACGTATCCAGCCCCTGCAGGCCCGTGACCACCCTATGTGGATGTACTCGGGTCCAGAGGACACCGCCCGAACCCACCCGGAGGAGGTGGATGAGGAGACGGTGGCCCAGTGGCTCAAGAACATTACCGACAACAAGGATAATCCCATGGGGTCCAGGAGGATTCTGCCATTTGACGCTAACAATGCTCCAGACGAGGTCAGGCTTAATTTACCGAGTGTTTTTCCCTTTTGATATGCAATTGTTCTTAAATCTGACTGATACTTGTAACTTGTGTTTTGTAGGTTTTCACGAGGATGTACTCGATGCCGAACGGAGAGCAGTACCAAGAAGGAGTTGAGAGTGACGGCGAGAGCAGTGATTATCAGTACGCAGATGACAGTGAAGATGATAGTGAGGACTCAGGCAGCAGTGAAGAAGTCGATTCACCGCCCCGTCCGGAGCATCGTTCCAAACAGTCGCGGG
>LR738716.1:59045086-59062266 GCA_902687465.1 Secale cereale
CCCCCCCACCCCAAGGCTCCTCGTCGGAAACTTCAGGTTCGGTTGATTCCGCCCCAATCCGTACATGTCATTTACGACCCTCACCAATGAATTTTCGGGGTTCATTCGTATTTTTTCGCGGCGATTTCATCTCGTTTTGGACTAGTTGTTCTGTTGTTTCGGTAGTTGCTCTCCGTTCGTGCCTTGATCCTATTCTGGCTCGGCGCCGTCGCCGGCGGGAACCAGGGCATTTCCCGGCGATTTTTGGGTCTTTCGCGTGCCTTTTTGGTGCGTGCGCGCTGACAAAAATCCGAGCTAGGGTTTGTGTTGGGGATATAAACTCGCTTTTAGTGTTATTTCGTGGTGTATAGATGCTGCTTCTGTGACCTAGTTGAGGTAATAGCAGCGTGGTTTGTCCGTCGTGCCATTCATAACATGTAGGCGTAAATACGAAAGAGCATAGAAGTGTACAGCACATTGCACCGCAGCGGTGCTACTGAATTGAGCAAGAAGAAGTATTTACGCAGGGTGCGAGTGTTCCGAGCCATTCCAGTTGGATTTGGTTGGATAATCATGGCAATTCTGCAGGTGTACTTGGTGTTAGAATGGAACATATTGGATTGATATCTTTGATCGGATGCTTTTTTTTTGTTACTCCTTATGTAATAGCAACATGCTGTAGCGAAATTAGCATCATCACACTTCTATGCCAGAAGCTTGCGAAGTAGGGCCCTGGTGTGTAAATTTCTTAATTCTACTTCTTGTTATGTTTGATAGATTAGATTGGTGTTAGTGTATGCTTTGTTCTACTTCTACTTACCGATCTGGATTCCTGGATTTGAGTACCGAGTACAACTTTTTTGGCTCAGAATTCATATATCATGTATCACAATTTTAGTTCTCCAAAAAATAATATCATTGTTGTTTACATTTCGCACTCCTTTTAACTGGGCAGAGAACTTCAGTACAAGATGCAAAGGGGAAGGGGCGGGAGAGGTGGTCTCTTCAGTTTTGGGGACCCTTTTCCTGCTTTTGGCGGCTTTGTACCACCTGGGAACCTTATGTCCAGTTTCTTTGGTGGGTCAAATCCCTTTGATGACCCCTTCTTCACCAATCCCTCTGGTTCTATGATTGGACCTAGCCTGTTTGAGCAAAGCATTTTTGGTTCAAGCATGTTCCGGCCACACAGAGCTCCAAATGTAGGAGGCTTCCAGCAGCAAGGTCCTGAACCAAGCAGGCCAAAAGGGCCGATTATTGAGGAGTTGTCTTCAGACGATGAGGATGGTGCAGATGCGAATGAACACGATGAGAAGAAGAGAACTAACTCTATGAAACATCCAAGGATTAGCAAAGAGCCATATCTGGAGGACTCTGGTGATGAAGTTCAAGGTTGGTTTATGTTATGCTGTTATAGGAGTTCTTCCAGCTGCCTCCATGTTACTTTTCACAATCTAGTTTCAGCTTGTCTGTAAGTAACTGAATGAAGATAAAGATATATGACTGGTAATGGCTCGTTGCTGTTTTTGTTTACGCAATTTAGTGCATGCCCCATATGGCCTGGAACCCTGGACCAAATTCTGTCTTTATAGTCTCAGGAATCCACAAGATTGTTTTGGAGTAAACCTATATACCTGTACCTGTGGTAGTATACATTAGAACTATTCAAATTCATTTTTTTTTGCTGCTATCATTTAAGATTTAGTGCTAGCTGGCATTGTTGCCAGGCTAGCCTGCTATCATGTTATTGGTTTCCTGGATCCTCACTCAGATGTGATTCTCTTTCTTTTATCGGAGGACTGTTGAGAATATGTGCTTTGTACATGTCAGAAAGATTCACAAAACAGCTGAAAACATGGGCAGGATACTAATGCTGAGAACTTTTAACAGATAATAAGAGACCTAGGCATGAGAAATTTGGGAAAGAGTATGTCAGGGCTGGCACATCATATCAACAGCCACAGACCTATATGTTTCAGAGCTCAACTGTTACATATGGTGGTTCAAATGGGGCATGTTATATGTCTTCAACGACTAGGAGTGGTGGAGATGGGGTAAGTCCGTCTCAGCAGTGCGGTCATCTGTTAAGGTGTTCTGGTGGTGATTGTTTCTTCAATTTCTTCTAGGTTACAATGGAAGAAAGTAAGGAAGCAGACACAACAAGTGGTAAAGCAACTCACAGGATCGCACGTGGCATCGGCAATAAGGTGTGTTTTCTTCACAACCCAGACATATGACTTTATTACTTTGGACTACACCAAGGATAAATGATTTAGAGCCATGATTCCGTTGCTGCAGGGTCATGCACTGACTAGAAAACTGAACTGCGATGGAAAAGTTAACACCATGCAAACTTTGCAGAACTTGAGTGAAGGTTTTACTATTCTAGTGTCATTCTGTTGCGGGAACCCTATTCATGTCGTTTCTGATGCTATTTTTTTCTTCTCTTGCAGATGAGCTTGCTGGGTTTGAGGAATCATGGCAAAGGAATGCAGGGCCTTGTCTGCCTGGTTGGGATCCCAGATTAAACATGCTTAACAGTGGTACGCCCCTTTCCTCTGTCGTTATCTTCCTGCATGTCTCAGGTTACTGCCAAATTGAAACTCACTCATGTAACCAGAGGAACGCGGCAGTTCAGGTCATCAACAATTTGCAACTTACCCATGCATAGAAAACTATGGCAGGACTAGATGAATGTACATACCAACATAACGAAAGCATCAGCTTTATTAGACTTGTTGATAAAAACCTGAGAAGTTAACAAGCATAGTTTATCCACGTGAGAGAAGTTAACCCTGAGTTCAGATCTCTATCTTCAAATTAGTTATATTTCTACGTTAGTAACCTGAATTGCATGCCTGTTGTTTTCGTGTTCTAGCTAGTTTGATCCCTGGAGTGGTTATCTTACATTCTTGATAAAGCAGGAACTCTTAGCCCTGGCATCCAAGAAGATAATGGAATGTCTGCACTTCTAGCACCCAATGAAATGTTTGCGCTTCCAGCACCCAATGAAATGTTTGCGCTTCCAGCACCCAAACAGTATCGTGGCTCCGTTTCCTCGAGGATGAAGAGGCGCCCTTTGAATGGTTCATCCCAGGGCAGTCCCCGTCCATGATTTCCTGGGGAATTTAGGCAGAACTGTGTTCCCGGTTTGCAGACAAGGAAGAGGATGAATCGCTAGCTCACTGCAGCTATTCAGAAAACTATGTCTACGTCTTACTCAGCTTAGCCTAAAAGGTTCTGTTGCTATTGTTGATGTATATTGCTGTTCCCTTCAGCATGGATGCGCAATCATAAAAAACGTAACTTCTGTTTACAAGAACTATCATATCTTCCATGACTGTTGCGTAACTTTGTAAGGCAAGGCTTCATTCCTGTATTTTCTGATGTACGAGTACTATGTTGGCACTATGGTGCGTGGGTTCGATTTGGAGATTCGATAATCTTCCAAAGCAATCCCACCAATTTACGGTGTACTATGCTTAGTAACCTGATCTTACATGTCATTACAGCTCATAATCGAGTTGCATATTAGTCATTTGCATTTTTGTTGAGAAGGAGGTTAAACCCCCGAGCTTTGCATCATTGTGAGTATCTGGATGGTGATAATGTATTATATTATGGGACAAATGTAATGCTCCCTCTGTAAAGAAATATAAGAACCTTTAGAAGTAATCTAAAAGCTCTTATATTTCTTTATTTCTTTATAGAGGGAGTAATTACTAAGAGGAGTACATATTAAAGAGCGGAGTACATAATAAAGGCAGTAACAATTAAGCCATTGCAAGATGAAATAAACACGTACTCCCTCCGTTCTGATTTACGCGTCGTGGTTTTAGTTCAGTTCAAATTTGAACTGAAACCACGATGAGTAAATCGACTAAAACCACGACGAGTAAATCGGAACTGAGGGAGTATGATTGAGGTGATTTGTTCTGCAGCTACACCTTTAAGACCAAGCGTCCTTGCGCTGCTGTTGCCATGTCTAACCGAAGATGGCCAAGGAGCTCGGTAGGTTCTTTAGGCAGGCGGCCAACGGCCGTCAAAAATATCACATGGTTAAGTGAGCAGAGATATGTATGCCCAAGGACCGTGGTGGCACTCATAAGGAGCTCGGTAGGTTCTTTACTGCTTCTCGGCACATAAATGTCGCACTCATGCTGAGATGGGTAAGGCGGATATTACGTGGCGAGGGTGGGATCTGGCTACAGCTCATTAGGCAAAATACCTTAGGGGTGAGCCTTTCCTGGCATGTAACCGGCCGGCGGGCTCACAATTCTGGCTATCCATCCAAAGGATCAAGGAGGACACCTACCTAGGGATTTCCTTCTTAGGGAATGGGAATGGGATCCAGTTTTGGCAAGATCCCTGCTTGGGTACTGAACCACTACGTATCTACTTCCCCGGCTTGTTCTCGATTTATGTGGATCCGTATGTACTAGTTTCTGCGGCATTCCAAGATGTACGGTGGAACATCCGGTTCTGGCGTACATTTGGCCAAGCAGAGAGTGACGATTGGACTAGACTGCCAGCCGCCTTGCCATTTGTGCTCCCGGACTATCCGGACACGGTATCTTGACGGATTGCACTGATGACGGAATTCTCGATGAGCACGGCATACCAAGCCCTCTGCCCGCCACCGACCACGCCTTGGCTATCCCCGTTGTGGAAAGCCCCCATACCCCTTAAGATTAAGATCTTTGTTCAATAGCTACTACGGGATTGTCTCCCCTTGGGGACAGAAGTACTTAAACGGCACAGACCTGGAGATGGCCTGTGCCCCCTCTGCGTTGTACCGGAAACCGGGACCCATATCATTTTCTCCTGTACGGCAGTGAGGGTGTTGTGGACATACGTCCGCGAGGCGTTAGGGCCCAACTGGGAGGCCCTAAGTCTCTCTGACTTTCTCCAACATAGATCTCTTCAGCAGTCGCGGCATCTTGCCTTTTTTGGCTTATTTTTGCGGTGATGTCTTGGATTTTGTGGACGGCGCGTAAGAAGATGGTGATTGAGAAGGTCTTTCCGAGGAAGGCGTCTGACTCCTTCAAATTCCTTGCTTGTCTGCAGCACTGGCACCCGCTCTCGAGGCAGCGTGATCGTGACCGGCTCGACTAGATGCGCTCCTGGCTTTGGCGCGCCGCTTATCGTTATCGTAGTGCCATCTGGCGCCCGCCACTAGGTGGCTCTTTTCTTATTTCTCTTATGTTTTCTTTGGCGTGATTGTGCTGTGGCCCCAGCCGTAGTTTGTCTGCTGATGTTCGGATATGAATTGTATGGACCGTTGCTTTATTTATAAAACAGGGCAAAAAGCTATTTCAAGTAGGTACCAAAAATCAATGATCTAGAACTATGCAGACACCCTATACATCCGGACGGAGGAAGTAACAAATATGTTCTTGGCAGGCAGTTTAATATCCTTTTGACTATGGCGTCATTTCGACTTTGTTGTGCATGGTAATATGTTCATGTTGTTAATCTCTCCAAATGTCTCCTAATATGGACACTGTGTCTTGGTCCTCATATAAGAATGGCAATTTCTGCTTAGAAGAGGATGTTGACGGGGCTCACAACCAAGGGATCTGGAAAGCTATTTTTTCTCTGAAAATCTAAATTTTTCTCTAGCAACAACTTTAAGATGGTGTTTTAACTAGATTTAACATGAGTAAAAGAAATTGGCATTGTTCTTCTTTGTGTTCCTTTTGTCATCAAATAGAAACAACTCAACACTTACTCCCTCTGCTAACTTTTATAAGATGTTTTAGGTCACTATCTTTAGTCTGCTAAAACATCATAAAGTTTAATGTGAGAGTAATTTTCAACATTGTCTTGGAACTTCTTGTTGTCCAAATTCCGCGTGGTAGGCTTGTGCCCAGCTTCATGCCTTTTTTTATCTTTCCTTTTGGTGATAAGTTCCATGTGATGGGCTTAGCTTGCTCCGAGCTGTACTGGATTGCAGACTTTGTATTTCGTTGACACCTTCTAATAATATAGCCGCATGCATCTGCCGGATGCAGAGGTCGGGGGTGATCCTCCTTCTCAAAAAAAAAAAAAAAACTGCTCTCCGGTAGATTTTGTGGACTATTAGGAACAAGGTTACTTTTGATAAGCATGCACTTTTTTATTTGAGGAGTTGATTGTTTTTGAGATAGCTGACCGCTTATTCCAAACGGTTTGATAAGCATGTGCTGAGATCTCCCATGGAGGTCGTATGTGTTATGTGCTCTTTCCTCTTATCCTGGGCAGGTCTACAAAATGAAGATGGCAAGATGACTCTGAACAATGGTGCAACTAAACAAATGAACAAGGCGTTGGCGCTGATGCATGGCGATTGAGATGGGAAGATCCCGTGCTGCCTGTCAGTCATGCCCGTATACCTTTTAATCGTTACGAGGGCAATGGAAAGGGTTAGCACGACCAGCCGGTTGAGCAGACAGAGCCGGTGCAATGAACTGATGGTGAAAAATCAGTACTAGTACAAGTAGTAGATCATAAGATTGCACACAGAAACAGCCACCATATATAACAACGCAATGCTAAAACAGTCAATCTCCACATCTTGTCCAGCGCGATCTTAACTACATACAGATACGTTGAGTCCATCACTGGCAGTACACTAATTATTGGGGATATCGAGCACTGAAGAGGCTGCATGCATGCGAGAGCGAGGGTAACGACTACCGAGAGGTGCAGTCGAAGAGACAGCACGCAGCAGCCTGCTTGCTGATGAAGCTCACACTCCGCAGAGGATGGCGACGAAGCCGGCGACGAGCAGCACGGCCTGGGTCACGAGGAAGATGGCGTGGTAGATGAGGAGCGTGACGCGACCGTCCTTGCCGATGCAGACGCCCACGGTGACGGCGGCCACCCCGCGGACGACGTAGTAGAGGGCGTAGGCATTGAAGCCACCGAGAGCGTGCGCGAAGAGAGCGAGGAGGCGGGCCATCCCGCGGCCGAACGCCGTCACGAGCACCCAGGACGCCCCGGCCGTGGCCACCTGCGCCGCCGCGGTGAGGAGCATGACCAGCGCGTCGAAGTGCATGCTCAGCTCCTGCTGCGGCGTGGCGCCGCAGTTCGCCGACCTCAGCGCGGCATCAGTCTATACATACACGGACCAGCCAGTCCATCAGTGCTCGAGAAGTCGAGATCATCCCGCCCGGCCGGGAGGAAATAAAAATAAGACGATTTTGATCGATCGTACCTGCGGCAGGGAATCTACCGGGTTGAGGGCTACGGCGAAGAGCGCGAAGGCGGCCGTGGCCAGGCCGAGGACGACGTCCGCCACCGCCACCGCGCGCACGCCCATCCCTTGCTGCAGCTGCCACGCGCCTGCTCCAGCACCACCAGCAGCAGCAGGAGGAAACATTCTCGACACAAGGAGCTAGCTAGCCCGACTGCAGCACTGCCTCTGCTCTGAAGCTAGACGTCAAGGCATGGTATAAATATACACACGCTCGATGGGCGACGCAACTACCAGCAGTACCAAGTGCACCGCAGATGGATCGATCGAGATTGATTACATTGGTGAACACGGTGTACGTAGGCACCACCTTATTTCGGCAACCTATCTAGCTTTACTAATGCGTATGTGTAGTAGTGATTCAGACGCATCTCATCTTCTCACCACGCATGCGTGTATGCGCTGCATTTTTGGCCGGCGATAAGCTTGCAGAAGCTATATAAGAACGATGACATCTTGAAAAATTGAGATTAATGGTTGCAAAGAGCTAGCGGGCCGGCGGATGCATGCAATTCCTGGAAAGAAGATGGCACATCGATCTGCACGTCATTCCTTACTGGGTGTTTCGATGGACCCCGGCCCACTATATATAGCATCTCTCTGTCGAATGTCGATCATATCCGAAATTAGGTTGCAGCGAGGAGAAATTCGGGAGGTCGGTCAGTTGCGCATCCCTCTCAATGTGCTTGATTCGGACGAAAAGATGCAACGCTGGTTGTGTAGGGACACACAATACACGTGGCACAATACTCAGGAGTCAGCACTAGACAAACCTATTAAACCGAAGATTTCATCCCTACTCCTGTGCAGAAAAGAGAATTTAGATTTGATCTGAATTGGCTCAAGAATCCTGATTTTATTCCCTTAGTTGCTAAGGTGTGGATGAAACCTGTTAAATCAAATGATCTCATTGATATCTTGAACATTAAACTGATGAGATTTAAGAAGTTTTTTAAAGGCTGGGGGTCCAACATTTTTGGGAAATCTAGAAAAAGGAGGAGAGAACTGAGAGAGGAACTAGAGCATCTAGAGAAACTAGAAGAAACATATGTGCTATCTCCTGAATTATACTCTAGGAAAGTTGAAATTTTGGTGGAGCTTTATAATCTCCTAGTTGAAGAGGAAATTGCTTGGTTGCAAAAGTCTCATGAAAGTTGGCTGTTGAGAGGGGATAGAAATACTGATTATTTTCATAGAATAGTGAATGGGAGGAGACGGAGGAATACTATTTCCTCTCTTGGTTGTGGTGATGCGGTGATAGAGGGGACTAAAAATTTATTGAATCATGCCACCGAATTCTACAAGGACCTTTTTGGACCTGCTTCTGGAAATCTATGCAAGTTGGGTGATAAAATGTGGGAACCAAATGAGAAGTTGTCAGATATTGGTAACTTTATCCTCACTACGCCCTTTTCTGAAACCGAGATAAAAACTGATCTCTTCTTTATGAAACCAAACAAAGCACCAGGTCCAGATAACATTCCTATTGAATTTTTCCAGCATTGTTGGGAGATTGTTAAGGGTGACATGATGATTTTATTTGAACGGTTCCATGATAATAAATTGGATGTGCAACGCTTGAACTATGGGATTATTACTTTGCTTCCTAAAGTTGTTGGTGCAAATAAAATACAACAATTTCGCCCGATATGTTTACTTCGATGCATTTATAAGCTGGTCACCAAGGTGCTTACTACTCCCTCCGTCCCATAATTCTTGTCTTACATTTGTCTAGATATGGAAGTATCTAACACTAGAACATGACTAGATACATCTGTATTTAGACAAATCAAAAACAAGAATTTTGGGACGAAGGGAGTATTATGTTGGAACCTTTTGTGGATATCTTGTTCAGTAGACAACATAATGCTTTTATTAAAAAAACGTGATATCATGGATGGGATTATGTCCCTGCATGAAATCCTCCACCATACCTATGCTAGAAAAAAAAATCTGATATTGTTCTTAAACTAGACTTTGAGAAGGCGTACGACAAAGTAAACTAGGAATTCTTGCTGGATTGCCACAAAATGAGAGAGTTTCATCCGCAATGGATTGAATGGGTTAGAAAAATCCTAATAGGAGGCACCGTTAGTGTGAAACTTAATGATGAGATTGGTCCCTACTTTCAAAGTTTGAAAGGGGTGCGCCAGGGGGATCCTTTCTCCCCTTTCCCTTTTAACCTGGCTGCTTTTTTTTTCCTCTCGAATACGCATAATAGTGTATCATTCCATTGATAGAAGGAGAGAGTTACATGTGCTAAACGAAGCCACACATTCGGTGGCTAGGTCAGCAATACATTACATGAGTAGCAACAAGATTCAAGGTTGTTCGAAAATGAAAACACGAAGCCCCTTGGCACCTGCCAGCGCCCAAAACCTAGCCTCGTCAAGGGCGGCTTTGGTGGCCTCAGCAGTGGAGGGGCTGGCGTTGTCGAAGATACGAGTGTTCCTGTGCTTCCAGAGGGTCCAGGCCATGATGATTCCGAGCGAAGCAGTGCCCTTGCGAAGAGAGGGCGGGGCAGACGTAGTGGCCTCCTGCCACCAGTCGAAGAAAGACTCATGCCCGATGGGCATGGTAGCGGTGAGCCTAAGCTTGGAGAAGATGTCATGCCAGACCATGCGGGAGAAGGGGCAGCCTATCAGGAGATGTTGCATAGAATCGGGGGCTTAGTCGCAGGGCACGCACGTAGGGGAATGCGGAAGGCCGTGGCATGCCAGTCTCTCACTTGTCCAACATCGGTCCTGTAAGGCGAGTCACATGAAGAACTTGACGCTGAGGGGGGCCCAAGTCTTCCATGTGAGAGTAATATGCGGTGAACTGGTGGAGCCGAGGAAGAGTGCGTCATAGCAAGACTTGGCGGAGTAGAGGCCATTGGCAGTCCAACGCCAACGCAGATTGTCAGGATGGTCCGCAAGAGTGATGAGGCGCACGCGCCGCCAAAGCTCAATGTATTGCACCGTGGCAAGGGGTCCTAGAGCGCCCACAATGTCCTGAACCCATATGCTCGGTCCTCGAGACCATCAGCGACCAGGCGAGTCTTGCGGCATCGCTTTGGCACCATAGCGTAGATTGCGGGCGCGATTTCGGCAGCAGATTGCCCATGGATCTAGTGGTCCGTCTAAAATTTGCACGATCGCCCATCGCCAAGCTCCCACTGCGTAGAGGCACGGAAGATGGCCAGGACCTCGGGGTCGGAGGGGATAGATAGGTGGCTCCAGGGACGCGACTGGTCTGTGCGTTGCAGCCACAGCCAGCGGGTGTGGAGGGAGATCCCAGTGCGCCGCAAGTCCCGGATACCCAGCCCGCCAAGCTCGAGGGGCATGAAGACACGACGCCAACTGACTGCGCAGTGACCCGCTGCAGAATCCTTCCTCCCGTGTGTAAGGGCATGTCCCTTTCGTTGTGGTTTTGGTGACTGATAACAATGCGTTTGCGGACTAATCGTGTGTGCCAAGTGTTTCAGATATATATCCAGAGGCATGAAACGGTTATCTACCCTCCAAGTTTTCAGCTCAAGACTGGTTGTCGTGCTAGGCTTTTGTTTTGGTGGACTTGAGTCATAGGAGACACCATACTATCAAGGGGGGGGGGTCCGCATTGGAAAGGCCAGGGTGGAATCATCACGTACACTCATTTTGCACCCTCATTATCTTCCTGTACTAGCTTCTTCTATGGGCGCGGTAGTACCGTAGCCTGCGCGGTAGTACAACATATGCGCGCCAAGCGGTAGTACCGCTGCAGACGCACGGTAGTACCGCTCGTGCTCATATGCGGCAGTACCGCCGCGGCTACTCCCCACCTCCGCGTCGATTCGGGACGAACTCTTTTCGTGTCGGGTTCTATGGTGGTAACAACGGTAGTAGCAGCGGTAGTACCGCTTATAGGCGGTAGTACCGCTGCCACCACCGCGGCTACCACTGCTTCCTTGCTCCAGATCCCGTCCCTATCACAGGGCGGTAGTACCGCTGGGGCACACGGTAGTACCGCTGGCTCCAGCGGTAGTACCGCTCGGCCCAGCGGTAGTACCGCTCTGTGCGGGCTGAGAAGAGTGTAACGGTTCACTCTTCCCCTCCACTATATAAATTATTCTTCCTCCTCTAGAACACTCACCTCTTCTCCCCAAGCTCCATTGTTGCTCCAAAAGCTCTTTTTCGCCCGATCTCTCTCCCCAGCCAATCAAACTTGTTGATTTTCTAGGGATTGGTTGAGAAGGCCCATATCTACACTTCTACCAAGAGAAATTTGATTCCCCCCACTAATCCCTTATGGATCTTGTTACTCTTGGGTGTTTGAGCACCCTAGACAGTTGAGGTCACCTCGGAGCCATATCCATTGTGGTGAAGCTCCGTGGTTTTGTTGGGAGCCTCCAATTCAGTTGTGGAGAGATCCCCAACCTTCTTTGTAAAGGTTCGGTCGCCGCCTTCAAGGGCACCACTAGTGGAATCACGACACCTCGCATTGTGTGAGGGCGCGAGGAGAATACGGTGGCCCTAGTGGCTTCTTAGGAAGCATTGTGCCTCCACCCCGCTCCAACGGAGACGTACTTCCTCTCAAAGGGAAGGAACTTCGGTAACACATCCTCATCTTCACCGGCTCCACTCGTGGTTATTTCTTTCCTTTACTTGTGCAAGCTTTCATTGTTTACCTTAGCTTGCTTGCTTGTGTGGTTATTATTATTGCTTCCTATAAGTTGTCCACCTAGTTGCATATCTAGACAACTTACTTTGTTGCTAAGTTTAAATTGGTTAAGAAAAGCTAAAAATTGTTAGTTGCCTATTCACCCCCCTCTAGTCAACCATATCGATCCTTTCAATTGGTATCAGAGCCTCATCTCTTTATAAGGAATTTACCGTCCAAAGAGTATGGGTGACAACGTAGTCGAGATAGAGGGACACTCCGGTGGAACTCCGTCCTTGCCTACGTCCGTTGGGGGAGCCTCGGTCTCTCGTGAGGAGTTCAATGTGGCGATGGTCACATTGAAAGAATCACTAGCGACCGAGGTCAAAGGCATGTTTAAGGAATTGCTTGAGGGACTTAAATTATCCACCACACCGTTGGATGTGGTTCGTCCCACTACCAACGTGTCGGAGGCTACTCCCGACAAGGGAGAAGCTAGTAGTGAGCAAGTCCCGGCTACTAAGAATGGGAGTGGGATTTTTGCCCACTCCGCTCCTCCTACCCACTATGGAGGACCCGTTCCTACTCCGCATTTAAATTTCGTTGGTCCTCCTCCTAAGTTTGTGAAAAATTCTGATTTTTCTACTTGGATGTTTTCGCTTTAGACGTCATTTAAATCATTGTTCTACTAATCTTTGGAGAATCATTGAGCAAGGTTTCTACCCACATGATCCCGACAACTTAACTCCGAGAGAAGCTGCGGATCATCAATTCAACGAGTCGGTTCTTTGCATACTTCAAGATGCTATCCCTCCCGAAGATATTGCACATCTTCGACCCTTCACCGTGGCCAAGGAAGCATGGGCGCATGTTGGTTCCATGTACAAGGGAAGCGCAAGCATTCAACGGTCAAACTATGAAGTTGTGCAAGATGAAGCCGATGAGTTTGCTATGATCGAAGATGAAGATCCCCGTGAACTTTATCAGAGATTAACCACTCTTGCGGCCTCGCTTCGAGATCATGGGAGCAAGGACACAGATGACAATTGGATCAAGCGCAAGTTTCTCAAGGCCATGATGCCTTACCACAAGGCCATGTCCTCCGTCATTTGCCAAAGACCGGACTTCCACACTTTGTCACCAAGTGAAGTGTTGGATGAGTTCGTTGCCATGAGGATCTTGGACAAGACCGCCGACAATGCGGTTTTAAGAGCTCAACGGTCAAAGAAGCCTAACCTTGCCTTGAAGGCCAATGATTGTGTGGAAGAATAGGAGGAGGAGGATGACGCTGAGAGTTGCCCCGAGGACACCAAATATGCCTATCATGAGCACATGGCTCTTGCATCACGACAATTTTGGGGCAACAAGAAGAACTCAAGGCCCAACTTCAACAAGAACAACTCAAGTGGCAACAAGGGCAAGCAACGAGTGAGGACGTGCTTCAACTGTGGGAATGTGAGCCACTTTGTTGTAGATTGCCCATATGAGAAAAGAGAAGACTATGGAGACAAGCTTATCCGAAAGGACAAGGCCAAGTCTTATCCCAACAAGAAAAATCTCAACAAGAAGACCCCTCCCAAAGGGTTGGTGACCCAAGAAGAATATGTTGAGGATGATGATGATGATGATGATGATGATGAGATGGTCACCATGGCCACCATTGCTATTAATACTACTCCACGCTCATCTCTCTTTGACTCACCAAATGAGAACATCACCGCCAAGTGCCTCATGGCTAAGGCCACCAACACGATAACTCCCAACATCAACACTACCATCACCTCTAATCCCTCATTGACGGATTGTATAGATGAGATTAAGGGGGCAGAGGAGGAAGATAATGAGTTTGAGTTGTTTATGAGAAAACTCAAGGGCAAACCCAAGAAGCACTTCATTGCTCTCTTAGAACAACTCGCTGAGGCCAATGACATGATCGAGGCTCACGAGGAGACCATTTCGAGAATGGAAGGTCGTAGTTGAGACTATGCCGATGAGATATCGGATCTCTCTAATGCTCTAGACGAAGAGTGTGGTCTTCGTTTGGCTCTTGAGGAGTCACACAACGATGATCATGCTAAATTAAGGAAAGATCTTGATCATGCTTTAGTTGTATCTCGTGTGATTAATTCCGAGAAGGCAATGCTTGTGGTTGACCATGATAGACTCAAGGAGGAGTTTTTTACGCTTGACAAGGCTCACAAGGCCTTGAAAGGTGTACATGCTTCTCTCAAGGAGTCTCATGATCAACTTCAAGTTTCGCTAACCAAGGAGAAAGCTATCTTTCCTCGCATGGTGTTGATTGATAATGCAAATGTTACTAACCCATGTTGCGAGCATGTGCATCTTGTTGAAGAGAATGACAAGTTGAAGAAGCAGCTTGAGAAAGGCCTTGTGTCATGTATACAAGGTGAGAAGAACCTCAACGATCTTTTGAGCAATCAAAAGGAAGTTGTGACAAAGGATGGAATTGGGTTTGCTCCCAAACCCAAGAAGAAGAGGAATGACAAGGCCAAGCAACCTCCTCCTCTCAAACAAACCTTTGTGAAAGAGGGAGAGGGTGCTTCTAAGAAGAAGAACAATGTGAAAAGTGGTGGAGTCAAGAAAAACCACACCATGCCATCAAACATAGCCGGCGACTTTAATCCTTCATATGTTTTATGTCGTGCTAGTGATGGTCATGTCTTTGCTAAATTTGTTGGTTCTTCTTTTGAGTACATTGAATGGTCTATTTGGGTTCCTAAGACCCTTGTTACTGTTGGGAAACGTAGTATTTTCAAAATTTTCCTACGATCATGCAAGATCTATCTACTAGATGCATAGCAACGAGGGGGAGAGTGTGTCTACGTACCCTCGTAGACCGGGAGCGGAAGCGTCAAGTGACGCGGTTGATGTAGTCGAACTTCTTCGCGATCCAACCGATCAAGCACCGAACGTACGACACCTCCGCGTTCAGCACATGTTCAGCTTGATGACGTCCCACGAGCTCTTGATCCAGTTGAGCTTCACGGGAGAGTTTCGCCAGCACGACGGCGTGGTGACAGATATGATGTATCTACCGGCGCAAGGCTTCTCCTAAGCACTGCAACGGTATGACCGAGGTGTGTTTCTGTGGAGAGGGGCACCGCACACGGCTAAAACAATTCAACTTGTGTGTCCTAGGGTGCCCCCCTACCCCCGTATATAAAGGAGCAAGGGAGAGGCCGGCCCTAGAGGGGGCGCGCCAAATGTGGGGAGTCCTACTAGGACTCCCAAGTCCTAGTAGGATTCCCCTTTCCTTTCCGGAGTAGGAGAGAAGGAAAGAGGTGGAGAGGGAGAAGGAAAAGGGGGCTGCACCCCTTGTCCAATTCGGACCACAGGGGGGGCGCGCGCCTCCTTCCTTTTGGCCTTTCTCCTCTATTCCCGTATGGCCCAATAAGGCCCATATACTCCGAAAAATACCCGAATCACTCGGAACCTTTCCGATGTCCGAATATAATCGTACAATATATCAATCTTTACGTCTCGACCATTTCGAGACTCCTCGTCATGTCCCCGGTCTCATCCGGGACTCCAAACTCCTTCGGTACATCAAAACTCATAAACTCATAATACCGATCGTCATCAAACGTTAAGCGTGCGGACCCTACGGGTTCGAGAACTATGTAGACATGACCGAGACTCATCTCCGGTCAATAACCAATAGTGGAACCTGGATGCTCATATTGGCTCCTACATATTCTACGAAGATCTTTTATCGGTCAAACCGCATAACAACATATGTTGTTCCTGTTGTCATTGGTATGTTACTTGCCCGAGATTCGATCGTCGGTATCTCTATACCTAGTTCAACCTCGTTATCGGCAAGTCTCTTTACTCGTTCCGTAATACATCATCTCGTGACTAACTCATTAGTCTTTTGCTTGCAAGGCTTATTATGATGTGCATTATCGAGAGGGCCCAGAGATACCTCTCCGACACTCGGAGTGACAAATCCTAGTCTTGATCTATGCCAACACCACGAACACTTTTGGAGACACCTGTAGAGCATCTTTATGATCACCCAGTTACGTTGTGACGTTTGATAGCACACAAGGTGTTCCTACGGTATTCGGGAGTTGCATAATCTCATAGTCATAGGAACATGTATAAGTCATGAAGAAAGCAATACTAGTAAAACTAAATGATCATAGTGCTAAGCTAACGGATGGGTCTTGTCCATCACATCATTCTCCTAATGATGTGATCCCGTTGATCAAATGACAACTCATGTTTATGGTTAGGAAACATAACCATCTTTGATCAATGAGCTAGTCTAGTAGAGGCATACTAGGGACACTCTGTTTTGTCTATGTATTCACACATGTACTAAGTTTCCGGTTAATACAATTCTAGCATGAATAATAAACATTTATCATGATATAAGGAAATATAAATAACAACTTTATTATTGCCTCTAGGGCATATTTCCTTCAGTCTCCCACTTGCGCTAGAGTCAATAATCTAGCTCACATCGCCATGTGATTTAATACCGATAGTTCACATCGTTATGTGAATAACACCCATAGTTCACATCGCCATGTGACCAACACCCAAAGGGTTTACTAGAGTCAATAATCTAGTTCACATCGCTATGTGATTAATACCCAAGAGTAATAAGGTGTGATCATGTTTTGCTTGTGAGAGAAGTTTAGTCAACGGGTCTGTCACATTTAGATCCGTATGTATTTTGCAAATTTCTATGTCTACAATGCTATGCATAGAGCTACTCTAGCTAATTGCTCCCACTTTCAATACGCATCCAGATTGATACTTAGAGTCATCTGGATTTAGTGTCAAAGCTTGCATCGGCGTAACCCTTTACGACAAACTCTTTATCACCTCCATAATCGAGAAACATTTCCTTAGTCATCCAGTTACTAAGGATAATTTTGACCGCTGTACAATGATCTACTCCTGGATCACTATTGTACCCCCTTGACAAACTCATGGCAAGGTACACAACATGTTTGCTACACAGCATGGCATACTTAATAGAACCTATGGCTGAGGCATAGGGAATGGCTTTCATTCTCTCTATATTTTTCCGCCATGGTCTGGCTTTGAGTCTTACTCAATTTCACACCTTACAAGTCAGGCAAGAACTCCTTCTTTGACTGATCCATTTTGAACTACTTCAAAATCTTATCAAGGTATGTACTCATCGAAAGTCTTATCAAGCGTCTTGATCTATCTCTATAGATCTTGATGCCCAATATGTAAGCAGCTTCACCAAGGTCTTTCTTTGAAAAACTCCTTTCAAACACTCCTTTATGCTTTCCAGAAAATTCTACATCATTTCCGATCGACAATATGTCATTCACATATACTT